>JAJOZX010005325.1:332500-338656 GCA_023014485.1 Bathynomus jamesi
AAGGAGATTGTGCTCTCACTGTACAATTCCCTTGTTCGGCCGTACCTGGAGTATGCTGTGCAGTTCTGGTCGCCCCCCTCAGGAAAGATATTGAGAGGCTGGAGCGAGTGCAGGCGAGGGCCACAAAGTTGATCCCTTCCGTTAGGCATATGGGCTACAATCGACGGTTACGCGCCCTGAACTTGTTTTCGCTTGAAACTCGGAGGCTGCGCGGTCAACTGATCGAGGTTTTCAAGCTCTTACGAGGGTTCAACGATGTCGATTTTAGAAGTATGTTTAGTTTAAATGATAACCCAACTCGCAACAATGGTTGGAAGTTGGATTTGAAACGGTTTAGGACTAGTGTGTGTGGGAATTACGTTACGTATAAGATCTGTGACACATGGAACAGGTTACCTTCGGAAGTTGTGAACAGTTCCTCTGTGGATCAGTTCAAGAAAAGGTTAGACCAAATTTTGCACACTCTTTGAGTGTGTAGAAAATTTTCCGTGGCACCCGTTTGCCATTGGTACCTCCTCGGTATGGGCCGCAAGGCCTTTTGAGGTACTTCTTTTCCTTGTAACTCCTTGTAACACTCTCTCTCTCTCTCTCTCTCTCTCTCTCTCTCTGAGCGCGTTTAAGGCTCCTGGGCCAGACCAGTTTCTCCCCAGTGTTTTGCGAGAAGTGCGCGACCAGGTGGCTCCCCACCTGGCTACAGTCTTCAACAAATCGTTGGTGATGGGCCAGGTGCCTGGTGACTGGAGGGAGGCCAACGTGACCCCTATCTTTAAGAAAGGGGATCACGAAAGTCCAGGGAACTATCGTCCTATTAGTCTCACTTCAGTTGTAGGTAAATTATTAGAAAGGATAATAGCTGATAGAATCGTTGACCATTTGGATTCCTACAAGCTGCTTGGGGACTCCCAACATGGGTTTAGACGGCATAGGTCGTGTCTCACCAACTTGCTCGAGTTTTTCCACGTCATGTTGAGTGAGTACGATAAGAGTAGGGCGATTGATATACTTTATCTCGACTTTCAGAAAGCCTTTGATAAGGTACCTCACCGCCGGCTAATGGCGAAAGTGCGCGCGCTGGGTATCGGTGGGGAAATAGGTAGGTGGATTGAAAACTGGCTGAGGAATAGGCGGCAGAGGGTGGTAATTAAAGGGCTAGTTCGGGTTGGGCCTCGGTCACTAGTGGGGTTCCTCAGGGTTCCGTTTTGGGGCCACTGTTGTTTACCATTTACATAAATGATATCGACGGTGGCATCGTCAGTCGGATCGCCAAATTCGCTGATGACACCAAGCTTGGGGCCAATGTTGGGACGCCCGAAGCGATCGAGGAACTGCGTGCGGACCTAGGTAGGATAGGAGAGTGGTCCGAAAAATGGCAAATGCCGTTTAACTTGGGTAAATGCAAAGTGATGCACATTGGCTACGCCAATCCCAAGTCGGACTACTCGATGTTGGGCAGTAATATCGAGGTGACTGATTTAGAAAAGGACTTGGGTGTGCTAATTAGCAGCGACCTTAAGTTTACGAAACAGTGTGTAGAGGTGGAAAAGAAAGCCCAATTTCAGTTTCGGAACAAGGAGATTGTGCTCTCACTGTACAATTCCCTTGTTCGGCCGTACCTGGAGTATGCTGTGCAGTTCTGGTCGCCCACCCTCAGGAAAGATATTGAGAGGCTGGAGCGAGTGCAGGCGAGGGCCACAAAGTTAATCCCTTCGGTTAGGCATATGGGCTACAATCGACGGTTACGCGCCCTGAACTTGTTTTCGCTTGAAACTCGGAGGCTGCGCGGTCAACTGATCGAGGTTTTCAAGCTCTTACGAGGGTTCAACGATGTCGATTTTAGAAGTATGTTTAGTTTAAATGATAACCCAACTCGCAACAATGGTTGGAAGTTGGATTTGAAACGGTTTAGGACTAGTGTGTGTGGGAATTACTTTACGTATAAGATCTGTGACACATGGAACAGGTTACCTTCGGAAGTTGTGAACAGTTCCTCTGTGGATCAGTTCAAGAAAAGGTTAGACCAAATTTTGCACACTCTTTGAGTGTGTAGAAAATTTTCCGTGGCACCCGTTGCCATTGGTACCTCCTCGGTATGGGCCGCAAGGCCTTTTGAGGTACTTCTTTTCCTTGTAACTCCTTGTAACTCTCTCTCTCTCTCTCTCATCACCGAGATCATGTCTCTCGGATGATCTAAAACTGAAGACAGACAGGGGAATGTTAATGGGTATTTTACCGCGAATGAATGTCAGTGACCACTCGCTCAGTAAGGTCATTGGCATCAACGAGAGGGTACAAGACTTGTGCGTTCCGCTGGGCGTGAAGTTTATTGACCCCTTCGATGCATTTTCGGGTAGGTGGGACCTTTACCAGAGGGATGGTGTCCACCTCAATGACAAGGGTAAAGGTGTGCTAGGCGCGCTGCTCGACCGGCACCTATACAGAATGGTGAGGTCGAGTCCTGGGAGAGATGATGGGCCCCCACCGGGGAGAGATGAGCCGGTGGCGGACGTACCTTCGACTGAAGGGTGCGGCGAAGTACAGATGGGTGACCCTCCTCCTACGTTGGAGGGGGCTCAGTCTCCTGTGGAAGTTGCCCCCGTTAGTGAGGGGCTCTTCAACTCCCGACAGCCTTGGCTGTTCGGGAAACGGGTCGTGCTAGGGGGCGGTCAGAATAGGGAAGGCTCCCTCCGTGCAATGCTTTTTAATGCTAGGTCAATTAGGAACAAGTTTCGCGAGCTACGGGCGCTCTTAGCATCAGAATACCAGGATATCGTTGCTATCACCGAGTCCTGGATTCATACTGATCGTAGGGACTACGTTGGGGAGTTCGAAATTCCCGGGTATAGAATGTTTCGCAAAGACCGCACCCGTGGGGAGGGGGGTGGGGTACTAATATACGTCAGAGACACGTTGAGTCCGGTTGACTGCCAGTTCCGGTCGGAACGGGAGCTGCTTGGCGTCGATCTGAACGTGGGAGGGACGAACTATAGGTTAATCTTGGTGTACAGACCTCCGCATCTCCTCCTCGAGGAGGATACAGCCCTGTACACCGAACTCAGTAGCCTGCTAGGGGATAGGGTGTGTGTAGTTTTAGGAGACTTCAACTGTCGCGGCATAAAGTGGGAAAACAGGACTGCCGATGCTGAAGGGAGGAGGCTAGTTGACTTTGCTGATGAGAACTTCCTCACTCAGTGGGTCAACGAGCCTACACGAGGCGAAAGCGTTCTAGACTTAGTATTCACGACCGAAGACAACCTCGTCACTGGCCTCACCGTTGACGAATCGTTGGGCGGGAGTGATCACGGTATTATTAGGTTCCGTGTGTGCGTCCCTCGGGTGAAGCGTAGTAACTCGAGAGGCAGTAAGCTCGATCTCCGGCGGGCGAACTTTGTTAGCCTCAGGGATAGCGTAGCAGAGATGGGGTTAGAGGTTGGCGGCGATGTTGAGGGAGTGTGGAGTGCATTCCGGGATGAGTTTATGGTGCTGCAGTCTGCTGCCATACCCTCAAAACTGGTCACCCCTGCTTCAACGCAGCCTAAGTGGTTCAATCGTGGCATCGCTTCGGCTATCCGAAATAGGAAAGTAGTGTATAGGAGGGCGAAGGCCAATCGTTCCCACGAGAACACTGAAGCGTATGTCCGCCTGTGTAGGGAAGTGAAGGCGAAGGTTAGGCTAGCGAAACGTAACGAAGAACTACGGGTGGCAAGCCTCTGCAAGAGGAACCCTAAGGAGTTCTTCAGTTATGTTAATAGTAGAAAGCCTATTAGAAGCATGATAGGTCCTTTAAAGGACGGAAGCGGCGTTCTGCGGACCTCCGACGCGGACATCGCTAAGGTGCTTAATGAGTACTTTGCGGGAGTGTTCACCAGGGAGGATACCCGCGTCATCCCCGAGCCAGCTGTGAGGCACGAAGGTGCTGACCTGGATAGTGTTAGATGTACCGCGACAGTCGTTGCTCATAGAATAGACAAACTGAGCGCGTTTAAGGCTCCTGGGCCAGACCAGTTTCTCCCCAGTGTTTTGCGAGAAGTGCGCGACCAGGTGGCTCCCCACCTGGCTACAGTCTTCAACAAATCGTTGGAGATGGGCCAGGTGCCTGGTGACTGGAGAGGCCAACGTGACCCCTATCTTTAAGAAAGGGGATCACGAAAGTCCAGGGAACTATCGTCCTATTAGTCTCACTTCAGTTGTAGGTAAATTATTAGAAAGGATAATAGCTGATAGAATCGTTGACCATTTGGATTCCTACAAGCTGCTTGGGGACTCCCAACATGGGTTTAGACGGCATAGGTCGTGTCTCACCAACTTGCTCGAGTTTTTCCACGTCATGTTGAGTGAGTACGATAAGAGTAGGGCGATTGATATACTTTATCTCGACTTTCAGAAAGCCTTTGATAAGGTACCTCACCGCCGGCTAATGGCGAAAGTGCGCGCGCTGGGTATCGGTGGGGAAATAGGTAGGTGGATTGAAAACTGGCTAAGGAATAGGCGGCAGAGGGTGGTAATTAAAGGGGCTAGTTCGGGTTGGGCCTCGGTCACTAGTGGGGTTCCTCAGGGTTCCGTTTTGGGGCCACTGTTGTTTACCATTTACATAAATGATATCGACGGTGGCATCGTCAGTCGGATCGCCAAATTCGCTGATGACACCAAGCTTGGGGCCAATGTTGGGACGCCCGAAGCGATCGAGGAACTGCGTGCGGACCTAGGTAGGATAGGAGAGTGGTCCGAAAAATGGCAAATGCCGTTTAACTTGGGTAAATGCAAAGTGATGCACATTGGCTACGCCAATCCCAAGTCGGACTACTCGATGTTGGGCAGTAATATCGAGGTGACTGATTTAGAAAAGGACTTGGGTGTGCTAATTAGCAGCGACCTTAAGTTTACGAAACAGTGTGTAGAGGTGGAAAAGAAAGCCCAGAAACTATTGGGTTATATCAGGAGGCAATTTCAGTTTCGGAACAAGGAGATTGTGCTCTCACTGTACAATTCCCTTGTTCGGCCGTACCTGGAGTATGCTGTGCAGTTCTGGTCGCCCACCCTCAGGAAAGATATTGCGAGGCTGGAGCGAGTGCAGGCGAGGGCCACAAAGTTGATCCCTTCCGTTAGGCATATGGGCTACAATCGACGGTTACGCGCCCTGAACTTGTTTTCGCTTGAAACTCGGAGGCTGCGCGGTCAACTGATCGAGGTTTTCAAGCTCTTACGAGGGTTCAACGATGTCGATTTTAGAAGTATGTTTAGTTTAAATGATAACCCAACTCGCAACAATGGTTGGAAGTTGGATTTGAAACGGTTTAGGACTAGTGTGTGTGGGAATTACGTTACGTATAAGATCTGTGACACATGGAACAGGTTACCTTCGGAAGTTGTGAACAGTTCCTCTGTGGATCAGTTCAAGAAAAGGTTAGACGAAATCTTGCACACTATTTGAGTGTGTAAAGACATTTAGGACCTCAGTCTGCGGAAATTTCTTTTCCTATAAAATAGTTAATATCTGGAACCAACTTCCCTCAGAGGATGTTTCCAGTCAAAGTGTAAATCTGTTTAAAAATAGGCTAGACAAAGTACAGAACACACTCATAGTTTAAGATTAAAACCTCAGAAAACTCTGCAGGAGTTCGCTTGCTCGGTGTCTCTGTGAGCAAGCTAAATATAGAGCTATTTATATATTCTCCACTTTCCTGTAAAATTTCCTTGGCTACTTTTCCAGGGTCAAGGTATTTTCTTCAACCTTTTTCCGTACCTGCCTCTGGCAGGGAGGGAGCGGAGGGTGGGGAGAGAGCCTTCTACTTTTCTATCCAGTTTTCTACTACTGCTAGCATAGTTTGAAAGACAAAATTTTCCCTGGCACCCGTTGCCATTGGTACCTCCTCGGTATGGGCCGCAAGGCCTTTTGAGGTACTTCTTTTCTCCTTGTCTCTCTCTCTCTCTCTCTCTCTCTCTCTCTCTCTCTCTCTCTCTCTCTCCCTCTCTCCTCTCCTCTCTCTCTCTCTCTCTCTCTCTCTCTCTCTCTCTCTCTCTCTCTCTCTCTCCTCTCTCTCTCTCTCTCTCTCTCTCTCTCTCTCTCTCTCTCTCTCTCTCTCTCTCTTCTCTCTCTCTCTCTCTCTCTCTCTCTCTCTCTCTCTCTCTCTCTCTCTCTCTCTCTCTCTCTCTCTCCTC
>JAJOZX010005326.1:0-17500 GCA_023014485.1 Bathynomus jamesi
ATTGCAATTTTTTTTCCCAAACTTCAAATCCTTTGCACAACAAATATTTATCCTTGACTATTTTACATTAGGAGATAAATGAGCATATGATTGCAAGATTTGAGTGACAGTTGAAACCATCACAAGGAGTTATGACCATCATACATAAAAAAATTATGTCAGATGACTTTCTTTAACTATGATTGATGTTGTTCCAGATTGTACAGGCCTGAGTACAGTCATCCTTCAACCTGCATGAGGGTTCCATTCCTGAAAAAGCTCATGCAGGTTGAAACTATCTTCCCATAATACAAATGGGGTTAGGGGAATAAAAATTTAAAAACTCATATATACAGTAATTTTTACCAGAATAAAAGCTTTCAAATCATTGTACAGTACAATAAATGTATATAATGCATATAAAATAATATATAACAAGTATGAAGAGTAAAAACTTTTAAAAACACAAATTTCAAAAACATTACTATAAAAATAATGTAATAATCCAGACTAACACTAAAGATGACTTGATATGAGGTGCTTCCTGTCACAGTGACGAGCCCACCATGGTCCCCCAAAAATCCATTTTTTTATGGTACCTGAAAGGTTTATCCATTGTCTATCATAATACATGATCCTCATATGGTAGGCTCGTCTTTATTGCCTGGTAATTTTCCATTGTTTTAGAGGGTGTGGTGGCCTATGTGCATGAGCTTTAAAACTTTAATGCACATTTTCTCAAAACTTAAATTTGGCACGCTCATCACTGTTGCAAGGAGTGCCTCAACTGCCTCATATTGTAGGGGCTGTGCAGTTCTCACGAAGCCCCTCATCCAAATACTGAGCTTGGACTAGAGTTCCAAGTTCCCATATTAATAATTATTTGTTTTGGTCCAATTGTATTAGCTATGGATTTTTTTTCAGTTTTTTTTTAGTTTTTTCAGTATTTCCCAAGTCACTACTGTTAATTACCTTGCAGTTGATTTAGCCATTGCTGTAGTCTTATTATTTGTGGAAATATTCTCTGATTATTCCAGAGACTTACTAGAACAGAGTGGAAAGGTGTAGATGTCTTTCAGTTTTTTCTTTCCCATGCAGAGATTATAAAATTATATTAGAATACTGATAGGCCATTACGATACTGTTTTGTAGGTCTTGTTACTAGGTATTGTGGTTATGTCATTTGTATTCTATTATTATTATTATTGTTGTTAACATAATATATATATATATATATTAAGGAGGAGATTGTAGACACCAATTGACCAGGGAAGTACTCCAGGGTGGACATTAGGCAGAAGATAGGGAGTGGTGGAACTCCAGTTTTTCCTGTCACTGTCCTCCTTAGCTGATCTCTTTCCGTGTCTCATCTACTATGTGAGCAGTCCAGCATGCTCTCAAACACACACACTTCTCTCCCTATGGACCATAAATGTCCCCACTTCTGGCTCCCCTGCTGCCAATACCAGGAAAGCAGACCCAGGCAGTAGGGCTGGATCTGCTACTGCCCATTCAAGATGTTCTGGACCTGCCTGATTCACTTTTTATAAAGATATTTCAATGTTCACCACCACATTTGGCTTTCCTCCCATTTCAGTGACATCCCTGGTGAACTAGCTTACTTTTCTATCCTAAATGACCTAGAGCAGATTGTACAGCACCCTACTCAAATCCCCAATCACCTTTGAGATAGGCCCAACATTCTGGATTTATTGCTCACCTCTCATCCTTCTTACTCTGTGAAACTTCTCTCTCTATTGGGCTCCTCTGATCACAATCTTATATCCATTTCCTGTCCTATTGCTGGAATTTGGCCTTTGGATTTTCCCAAGAGGCTGCTGATTGGGAGGCCCTTAGGCAATACTTCTGTGATTTCCCATGGAATGATTACTGCTTCAGTCACCAGGGCCCTCCTGGGTGTGCTGAGGGCATCACAGAGGTGATTCTCTCGGGCACGGAGGCACACATTCCATATTCTATTCCTACTACTAATGCAAAAAACCTTGGTTTAACTTCACTTGTTCTAATGCTATCTGCAACAGAGAGGAGGCTTTCAGAAGGTACCATCACCATCCAACTCCTGACTCTTACTCAGCTTATATTTTTGCCCAGAACTGTACAAAATCTGTTCTTTGACTCACTAAAAATTCCTTCATCCGACAAAAATGTGAAAATCTATCCAATTCTAATTCTTCTCTCTTTCTGGCATCTAGCTAAGAACCTCTTCAACGAGTCTACTTCCTCTTCTTTCCCTCCTCTTTTCCATTCCAATGGCACAGTTGCCATCTCTTCCTTTGACAAAGCTGAACTCGTCACTCAAACTTTCACTTACAATTCAACCCTGGATGATTCCAGTGCTGTTCATTCCCCCCCTGACTTTATTATGTCAGAAATTAGAATCTCTTCAAAAGATGTTTTTTCTGCCCTATCTGGGCTCAACTCTAGGAAGATGTATGGTCCTGATGGTGTTCCTCCTATTGTTCTTAAGAGCTGTGCTTTTGTGCTGACACTCTGCGTAGGCAAACTCATCTTTGTCTCTCATCTGGTACTTTCCCTTCCTGCTGGAAGTTTGCTTTCATTCAGCCTGTCCCGAAGAAGGGTGACCACTCTCAACCTTCCAACTATCATCCAATTGCTTTGATTTCTTGCCTTTCCAAAGGTTTTGAATCTATCCTTAATACGGTGGTTCCCAAACCGTGTGCCGCGAGATGTAATTAGGTGCGCCGCGAAAGAGCAAGATTATATTTCAAAATGTGAAAAATACAAACTGAAATTCCTAATAAAGTATATGTATAAATACCTCTTTTGAATAAATTTTCGAATTTATGTACAAAGTGTGCCAAAATATGTTCACTTGTTCTAAAGTGTGCCGTGAGTAAAAAAAGTTTGGGAACCACTGCCTTAATAGGAAGATTCTTAAACACCTTTCTTCTTTCAGATCATCAGTATGAATTCTGCAAGGGACGCTCTACTGGCAATCTTCTTGCATATCTCTGACTCTTGGTCATCCTCCTTTCAGGATTTTGGCAAAACTTTTTCTATTGCACTAGACATATCAAAACTTTTGATAGAGTCTGGCACAAATCTTTAATTTCCAAACTGCCCTCCTTTAGTTTCTATCCTTCTGTCTGTGCCTTCATCTCTAATTTCCTTTCTGGCCAATCTATAGCTGCAGTTGTAGATGGCTACTGTTCTCTTCCTAAAGCTATTAACAGTGGTGTTCCTCAGGGTGGTGTTCCTCAGGGTTCTGTCCTATCATCCACTCTTTTCCTTTTATTTATTAATGATCTTTTAATTCACACTTCCTCTCCTATTCACGCCTATGCCAATGATTCCATTCTTCACTTCCCCACTCGCTTCCCAAAGCATCCCTCACATCAGTCACTTCATGATTCATGTAGGATAGCTATGGGACACCTGACCTCTGATCTTTCTGCTATCTCTGATTGGGGCAGAGAAAACCTTCTCTCTTTCAATGCCTCAAAAACTCAGTTCCTCCATCTGTCTACTCATCACAATCTTCCACACAACTATCCCCTTACCTTCAACAATACACAACTTAATCCTTCCTCTTCCTTTAACATTCTTGACATTTCCTTTTCTTGTGATCTTTCCTGGAAAGATCACATATACTCTCTAAAAGAGCTTTTAAGAGGTTAGGTGTGCTGTACCACCTCCACAGTTTCTTCACCCCAACTCAGTTGCCATTTCTGTACAGGGGTCTTGTTCACCCTATGGAGTATGCTTCTCATGCATTGGGTGGTTCAACCCACACAGCCATACTTGACTGGGTGGAATCAAATGCTTTTTGTCTCATCAATTCCCCACCTCTTATTGATTGTCTTCAATCCCTCTCTCTCTTTTCACCGCAATGTTGCCTCCCTTGCTCTTTCCTATTGCTATTGTAATGGACATTGCACTTCTGAACACTCTAACTGCATGGCTCCTCCTTTAAGGAGAGCATGCAATACCAGACTTTCTACACTTTGT
The DNA here is from genome assembly GCA_023014485.1 of Bathynomus jamesi. Taxonomy (NCBI): domain Eukaryota; kingdom Metazoa; phylum Arthropoda; class Malacostraca; order Isopoda; family Cirolanidae; genus Bathynomus; species Bathynomus jamesi. The sequence goes on from JAJOZX010005326.1 coordinate 3,970, forward strand.
CATTCATTTTCTGTCCAACTATCTAATGCAAGGGTTAATCAGTAGTTTCAGTCTTTTATCTACTCAACCAGCCAGCTATGGAACAATCTTCCTCAATCCTTCTTTCCTCCTATCAATGACCTCCCACCTTTCAAATGCAGTGTCTAGGCATCTCAAAAATCCCAGCCCTTGGATTTTGGCTCTCTTCTTCTTCTATAGGAGGAGTGCTTTTGTGGGCATTTGCCCTTGATCCGTCCTTCCTGCATAAAATTATATATATATATATATATATATAAAAATATAATTACATATCTATATCTTTGAGATCATAATTGAGTATGGATAGGTACAATAAGTTTAGTTAGGTTAGAATTAGACACCAGACTTTTAGTTATTGCCCAGTTTGCAGTGCTTGCTTGAGCCTTGGATTTCTGCTAAACTAATCCTCTTCTTTTAATTCATTCTTGCAACTAGCCATAGAATCCATTATTATTATTATTATAGGATACTAGTCACCTTATTCCAGAGATTTGCTTGTTGCCCATGCTTGGTTTTGGCATTGCTTATGGGTTGATCAAATTATATAGAATATGTTTGTCATGATTGTCAATGTTATTTGTATTTAGCTACTACTTTTATTTTTACATTATTTAGATTTATTTTGAGCAATTTATTCTTCCAGTGACTAATTAAAAAGGTGCAATTCCAGTTATTTGTTTATTAGTTATCTCTTAACTTATTATTGATTAAATATACCCTGTGCATGTAAATAATAATTTGGTGTTGTCTAGGCAACCAGTGGGAAACCAGAGGAAGGTCCACCAACTAGCTCAGCTAGTCCAGACACACAAGGTTTGGATTGTGGATCCAACTTAGAGCTACAAAGTCCATTGGGGTTGTGTCAGCTACAGTTGGCCACACCAGGTCTGCTACTGAAATCAGGCTTGTGAACCAAAACTCTTATTTAGACACTTACTTTGCATAGAAATCTGGTCACAGGGTCAAGGTTTGGAGTGTAGCTGGGCTGGGACAAAGTCTCACATACTTTAAACAAACCATTTCTTGTACTTGTCTCCCACTTGCTTTCCATTGTTTTTCTCTGCTGAACCTCACTAATTATTATTTGTTTTCCAGTTTTCTTTCATTAATTGTGATATATTGCCAATGTTGTGCATTTTATACTTTTATATTAAAAATTGTGTTTATTCCAGCCATAATAAAAGGGATAAAAAATAAGTCAGTTTATTTCTGTCAGGTTTGCCTTGAAATTCCAGTTCCTTTCTTGGACCTTGAGTGATTGGAATCATTTTCCCATGAAGAATGAACATCTAATAGATTCTTGGGAAGTAGCTTACAGTTAACGTGTGGATTCAACCTCGTTAATCTCCTAGAAATAGACAGCTGACATGAGAGAATCCTGACCCAGAATAATAAGTCGATTTGTTTAGAATTTATAATTAGCATAAGGATCAGAACTAGACTATAAGTGATTGGTGGTGGAGTGCAGTTGGCATAGTATCCACAACCGTGTGATTGCATTTTTCCATCATACTAAGAAAGTTGGGTGTAAGGAAAACCAATACCCAAGATAACACTACAGGATACTGGAGATTACTATCCCCTTACCTAAACATTTCATTGTCACGAACCTGGAAACTTGAAAGGGTGCTGGTGGCTTGATGATATTGACATTTGGGGACTATGGCCTACTCAGCCACTGCAGCAATATAAATGAGCAAGTTGTACAAGGGATGTCTTACCAGTCATGTTGCTGCCAGCTGCAAATGCTAAAGTATTGTATGTACTGCACTTATACAGTAAGTTTTTTTCAATATTAAATCAATACTGTATTTAAAGTTTCCATAGCAGCATTACATTATTTACAATAATACTTTATGTATGTATGTAGTATATGTTACATTAATATTAGAAGTTATAATTAATATGTAACTTACTTAGGGACTTGTATATGTGGCAGCAGTGTAATGTACAGTGGGCCCTCGTTGTTCGTGATTAATTGGACCTGAGAAAAATGTCACAAATTACAAAATCATGAACAACGAGATCCATTTTCAATGTAAAATGGCTAATTGGTTCCAAAAGCTCAAGGATGGCAGTGTAAAATATCCTTAAAATGCCAAATTTTGTAAAACACTGCACAGATTATACTAAAGCAATACATATTATTAAACAATGATTCACCTCAAACACTAATAAAAACCAATAACATTACTGTAATATTATATAAACAATGATATTTTACATAAATAAAACTTTTTACTGTATGTAATATAAAGCAATATTATTACATAAACAATTACGTAAAGCAATAATATTTTATAAACAACTAAATAACACACTAAATGTAGTACACTGGCATTGAAGAGCATGAAATGACACAACCTCACTCAGTGAAAGAGACAGTGTGACTGAGCCTGTGTCAACCTACGTGGGCAGCATTGCAGACACCATATGACAAAATCACAAATTTGCGGAGTCAGTTGCAAATTTACTGAAATATAATAGTAAAATGGGTCACCATGAATTTGTGAAATCGTGAACAGAGAGCCTCATGAACAATGAGGGCCCACTGTATGTTGCATGTTGGTATGTATAGTACTATAAGTGCATGTGCACTAAGAGCCTTTGTTCTGGACTTACAACTGATCGTGAAAAAGTGTCATTTTTTAGCATTTACCACAATTTTTTAAAATTTGTGCTGCTCTATCTTTCAATCTTAGCTCATGCAGATCATAGGAAGGGTAGTGAAATGTCCTTGTCCTGTCTCTGAATTTGTGCATGTTGGGGGATTATTGTATATTATAAATGGCCCCAAAGAAACCTTTGATACAAACAAAAAGGGCAAAATGGTACTGTGATAGGAAGAAAAATGACAAAGTGTATAAATTAAAAAATGCACAGAAATGCAAGAAGCACAGGCAGATAGAGAGATGGGGGGAATGGGGAGTCTGTGGTATGTGAGGCAAGACTCAGTGAGAAGGGGTCCACAGGGGAGCAGGGTTAGCTAAAATATGAATGCTGAGTGGGTGGGTAAAGAAATGAGTGGGTGGGAAAGAAATGAGTGGGTTGGGAAAGAAATGAGTGGGTGGAAAGAAATGAGTGGGTGGGAAAGAAATGAGTGGGTGGGAAGAAATGAGTGGGTGGGAAAGAAATGAGTGGGTGGGAAAGAAATGAGTGGGTGGGAAAGAAATGAGTGGGTGGGAAAGAAATGAGTGGGTGGGAAAGAAATGAGTGGGTGGGAAAGAAATGAGTGGGTGGGAAAGAAATGAGTGGGTGGGAAAGAAATGACTGGGTGGGGAAAGAAATGAGTGGGTGGGAAAGAAATGAGTGGGGGGAAAGAAATGAGTGGGTGGAAAGAAATGAGTGGGTGGGAAAGAATGAGGGGTGGGAAAGAAATGAGTGGGTGGGAAAGAAATGAGTGGGTGGGAAAGAAATGAGTGGGTGGGAAAGAAAAAGAAATGAGTGGGTGGGAAAGAAAAAGAAATGAGTGGGTAGGAAAGAAAAAGAAATGAGTGGGTAGGAAAGAAAAAGAAATGAGTGGGTAGGAAAGAAAAAGAAATGAGTGGGTAGGAAAGAAAAAGAAATGAGTGGGTAGGAAAGAAAAAGAAATGAGTGGGTAGGAAAGAAAAAGAAATGAGTGGGTAGGAAAGAAAAAGAAATGAGTGGGTAGGAAGAAAAGAAATGAGGGGTAGGAAAGAAAAGAAATGAGTGGTAGGAAAGAAAAAGAAATGAGTGGGTAGGAAAGAAAAAAGAAAATGAGTGGGTAGGAAAGAAAAAGAAATGAGGTGGTAGGAAAGAAAAAGAAAATGAGTGGGTAGGAAGAAAAAGAAATGAGTGGGTAGGAAAGAAAAAGAAATGAGTGGGTAGGAAAGAAAAAGAAATGAGTGGGTAGGAAAGAAAAAGAAATGAGTGGGTAGGAAAGAAAAAGAAATGAGTGGGTAGGAAAGAAAAAGAATGAGTGGGTAGGAAAGAAAAAGAAATGAGTGGGTAGGGAAAGAAAAGAAATGAGTGGGTAGGAAAGAAAAGAAATGAGTGGGTAGGAAAGAAAAAGAAATGAGTGGGTAGGAAAGAAAAAGAAATGAGTGGGTAGAAAGAAAAGAAATGAGTGGGTAGGAAAGAAAAGAAATGAGTGGTAGGAAAGAAAAAGAAATGAGTGTGGTAGGAAAGAAAAGAAATGAGTGGGTAGGAAAGAAAAAGAAATGAGTGGGTAGGAAGAAAAGAAATGAGTGGGTAGGAAAGAAAAAGAAATGAGTGGGTAGGAAAGAAAAAGAAATGAGTGGGTAGGAAAGAAAAAGAAATGAGTGGGTAGGAAAGAAAAAGAAATGAGTGGGTAGGAAAGAAAAAGAAATGAGTGGGTAGGAAAGAAAAAGAAATGAGTGGGTAGGAAAGAAAAAGAAATGAGTGGGTAGGAAAGAAAAAGAAATGAGTGGGTAGGAAAGAAAAAGAAATGAGTGGGTAGGAAAAAAAAAGAAATGAGTGGGGCAGGGGAAACTGTATTGAGTTTAGAGGAGGTGCCCAAGAATTGTCATATGGCAGTTGTTCTTGAGGAAATTCACTCCTGACAAAAAGAAAAAAATAATGTCATTCATGCAAACACGCAGAAAAGTGATTGGCAATCCATGAAATGATGCAAGCAGAGTGGAAAAAGCAGGGGACCATTACCCTGAGCCAGTTTGATGAGTTTTCTGTGCTTGCAGTGCTCCAAGTTGTGTGGATGCATGGGTGCATGAATGTGTGCATGCTTGTTTGCTTGAAGAATGCTTTTCAAGGCTCTCCATAGGAGTGGGGGGAAAACACTACATGTTGTGTTTGAGGGATGGGCTCACTGGTGGAGTAGGGACCCATCAGAAGGGTTCTTACCAAATTATTTCTCATACAGCAGCTGAGGAGGACCATTGATATACTTGGCAAAAAAAAAAATATACTGTAGCTACATATTAACAAAAAAAAAAAAAAAGGTACTTTCCTGTTATCCCAGACCCCTGACTTTTTTTAACACAATTGGTTAGGTTTAGTTGTGATATTTTTGTTAAAACTAACGAAAATATTATAACTTAACCTAACCAATCATCTACCTTTGGTTAGCTTCTGCCCAAATTGTTCATTCTGATGAAGGTCAAGCTTTTCACTCTACCTTAGACCTACAGTTTAATGTGGAATCCGAACCACACCCCATCAGCAGCCCAGCATCTTAACCATTTGGCCACCTAGGGTACCCATTTATCTACCAACCACTTTCTTTGTGTGGAAGGAGGAACAGCTAGGTTTTGCTGCACGCTGGCTGCCATCAGGTCTCAAACTCAGGGCCGATGGATTCGTAGTCAGCGACATTAACCACTACACCACCAAGGCGCATTATTTATTTATATTTTTATATATATATATATATATATCGTAAAGAACGACGCTTGTATAGGAGATATTCCGCGCAAGACGTTATTTATACTGCGTGTTCTTTGCAGTTGAATGTATATTATATATATATATGGAATGAACTCAGAATGGTCCCCTGAGGTTTTTATGATACACACAGACCATGCATGGAACAAGGAACTCTTCTGGGATAATTAAATCCACTATAGTCCGAAAAAGTGGTAAATGACAAATACCATAGTTTTTCTTTTTCATGGTGCTAGCCCGACATGGGCAACGGGTCACTCGCAAAGAGGTCCCATAAATATTTGTCATTTACCATTACTTATTCGAACTATAGTGGATTTAATTGTCCCAAAAGAGTTCCTTGTTCCATGCACGGTCTGTATCATAAAAAACCTCAGGGGACCATTCTGAGTTCATTCCCATTTTGAAACAGACATGTTATGTGCCTTGAAAAGTGGACGCTCAATTCTGCCAGTTGAGGTTTAAGTTTTGGTTTTTGCCTAAAAATATAATAGTTACCCCTTTTTCTTTGATGTATTTAATCTGACGTGAAGGCAGCGAGTCTTTTGCTTATACTGAGGTTCTAAATGTAGAAGGGCTAGGCTGCTTTAAACCCTAGATCCATGTCCCAAAGCTGGATCCTGTCTGCTTTGCAGATAGCTGGTGAGGGAAGCTATATTTATGGGACCTCTTTGCGAGTGACCCGTTGCCCACGTCGGGCTAGCATCATGAAAAAGAAAAACTATGGTATTTGTCATTTACCATTACTTATTCAGACTATAGTAGATTTAATTATATCAGAAGAGTTCCTTGTTCCATGAAGTCTGTGTGTATCGTATCATATATATATATATATATATATATATATATATATATATATATATATATATATATATACAGGGTGGGCGGAAAGTAGCTCCCTATTTTGGATTGGTAAAAAAATACGTATATTATCCATTTATTTCAGAAGAAATAATATGAAAAGGTAGGCATACATGGTAGGTTTTCTCTAAAATTCAATGTGGGCTCCAACTCTTTCCACCAGCTTCTGGAGCCGCCCAGGAATGGCGTCCCTGACTTTAGCAGGAACTCCGGCGGGATGGAGGACATGACTTCCCGAATTCGGTCCTCCAGTTCTTCCAATGTCCTCGGTTTGGTGCGGTAGACTTCTTCCTTTACCCACCCCCAAAGAAAGAAGTTGCACGGTGTCAAGTCGGGGCTCCTGGCTGGCCATTGATGTGGACCACGACGACCCATCCAACGCCCAGGGAAGTGGGCATCCAGCCACTCACGGACAACAAGAGCGAAGTGCGGAGGGGCACCATCTTGCATAAATATCAGATCGTCGATGTTTCTCCCATGTGCTGACAACCGGCCAGACCTCGTTTCGCAACATAGCAAGGTACCGCTCAGCATTCATGGTGTTGCGCAGAAGGAACGGCCCCACAACCTGATCTGAGGTCATACCACACCACACCGTTACACTGAACCGATTCTGCCGTTTTTCAGCGGTAACCGTGCGACTTCTTTCTTTGGGGGTGGGTAAAGGAAGAAGTCTACCGCACCAAACCGAGGACATTGGAAGAACTGGAGGACCGAATTCGGGAAGTCATGTCCTCCATCCCGCCGGAGTTCCTGCTAAAGTCAGTGGACGCCATTCCTGGGCGGCTCCAGAAGCTGGTGGAAAGAGTTGGAGCCCACATTGAATTTTAGAGAAAACCTACCATGTATGCCTACCTTTTCATATTATTTCTTCTGAAATAAATGGATAATATACGTATTTTTTTACCAATCCAAAATAGGGAGCTACTTTCCACCCACCCTGTATATATACACATATATTCATACTAACCCACCCCACACACACGAAGCTCTCCTTTCCAACCGTAACCAAATTCCCTCCCCACAAAAACACTGCAACCTACTCATGCACCACTACTCAAAAATTAGCCACAAAATCACTGTTCCCAATAATAGAAAAATCCTCAAAAACACACGGAAACTCTCGGCCGACTCACAACAACCACATCCATTCACACCCCAAGGCACAGCTGCAGCCATAAAATCCCTTAAAAACTCTCATGCCAAAGGCCCAGACCACATTTCAAACATACATCTCAAACACCTTGGTCCAATTGCTCTTGCAGCCCTCACAAACATATTCAATTACTCCTGGCTTCACAATGTCATACCCTCTACCTGGAAGCTGGCACACATCATCCCGATACTGAAACCCAATAAACCCCCCAACCTACCTGCTTCATACCGGCCAATCTCCCTTCTCTCAACCATTTCCAAAGTCCTCGAAAAACTGATATTAAGACGCATACAACCACACATTACATTTTTACAAACCCAACACGGCTTCAGGTCCGCCCACTCCACCACAACGCTTCTTACAAACCTAACCCAACACATCTTAGATGGCTTCAACCAACAATCCCCCCCTGCCTGCACAGTCCTTGTTGCCATCGACATCAACAAAGCTTTCGACACTGTCCCACGCCACATTCTTGCACAAAAGATTATTGATCTCGACATCCCCACCAATGACAAGAAATGGCTTACTAATCTCATTGCAGGCCGACTTGGCAAAGTCATACACAAACAACACTCATCCAAAACCTACAGACTATACAATGGCGTCCCACAGGGCTCCATACTCTCTCCAATCCTCTTCAACCTTTTCATGCACAACCTCCCACAACCTCTCTCCCCCCATGTCCACGTTTCCTCCTATGCAGATGACCTGACCATAACAGCACAACACCATAACCGTACACCGCCACACGCCTGATCCAGCAGTACATTACCAATCTGGAACTCTGGCTAACTAATAATAGGATGTCAGCATCCCCTCAAAATCCTCCATCACCCTCCTAACCTCAGACTACCACAAATCCCAAGCACACCCGAGAGTCACCCTCATGGGACATCCCCTACCTCTAAACAAAACCCCCAACAATCCTCGGCCTCACCCTAGACACACACATGTCCTTTTCCCCTCACATATCAAACATTTGCTCCAAAGCAACAAAAAAACTCAATGCTCTCAGAACACTCACCTCCACAACATTCGGTCAGCAGAAGGAATCCCTTAGTATCCTATACAAACAGTTTGTACGTACTACCCTAACTTACGCTGCCCCCGCCTGGTCCCCGTCCATCTCCCACACAAACCAGAAAAAGATACAGACCACACAAAACAGAGGTCTCAGAAGCATTACTGGCTGCCTCCGAACCACACCCATCCCACATCTACATGCAGATACGAAAATACTCCCCATCGAACACCACATGAACATGACAGGGACTCAATTCTTCTCCAGAGCACTGGCCCCAGACCACCCCTGTCACCATCTCACATTACACAATCCCCCACCCCGCAACAAAAATGTACTCCTGCTGCTCACTATTCGCAGCTACTGAACAATATCCCCCCTCCTCCCCTAAACATCAACCCCATTAAACATCTCCACACAGAATTTACCCGGAAATACCTACTCGACCAACCACACAACACTGTCCTTCACGATACTCCCCCTGTAGTCCATCAGAGCGAACAAACCCTCCCAAGGAAAACAAGTTACTCTGGCCAGGCTCCGTTCAGGCCACCACCCCTCCCTCCAACAATACAGACACAGACTCCACCTAGCTGACACCTCCACCTGTCAAAAATGCTACCTCCACCCTGAGGACACAGAACACCTACTCTTACACTGCCACACTCTCTCTCAACAAAGACACAACTCCAACATTACCTCTCTACGAGACCTATGGACCCGTCCCACGGTGGTAGCGGGATACCTGGGTGCCGCCGGGTTCGCATAAGAGAACCCGGGGGCTACGAAGTAAGAAGTAAGTATATATATATATTAGTGTGGACCAAAATGGGGGGTAAATTATAAAGTTGAAGAAATCCTTGTTCCACATTAATGCCCTTGTTCCTTTGGACCAGATAGACATGTCAGCAAAATTTTGGTCAAATATGAGAATATTTAGGGGTCCCGAGATTTAATGACTTATAAAAATTTTCCAATGAATAGGCGCGCTTAGAACATCAATGATCAACTCAACTCTTGAGTTGCAACTTATGAAAAAATTTCTTCTTATTTAAGAAATTTTTGGTGTTAATAGAGTACAAAAACAATCTTAGATCATTATTTCAGAGAAAATTATTAATAAGGAAAACAAAAATTTTGGATAAAATATATTATCCTTAATTGGTCAACTCTATTTTACTATTTCAGAAATTTAATTTTTTAAACTAAAAATGGCTACTCGTTCTAAAACTAAAGTTTGGCTCATTGGCCATTTATATAAGATATACTTTGTTGCCGCTTACCTACAAAACTGCAAGTTTTGCAAAAATATTTCTTCCATCAAAAGAAGAAAAATTGGGATGAAGAAGATCCATTAATCTTTGCTTAGATGAAGTGATGACCTACTGGGAGAAAGCCAGGATTCCCACAATGCATAGAGACAGTACCATCCGAAAGATTGACTCTTTAATAAGCTGTTATGATAAATTGATGAAAACAGAAAAAGGCCCGAGGAAAAATGCCGTATTGAAGAAGCTATGTTTAAAGATGAAATTAAGGCTGAAATTCTTGATATTGGTCACTCTAATGCCCTTTTGATGATGTCAAATGAAGAAGACAAGCTTTTCTACTTAAGCCAGCAAGAAGATCCTACACAAAGTAGCATGGGTACAGTAGACCAAATTCTTGCAAAGAGAGAGAAAAGAAGGCTTCATCGTGAAGAATTAGTGTGTGAAAGAGCCCTCAAAGAGCAGAAGCGATCTAAAAGATCATTCTTGCCTGCCAATAGAGATGATTTCACATCGTCATCATCAACTAATGACGACAACCTTGAAATGAATTTTCAAGGTCCCTCTGAAGAGCAATTTAAAAAGAAAATGTTGGCTCCTAAAAAGTCAAAGCCTATTGACAAAAATGTTGTAGCAGCCTATGATAGAATGAATCTTTCCAATCGAGATGCAGCTATGTCTTATGCTGTTGTTGCTCAGTCTTTGGGCCATAATTTGGAAAACATTACAGTGTCAAAATCTACTATGCTTCGAACTCGTCAAAAGTTACGCAAAGAAATAGCAACAGAATATCAAGAGCAAGCATTTTGTCCTGGAGAGCCTTTAGTTCTTCATTGGGATGGAAAAATGCTCCCAGAGATATCAGGTTAGTTTTTTTGTCTGATTAATTTAGCATATTTATATTTTATCTCTCAGGTGAAAAACTTAGTTGTGGGCCTGGTTTTCACACCTAGGCAATGTGTTATTATCTGGTTGGTTTTAATTAAACATTTTGATAGCTAAATTTCTATTTAATTAGGTTACATTTCACTGTCTGAAGCTAGTTTTCACAATCTACACCATTTTACCTTCAATTTAAAATAAGTCAAGTTTAATTTAAAATAAGTCAAGTTTAATTTAAAATAAGTCAAGTTTAATTTAAAATAAGTCAAGTTTAATTTAAAATAAGTCAAGTTTAATTTAAAATAAGTCAAGTTTAATTTAAAATAAGTCAAGTTTAATTTAAAATAAGTCAAGTTTAATTTAAAATAAGTCAAGTTTAATTTAAAATAAGTCAAGTTTAATTTAAAATAAGTCAAGTTTAATTTAAAATAAGTCAAGTTTAATTTAAAATAAGTCAAGTTTAATTTAAAATAAGTCAAGTTTAATTTAAAATTATATATTATATATACATAAATTATAATATATATAAATATATTAAATATAAAATAAAATATTAAATATATAATATATATAAAATAAAATATTAAAAATAAATATATATAAATTATATATAAATTATATATTTTAACTTTTTCTTGCAGGCGAAGGAAGAACGGAAAGGATTGCAGTGTTAGTCAGTGGGAATGGTGAAGAGAAATTGCTGGGAATTCCTAAAGTCACTGCTGGCACGGGTACGGAGATGGCTCGTGTTTGCATTTCTCTCCTGCAAGAACATGATATGACCCAGAGAATTATTGGGCTGTCATTTGACACAACAGCATCCAATACCGGAATCCATGCTGGAGCTTGCACTAAAATTGAACAAGAACTTGGAAAAGAGCTTTTATATTTAGCCTGCAGACACCATATTTATGAGATTGTCCTATCTCAAGTCTTCCGCACTTCTATGGGCCATTCCTCTGAACCTGATATTCCAATCTTCAAAAGATTCAAAACTCAATGGATTTTATGGATCATTCTCAAATCACAACTGCTGTTGATTCCCAAAGCTGCAGAATAATTGAAAGAGTTCAAGATTTAAAAAATCAAACAGTCTTAATCATGAAGGAGGCACTCAACTCTAAACAGCCAAGAGATGATTATAAAGAATTTTTTCAACTTGTTCTCTTATTTTTTGGAGAAGAAAGCATTTCTAATACTCCCTTGAAGAGACCTGGAGCGTACCATCATGCAAGATGGATGGCAAAAGGAATTTATGCATTTAAGCTTTTTCTTCTCCAAAATCAATTTAAGATGACTAAAAAAGAACTTGATGCAATAACAGAAATTTGTTTATTTGTTGCATTGGTATACGCAAAATCTTGGGCAAAAGCTTCTCAACCAGAGGAAGCCCCAAATGTTGATCTTAAGTTTTTGCAAGATCTTGCAATAATGGAGGAAAATCCTTTGATATCAAGTGTTATCAAGCAAGCCCAAAATGCCATTAAACAACATCTGTGGTACCTCTCAGAAACACTTGTTGGATTAAGCTTCTTTGACAAAAGCATATCCCTTGAAGAAAAGGAGCAAATGCGAAATATCAAAATGCCTCCAAGAAATAAGGGACTGAAACGTTTAGAAGCAAAGGTAACCCTAGCTTCTTTTAAAGAAAAAAGGATTTCTGATTTTGTTACTTCAAGGACTAAATCTCTTTTTGATGCTCTACATCTCAATTCTCTCTTCACTGAAAATTCTGCATCAACATGGGGAATAGATCCTGAGTACCAAAGAGGCTGTGCTAGAGTTTGTGCCCTTAGAGTGACAAATGACACAGCTGAGCAGGGTGTTGCATTGATTGAAAAATTTAATCAAGCAGTGACAACTAAAGAAGAGGACAAACAATACCTGCTCAAAACAGTTTTCAAGAATCGTAAAGAATTTCCAACAAAAAATAAAGCAGAACTTATGAAAATGAGGAAAAACTAATTTTCTCAGCATTAAAAGGAAAAGTGCAATTTTCTCGGGACCCCTAAAACTTGACGTAGAGGTTTCAAATTTTGTAATTTGATTAAGGTAAGCAAAAGGAATAACATTACTCATGTGGAACAAAGATTTTTAAACCTTCATTTTTTTGGTCCACACTAAATTATATATATATATATATATTATATGAAAATTATTTCACGAAAGTAACACGTGAAAAATATTTATGATGAATAAAACCACAAAGGAAAGGAAACACAGATGGTGCTCAAGCACTTTCGTCTAATGACATCCTCAGGAACACTGAAGTACATAAAGAATTACAGCCTATATAAGGTTACAGAAAAAAAAAAAAAAAAAATCTATATACCTATATACACAATAAACGGAGAAACAAAATTAGAGGATTGTGGAAGGGGGCACACAAATTTATAAGGAAAAACTATCGATTTTTAGCACAAGATTAAAAGAAATTGTTTCCAACCAATGTTATAGATAAAAAAAAATATATATATATATATAATATATACACAAATTTATACTGGAAATCTGCCCTGGTTTTAGCACTCTGCTCTTTTTTGTATATAAAAATTGAACAATTATCGATTTTTAGCACAAGATTAAAAGATTAAAATATATATATTTATATATTATATTATATATATATATATATATATATTATCATCCTTGGTCTTTTTCCACTTCGACTGTCCCCTCCACCCTTTCTTTTTCCTCTGTCTTTCCTCTCACTTTTTCTTTGTTTTTCCGCTGAGATATGCCCTTTAAATAGAGGCGAATCGGTTCTTCCTGAACTAAAAAAAAAAAAAAAAAAAAAAAAATATATATATATATATATATATACACACAAATTTATACTGGAAATCTGCCCAGGTTTTAGCACTCTGCCCTATTTTTTTTGTATATAAAAATTGAAAATAAAAGTTATTAGGGTGGCATAAAAATTTACCAAAGATTTAG
>JAJOZX010005326.1:20000-323753 GCA_023014485.1 Bathynomus jamesi
CAAATGTAGGTGGACAGTAAATGATAACGTTTATTTTGAGAATACATATTTAATTTTTTTGTATACTATAATACAAAATAAAATTTAAATAAATTTAGTTATAATATTTAATATAATAAAACACAAACACCATAGTTATAATGAACACCATAGTTATAATATAATATAACACAAACCGTATTCAACCTACTGTCCACCTACTTTTGGTTCACCGTGTATATATATGAATGAACTCAGAATGGTACCCTGAGTTTTTTATGATACACACAGACCGTGCATGGAACAAGCAACTCTTCTGGGATAATTAAATCCACTATAGTCAGAATAAGTAATGGTAAATGACAAATACCATAGTTTTTCTTTTTCATGATGCTAGCCCAATGCGGGCAACGGGTCACTCACAAAGAGGTCCCATAAATATAGTTTCCCTCACCAGCTATCTGCAAAGCAGACAGGATCCAGCTTATATTGAGGCTAGGCTGCTTTAAACCCTAGATCCATGTCCCAAAGCTGGATCCTGTCTACTTTGCAGATAGCTGGTGAGGGAAGCTATATTTATGGGACCTCTTTGCGAGTGACCCGTTGCCCACGTCAGGCTAGCATCATGAAAAAGAAAAACTATGGTATTTGTCATTTACCATTACTTATTCAGACTATAGTGGATTTAATTATCCCAGAAGAGTTCCTTGTTCCATGCACAGTCTGTGTGTATCATATATATATATATATAAAATTTGGTTCTACATAATTTAGGACTGTCACATTATTAGTAAGAATTTAGGACCATAAAATCAAGGATATCCTGGGGTTCAGGATAACAGGAAAGTACCACAGAAAATGTGCCATGTGAAAATTTGAACTTACTGTGAGGGTGGGAAAGGGGTGAGGGAAGGCAGGTGGACAAACACATTGATGTTGGCTGTCATTCCAGCGTGGGAAATCAAGGAAAATATCTACATAGAGAGAAATGCGCAGGATACTTTCCTTATAACACAGGAAACTTGGAGGTGGGATAGATCAGCTGCTAGCTAAGGTGGAATGTGTGGGGTGGGGGTTGCCTCCTTGAAAGATGAGGGGGGGGAGGGGACACTGGTTGTAGCTCAGGCCATTGGATGAAAAAGACCCATGTGGCAAAAATTTTTAAATTTTGATTTCATTTTGAAGCACTAAATGTTAAATGCACTGTTTATTGAAATGTTAATCAGAAAAAAAATTTTGTTTGCACTGATTCACTTTGGCTGGATATTTGCTTGTCACAATTGGGTAATCACCAATTTATAGTTGAAATAACATCACCATTTGTTATCTTTGTCACATCAACCAAATGTTATTATTTTAAGGTAATTAATTAAAAGATACCCACTGTTCCATTGACACAAACACCCCCTCAAGATGATGTCATCTTGGTCATGTTTGTGTCAATGAAACAGTGGGTAGTAGGGAGTGAAAAAATCAAAAGTGCCAGATCAAAAATTGAGGGGGTCTCGATAGTTGTCTTTTGTCCAGGATTAAACTTTAAAACCAATTTTGGTTGGTTGCATACAAAACTGTGACTGTTACCAGCCAATTTATACAAACCATATGTGTGCATGACCAAAATTTGAACCCAGGTGACCTATCTCAGGTTCTGGACATGATAGAAAGACAATTTAAAAACTGCTTATGATGTATTTTTTACCTCTGAAGCAGATTAAAACATTTGCAGAGGACTGCAGGCTCAATAATGCATCAAAAAATCTATATTTTGTCATTTTTGTTCAAAAAATACAATTTTTTGGCCCTTTTTCTCTAAATATTTTTTTTTTATTTGAAATTACCATAAGATGGGGTAACTGGGCATCTGCAGGGGTAAGTGGGCCCTACTAAGTTTAAGGTAAATTTCGTTATATAACAGTATGAATTTTTTCCATAAATTGTAGGTATCTACCTATGTTATAGGAACTGTACCTAAAATATATGGAAAAAATAACAAAATTTACCTTAAACTTAGCAGGGCCCAGTTACCCCATCTTACAGTATATATTTTTCTTTTCAGGTCAAATTTATAAAATTGATAAATACATGTATTTTGACAACCTTATTGCCAAAAAATACTGCATAGTAGGATGTTAAGACGCAGGACACAATTAAAATTCTTGATGGAGGTTACAGATTTTCAAGCACAGACTCATTCCCCAATGGAAAACTTCCTCTTGGTAAAGATGTCATCCAATGTGTAATGGCAGAAGAGAACTGGACAACCAGACAAGCAGCTGATACGGTTGCACTAAGTCTGATTAAACACTGGATTTGGTGCAATGTCTATCCAATTTCATGCCCCAGTGTCACCAGCAAGATTCAGGAACTAGTCAAAGAATTTTCGAGGCAAGACTCAAATTTTCAGTCCCTTAATAAAAAGATTTAAAATATGCCACACTTTTGTAAATTTTGTAGTTACATTTATTTGTTTGCGACAGTACGTAATTTTATTATCATAATCATGCGAGTCAGTGATTTGTAAATCATAAGAATGATCGGTAATAAATTCTGTTTTGACTAGAACTTAACTTAAGGTTTATAATTGAAATTTGCATTCACAACATTAAAGTTTTGGTATTTTCAAGTTAAGGAAAAATTTGAATTAATTTTCAGTAGCATAGGTTTACCTGTACTGTGCTCTTTATTCCTGTTCATTCTTATCTATCCCAAAGTCCTTTCTCTTTATCCATCTATTTGAACACCTTTTCTTGCACCCACTCCTTGCTTTCCATTGCCTCAATGCATTGTGGTGGTCCTGCTCTTCCTGCTTGGCGTACTGCAAATGATCTTTGCTCACTTGATATCTAGTGCACTGCTTGGGAAGAGATTTTTTAGCATACACTTGTCTCCTGCCTTCCAGTTTGCTCACTCTTCATTTACTTCATGGTTGGCCAGAAAGATTAGATTCCTACCATAAGAAGTGCTTCAATAGTTAAATCCAGGTTTGTTCTCTAGTTTTCCTACAACACTGCTCTAGTGTCACTGAATAGAGCTTCACTTTATAAAAAATCTGGTGGTCATAAAATACATATTAACTGGTAGAGCTCTACTACTTTTCACCATCAGAATAAGGAGAAATGGAGAATAAGCATAATATATGCCTATATTAGTGATGCATCATAAAATAAAGGGGCTGTCAAGATGGGTTCATCAATAAATAGGCTACATACAATTAGGACAGTATTTTAACAAATATTTTAGAATATGCATTACAGACTCTGATGATCGTTACACTTGCGATAAAAAATTACTTCTAAGGGCTGTACAAAAAATTTACTTAAACTACAGAAAAGTGCATCTTCAGTTTTCAGAAAAAAAAAAAGTTGTATACTGACTAGAAATAGCTACTTTCAAAAAATGAAATGTTACAGAATTTACAGTCATTTTCTGAGAGTGGGTTCAAATTCCATGTCTGACACCATTTTTCAAAAATGAAATGTCTCTATCCTGGTTTTCTGGGTACCTTAGCTTGATTATCTAGAATGTAAAAATGATGGTCACATTGAATTGTTTACATTCTCTTCAAGCTCTACTAGAGGTTTGTCTCAATGTTCCATTAGCATACTTCAAGAAGAATAAGAGAGATTTTTCTAATCAGGATGTTTATTTGTTAAATATTTCAGAATATTCTTGGTACTCTTGGTTTACTCATTTCTAAGTTCCTTGAGGAGAAGTAGGTGGTTTGAGCAACTGCTCAAGAGATACAGTGAGTTATTGTTATGAGTTCTCCCAGTATCCCTAAATCTCATCAAGCCGCACAAGCCTTTGTAGCATGAAGTAAAATGGTTTACATAAATTTGGAGATCTAAATGGAAATTCTTTTTGAAAACAAATATTGGGGAAAAAACCATGATTATATAATTACAGGTTTTACTGCTGATAATGAATACAAAAGCTTTACAAATACACAATAATTATAAAAGCGTGGTACTTTCCCAAAGTACTTTTCTTAAAGATATTTTTCTTAAAAATTTATGATGATAATGATGATGATGGATGATAAACCATTAGCTTCAGTCAGTGAATAAAAGTATTTAAAAATGAAATGCTTATTTTATAGTTTTTATCACTTTACTCCAAACTGAAATTCAATCAATCTTTATTGGTAAAAATAATTATTATATAGTTACTGTAATATTACAATAATAGGATGGGCAACAAGCCTGATCTCTGTAAAATGAAGAATCATCACACGGAACACTTGAAAGGTTGAAAGGTAATCTTAACATAGAATGTACAATTGGTAATAAATGAATTATTGGTATCTACCTATTTATTTTTCCCCATTTAGTTAGGTCCTTAATTGTTAAGCTTTACTGGGCTCTCATATTAATTATAAGCTCTAACACCAAAAAAGCTTTATATATGAAAGTATGGCACCAGAATACACACTCTTCAGGTATTAAACATTGTCTATGTGTTTTTATTAATTATTGACAAGTAAATTTGAGACTTGTATACAAGTGGGAGAAAAGAAAAACTGAATCTAGTTGATTAATTACTCCAACTGGCCATTGGTAAAGGTAGTTAGCAAAATTTCTACCTAGTATTTTTTTCAAAGAAAATTAATAAGCCTACTTTTAATTTACTATTTGGTACCAGTATATTTGAATGGGTTTTCAGTACAGAATTTCAATCTGCACGAAAGAGCAATGCACTCTTAAATCCTAGACCTAGTGTGGTATCTGCCAAAGTGAAGCAACTTCAAAAAGCTACTTAACTGGCTTAGCTTCAAAAGTGATTTAGACCTACTGAACTTCTGAAATGTGTGAAGAAAACAGGTATGGTAGACCTAGACAGCACAATCAGTTAAAATTTTCTGACACATTGCATGAAGATTTTTCCTATAATACTCTTGCAGAGAAACACATTAGGCAAGAGTTTTAACTGAAATTACTCATGCCTGATATATTGGATGAAATTTTAACTACAGTATATAGCTACCAGTGGCGACTGGCGTATAGGAGCGATGGAGCGGTCGCTCCCCCTTGCTTGAAACGATAAATATTAATTTAACAGATAAAAAATATATTAATTTTAAGATATTAAAAAAAATATTCTTGAAATATATTTTAAAAATTCATGTGACATATCATGATTCATGAGGCATTTTGAGTAAGCCTTCATACAGTACATAATATTCTAAACTTATAGCATAGCTTCAAACAGCGTACCGCTGTTTGAATACAAAATAATATTGCAGCCGAATGGAGCGATAAATTTTTCGCTCAAGTAAATATAAATTATATTTTACTGTTGTAATGAAAATATAAGTACAATCGCGAATTTTTTTTATAATAACAACTTTATTTTTACTAATAGTTACTTCAGTAATAATGATATAAGCCATTTATATGTATTTTATTGAAATTATTACTTATTTGTAATTAACTAGAATTGTACGTCTGGCATAGCCGCATATGTTAATACAAGTACTCTTGTGAGCGGCAGTTGGATTCGCGCTAGCCTATTGTGAGTCCGTGTTGTCGTACAATTTTATGAAATCGCACCCCCATACATTTATACCACGAGTCGCCACTGATAGCTACTGATTGAAATTAAAATCAAAAATTTTTTCCCAAACCATATCATCTCAGCATAAGACTATTAAACATTATGAGTGAGAATTTTTCAAACTGCACAAGCATTTCACAGTTTGGTGAGTGTTTTTCCAATAATGAGTGTTATGTGAAAATTTTGCAGTTTCTACAGTCTTGGGGTTAGGCCAAACTGCACAATGTTTGAATTTTCTGATGACATTACACAAGAATTTTTCCATAACACTCTCACACCCAGCATTTCAAGTAAGAGACTTCCCTGAAATTACTCTAGCTTGACAAAAGTTTAAATTAAAATTAATTTTATGACCAAAATTATTAAAAGAATTTTCAGTACTTTCCTGTTATCCTGGACCCCAGACTTTTTGCCAGATTGCCAAATTTTTTTTTAAATGTTACATAACTAACCTAACCTAACCCAACACCTAGTTAGGTTAGGTTAGTTACTTAACATTTAAAAAAAAAAAATTGGCAATGAAATTTGGTATCTGGCAAGTAGCATACGAATCTGGCAAAAAGTCTGGGGTCCAGGATAACAGGAAAGTACCAAATTTTCTTTCTAAAGCGCATCACTATGAAAATTTCTCATTGTGTGAGACTTGCAATTTGAAAAGCAAGAATTTTCCTAAAACTAGGAGCATCACAAGAATTTTGCAAATTCTGCAGTCCTAGGGGTAAAAACAAACTCAACTGTAGCTAAGTTCAAGCAAAATTGCAGAATCCAGACGCAGTATGAAGATGCAGCCCGTGCCCTAATAGCTTAGTACTATTTTAGGGTCTTGGGTAGATTCATCACCTGGGGGATTTTATTGCCAGGACAAAACTACTCAATTGACAATTGGGATGAAACTACCCAAGATTCAGGTCTAGGTTAGGCTATTCCCTGGATAGAATGAGCTAATGGGGGCTTAGGTTCCTATCTTTGGTGGCCTCCCCTATCCCACAAGTCATTGGAAAAGCTATTCAGGTCCTATAAGTCCTATTTCCTACAGAGAGCATTTCAGCATTCCCTAACAGCTTATCAATTATGATCCACCTGTTTATAGGCTAAAGTTAAGAATAATGGACAATTTTTTTGTTTCATTTGGAAAAAAATTATCTTTTCCTTTATAGCACCAATTAGGTCAACTGTATGCCCTTGATAATTGGTTAGGTTAAGTCATGATATTTTCTTTAATTTTAACAAAAATACCATGACTGGGAGGCTATTTAGGTCTTGGGTAGTTTCATCCTGGTGACAAAATCTCCCAGGTGACGAATCTACCATAAACCTTATTTTAGGTTAGGTTAGTACTGTAACTTAATACCAATGTATTATAAAGCTTGGTAAAATTCAAGAATTCAGATGCAATCCAGATATAGAATCCACAGGACATAATCACTAACCTAATCAACCTGTAACCACCAATTAGCAAGCTAATATGGACTCATCTTTGAACTGCATCTATATTCTTGAAATTCACCTGAAGCTTTTCTGGAGTCTGTCTTCAAACTGCATCTGGATTCTACAATTTTACCCAGTTAGTATTAAAAACCAAGGTTTCTTGGCCTTTGACTCACTTAGAACTAGGCCTAATTTACCTAATCAGACTAGGCCTATGAGCAAAGTCTATACATTAAATCTACATTCAATTCCATAGCTGGAAAAAATCCTAAAATTACCGTATAATGTACTTTTTTTCATAAAATATTTTTCCTGATTTGGCTATTTTTTTGCTATTCTGGCGACTTACTTAATTTATTATTTTCTGTTCTAGTTATTTTTCTTTTCTAATTGGATTCAGTTTAGTGGTGTTTGTGATGGAATTATGATATACCATTTGTGTGATTTTGACTGAGGACTTGATTCATCATGTGCCCTAGATGAAGAAAAAGCATTGGAGGTTTTTATTAATTAAAGCATTATTCTCTCATCCTTAACTTGCCTGAAATGTGACAGTGAGTGCCTAATACAAAAAGATCAGAAGATTTTAGGTGAAATAACCAATATTAACCAGTTAGGTCAACTGAATGCCCAGTTAGGTCAACTAAATGCCCTTGATGATTGGTTGTCGTGATATTCTCGTTATTTTAAACAAAAATGGCAAGAGCAAACTTTTCTGGTTAATTTTGAGGTGTTCTACACATTTCCTATGGTAATGCATCATTTACGAGATCTCGTAACATGAACATATCCTATATGTTTATGTTACGGTATATCTCAAAAACTACATATTTGCACAGGAAACCAATGGCAGATTCATGCAAAGCACCTCAAAATTGACCAGAATAGTTTGCTCTCATTTACCCCTAAAATTATAACAGACCTATAATAACACAACTGCTTTGCATTAAGCTAAATAAAGTCTAGTATAGGGCTAGGCTACACTGTTTGGGCTTATGACCCTACCCTACTTACTAAGTTTTACAAATGTTCTGACTTATTTCTCACATTATAACCCATTGAAATATAAATGATATCGAAGTGATAAATCTATTTTAGGCAGGACTTAGTTTTAACTCAGTTTAATCCCAAGGCTAAACTATTAAAAAGATGTTAGTCTACCCTATAAATTAGGCCTCCCCCGCCTCCTTTTTTTTTTTTAAGAATGATATGTTGAACCCCATTGGGAGTTGGAATCCAATTTTGGCTATTTCTTTACTATTACATCAGTCTCTGGTAGAAAGTTTTAAAAGCCAGTTTTCAATATTAAAGACATGACTTAAATATAGGTATAAAAATAGGTTAGGTTAGATTGTTTTAGGTTAGGTCAGGTAAAAAAGGGTAGAAAGTTTTAAAAGCTTTAAGCTTCAATAACTCTTTAACAAATCATTTGTGATGGAAATGAGTATCATTTTTTAATTCAGCACATTGAAAAACATTGAAAACCAGCTTTTAAAACTTTCTACCAGAGACTAGTGGGATAATACGAGTTTCATCGTACTCAGAATATCATAAGCAAATATAATTATAAAATATTAAAGTATAATTTTCTCATTATTTTGATATAAGTCACTATGTTCATAGATGCATCCTTACCAAATTATGTAGATTTTAATATTATGACATTTTTATAGTATTTTTTT
Organism: Bathynomus jamesi; assembly: GCA_023014485.1. NCBI lineage: Eukaryota > Metazoa > Arthropoda > Malacostraca > Isopoda > Cirolanidae > Bathynomus > Bathynomus jamesi. The sequence goes on from JAJOZX010005326.1 coordinate 28,643, forward strand.
CACACCCTCCCAATATTTGCCTGGTGACGTCATGAAAATATGATATATGAGCTAGGCTTAGGCTATTTTTTCGCTACTCTACAACTTAATTAGTTGGATATTTTCTGTTCTGGCTATTTTTGTTTTTGTAATTAGATTCAATTTGGTCATGTTTATGATAGAATTATGACATGCTGTTCATGTGGTTTCTGACTTTGAGAACTTGATTCGTCATGTGCCCTAATGAAGAGAAAGCATTGGATATTTTTATCAATTACAGCGTTATTCTCTCATCCTTAACTTGCCTGAAATGTGACAGTGAGTGCCTAATATGAAAAGATCAGAAGATATTTAGGCGAAATAACCAACATTAACCAGTTAGGCCAACTCAATACCCTTGATGATTGGTTAGGTTAAGTAATGATATTTTCGTTAGTTTTAGGCATTTTGGGTTACTATTTCACTGATGTTAGTTTTAGGGTTAGGTTAGTTAATACCAACATACATTTTTCTAGTAATATTTGATGTGTTTTGCTTAGATTTTTACCTCCATTTCCCTTGAAAATGAGCCAAACTTCAAAGTACTATAACTTTGTTGGATCTCATTTCCAAGGGAAATGGAGGTCAGATTTGAACAAATCACATCAAATACTACTAGAAAAATGTATTTTGGTATGTAAAATGACTGAGCTACTCTTCATACATAATTACCGACTGGTGTAATGGTAAATATTTACCCAATTTTGGGTTATTATGTGTTTTATCACACTCAGTCATTTTACACACCAAAATACATTTTTCTCGTAGTATTTGATGTGATTTGTTCAAATATGACCTCCATTTCCGTCGGAAATGTGATCCAACAAAGTTATAGTACTTTGAAGTTTGGCTCATTTTCAAGGGAAATGGAAGTCAAAATCTAAGCAAAACACATCAAATATTACTAGAAAAATGTATTTTGGTATTAATTAACCTAACCTAACCTTACCTAACCTAACCCTGGCTAAACGAGCCTAGAGTATTACCTTATTATGGATTAGGTGGTGGATACAGACGAGAGCTCGTTTAGCCAGGGTTAGGTTAGGTTAATTAATACCAAAATACATTTTTCTAGTAATATTTGATGTGTTTTGCTTAGATTTTGACTTCCATTTCCCTTGAAAATGAGCCAAACTTCAAAGTACTATAACTTTGTTGGATCTCATTTCTGACGGAAATGGAGGTCATATTTGAACAAATCACATCAAATACTACTAGTAAAATATATTTTGGTATGTAAAATGACTGAGTGTGATAAAACACATAATAACCCAATTTTGCTATGATGCCTATGTACTAAACAGGTATTTTGAACTTAGATTATATTAAATTGAATGACACATTTTTTTATGCTGTGGCTACATGTGCACCAAGTTTATTTGCCTGGTGGCAATGGCCCACACTGTGCAGCAATTCAGCACAAATCATAAAATTATGTTGGAATTATCAGGCATAATGTGTATTTTTTCCAGTCAGGCATTCAATCAGAGGGCCTACATTTGGACAACATGAAGTCATTTGGGTTTAGCCTATTGAGGTTACCCAAGTCAGATAAATGTAGCTGGATGATTTATCTGACTTGGATAACTTTGATAGGACTGTGTTATCTGAATGTAATGCATGGACTTTGCTCATATTAAACTAATTAGGTAGGCCTAGGTCAAAGATGGTGAGTCAATGGCCAAAGAATCTTGGCTTTGATACTAACTTGGCATCAACTGGTTTTGCCGACCCTGCCCAAGTTATTTTAACCGAAGCTGACTTGTTAAATCTTGTTTCTCAAAGAAGAAAACATGATCTCCAAGTACACCTAGCGGTCCTAGCCTAGACTACAATCTCAATGACTTAGCATATAGGCCTACTGAAATTTGTCTGGGCCTACATAAATTTGAAACTATGCCCAACGATCAAGTAGTTAGACTTTACTTCCCAAAAAAGGCCAAATCCAGAAAAGGTTATATCGTTTCATTTTCATTCTATGGTGGCCCAATAACTGCTTTACAAGAGAACTTCGTTAAATTGGTTAAATATTAGCCCTATCAGTCAATCGTACGTCCTATGGAACTAGCCTAGACCTTTTCTATGAATACAAAGCCTACCCTATATTTAGACTTTTGGGCGTAGGCCTATGTACAAGCCTAGCGTTTGTGATGTTCTTATTGACACCGGCCTAGTTTTTTGAGACCTAATCCAAAACAATCTAAAGTGAGCGACATCTATTGGCCTAAATTGTTACCAATTGATCAGCTGTACTAATCTGATTCACAATTAATCTCCAATGTGTGCTGCGTGTATAAACCACGTAGTTGTGCATAACATTCTGCGGAACCCTGTTCATGCATGTGAACAGTAAAAGAATATTATTTCAAGTTTACATGTCACTAAAACACATCAATACTGACGAAGATAAGGTTTAAAGAAAAACAAAACTCCGTATTTGGTGTTCTCAAAATCGCGCCCAACAGTTCATTGACACTATATTCATTATATCTGGGTTTTAATATAAAAATTTAGAAATAAATTTCTTGTAACCTCATTTTCACATATAATGTAACTAAAAGATACTATTCAAGTATATTTTATAATGATATTAAAATCAAACTGAATAAAAATATTATAGCAAAATTGACATGTCTCTTCTCCTTCTTCAGTGAATATATTGGATTCCTGCTGGCGAAAGAGCAACCCTAGGCAAACCAAAGCTTACCTATATCAAGTCAGATCACACTTATGTAAAACTTCATAGGTATTTGTTAATTCAAGAAAAAATAATCAGGCGATCAATTTACAAAATAACACAACCATAACATCCTTGAGTTTCACATCCAAAGCCAGTAAATCATAATTTGTGAAATCGCATTTAAAATCTAAGTATCTCGTGAATTTCAACTAAATGTTGAGGTCTCGCTGGCTTAAAATTTTCTGTTCAAGATCTTTTGTATGAAATTATTTCCCCGTTACAATGCGAGCGTGGACCGAGCAGTTATTAATAGTCTTTACTCTAACTCTAAACATTGTACATTTATATATAGTACTGGATTTAATCTAAAAAGATATTTTATTTCCTCTGACTGATCATCCTTTGAAAGAAGTGAAACATGGTCCCCGATTGTATAGAACTCATTTGTGGTGGAATAACGGGAAGTATAATATGAGGAAGCTGTATGTGGTTCAGATCCTTTTTTTTTTAAGAAAACAAAAATAATCTGAGAGGAAATGCATGACTTTTTTTTTTCAGAGAGTAGTAGACAGTTGGAATCAACTCCCGATATTAGAAACTCAGATAATGTAAATTCATTTCAGAAAAGATATGAATGATAACATGTAAATAACAAAATGTAGAATATGATATACAGAGACAAATAACCAGACGCGAGCAATAAAGCACCAGTACGTACAACTTACATATTTCTACTGGTAAGTTCTTTTTTTCTTTTTGACCATCACCTTCTCCTGGGTCCTTGAAAAATTTCCTTAAAATTTCCATTTTTGGCTCTGAGCCCCTGCTCCTTAAATGTTCTCTGCACAGCACTAGGCATCACATGTAGGACCATCTTGAATTCTGCCTTCTATGACCAGTTGCTTTGTATTACACAAAAAGGGGTGGATTGCAAGATGAAGTGGCTCCAATCCAGTGAAATAAGAATAAATGGTGGTAGGTTGTTCACTTTCAAGTTAGCTTGCTCATATGGTTGGAGTCCCCACTTAATTGGAAACGTTCCGCCACCACTGCTGATAACTAATATATTTTAGAAAGCTAGAATCTGGAAGCATTGGTGTAGAAAACTGTATGTTCAGTATTCATTGTGTTTCATTGGCTAATGTAAGCACGTATTGTTTTAAACAGCTATTACTTAAACCATGTTTCTCAACCGGGGTACCACAAAATTTCTTGCAAAGGACAAACGTATATAACTGAAAGTGCAAAACTTACGGAGATAGGAAAATTTCAAATGAACCAAAACATTACGCCAAACTGTTTGGGCTCAGTTTGAAGTTAGGTGGTGTTGGAAGGCGGATGAATTAGATGTTGAAGAGTAGAAGACGAAAATCCTCTGAGATGTCGCAAAAGAACAGATGGCAGTGCATGAGATACACTGAGCCAGAAAAGGTTGGTAACCGCTGACTTAAACATATATGAACCACTTTTATACTTTTGTACCTGTTGAGTTTGAAATAAAGATTTGTTTGATTGAACAATTCATAATTTGTAACCCACTGTTCTCTGAAAGTGACACATAATTTCATAACCTTGGTTAACTTTGATTCTGCTTCCGTCAGAATTGTTCACTCTGACGAAAGTCAAGCAAGCTTGTTGCTCCACCTTAGACCTACAGCTTAACGTGGAATTCGAACCACGACCACCACAGGTGGTCAGAAATTACAAAGTCCTCGCCCGGACTCAATCTCACGACCTCCCGATCAGCAGCCCAGCGTCTTAACTACTAGGCTACCCAGAGTACCTATTTATGTACCAACCAATTTTTATTGTATAGAAGGGTGAACAGCTGAGTTTGCTGCACGCCGAGTGCCATCACTAAGAATGGAACCCAAGGCCGGTGGATTCGTAGTCAGCGATGCTAACCACTACACCACCGATGCGCATTATAGGCTATATGTTGCAATCAGTGTGTGAAATCAGATATTTCATGTAGTACCTAAAATCTTCAGGCATTTAGGATAATTCGATTAAGCGATTAATGACCTCGTGAAGGTTAGGTTAGGTTAGGTTGGTTAGGATTAGGTTAGGTTAGGTTAGTAATGCGTATTACCTACGTTTAAGGGTCACAGGTATTAGGCGAAATGTTTGAAATTTGTAGGCATGACCTGAAATGACTGGTTTCACACACTGACTGTATCACTATGGGATGAATTTCACAATTAAACACGTAAAATAAATAAATGATGTACAAGGAAAAAGAAAAGCGATTCCAAGGTCTTTCGTGTATTCACCAATAAATCTCTTCAGGGAATGAAAGGAAAATGCAAGAAGCCAATAGTATATGTCTTACAACCTAAACAGAATAGTAAGAAGGGATTAGCAAAATGTTAAGTACTGATAAAGGTCAAAAGGTATTTTAACAAGATTGGAAGGTTAGAAGGAGGCTTTATTAAACTTAATTTAAAACGATTTCGCTGCAAAACGGAAATAAATAAATAAATCTGACAATTGCGGAGCATAATATAGAACACTGTATCTGTACTATAAAAAGGCAGTCCTGTCTGTTCGTCCGACACCATGTATTCCGGATTGGTTGAAAGATAGTGACATCAAAGACACGTCATAAAATGGTCGGAGCTCTAGCTTGTGCTTTTTACTCTGCATTTACGATTCAGCGAACAAAATTATAATTTTTTTAATTAGACAAAAATTTAAATTTTTAAAAATCCATATATATGCTGTCTGTCTGTCTATCTGTCCCACTCTAAAAGACGGAAACGGCTTCTCGGGAGAAAAAATTATTAGATAAAAGTTGCTTACAATAATCGACCTACGGGAAAATTATTGAATGTCCGATTAGGTTAATTGAATGCCCGTTAGGTCAATTGAATACCCAGTTAGATTAATTGAATGCTCGGTTAGGTCAATTGTACGCCCTTGACAATTGGTTAGGTTAAGTCGTGATATTTTCGTTAGTTTTGATGAAAATATCACGACTTACCTAACCAGTTGTCAAGGCTGTACAGTTGACCTAACCGGGCATTCAATAATTTTCCTATAGTTCGATTAATTTTAAACAACTTTTACCTAATAATTTTTTCTCTCGAGGAGCCGTTTCTGTGTTTTAGGGTGGGACAGATAGAGAGACAGCCGGCATATATCAAGTCATCCCATAAGTAATGTCGTTTTTTTGAACATGTTTCTGTGTATATTTTGTGGAAAACTCGAATTTTTATGTGTTTAGACATGTTACTTCTCAATCTAAATGAAGTTTCATCGCGTTAACAATCTTCGTTTATTTCACCCTTACGAGTAAGATGGAGGTGTCAGAGGAACACATTAAGCATATAATGCTTTATGAGTTTAGAAAAGGAAATAACGCGACTGCAGCCGCAAAAAATATTCAGGATATTTATGGGGAGTAAGCTTTAAATGGAAGGAAATGTCAACGATGGTTCCAGAAGTTTAGGTCTGCTGACTATAGCTTAACTGATGAAGCGCGCTCGGGCTGACCTGTTGAGTTCAATGATGAAATTCTGATAGCTACACTTGAAGAAAATCCTGCTGTAACTATTGAAGAACTTGCCCAGCGACTAAATTCGACCGGTTCCACAGTTGATCGCCATCTGCAACGACTGGGAAAAGTGTCGAAACAGCTGAAGTCTACTGTCAGCAACTTCAAAGACTGAATGCTGCATTGCAAACAAAACGTCCTTCTTTGGCCAATCCCATGGGTGTTGTGTTTCAACAGGACAACGCGCGTCCTCATACTGATCGAATCACCACTGCCAAAATTGAACAGCTTGGTTGGGAAAAAATTCCACATCCTCCGTATTCACCAGGCCTTGTACCATCAGATTACTACCTTTCAGAAGTCTTCAAAACTATCTTCGGGGGAAAGAACTTGAAAGTTTCGAGGCTATCAACAGTGCCCTCTTTGAGTTTTTTGCTTCTAAACCGAAGGAATTTTATCAACATGGAATTGAAAAGCTTGTAGAGAGGTGGCAGAGAGTCATAGACAGTGAAGGAAAATATATAATTTATTAAAATTTATTTTTATGTAGTTTTATTTTCATTTGGAAATAAAGGTATGATATATAGTTTTTTAAAATTAAAATTTTTGTCTAATTAAAAAAAATTCTAATTTTGTTTGCTGATATTTTCGTTAAAACTAACGAAAATATCACGATTAACCAATCGTCAAGGGCGTACATTTGACCTAACCGGGCATTCATTTAATCTAACCGGGCATTCAGTTGACCTAAATAGTAGTATAGCCGAAAAAGGGGAGAGTGCAAGAATGTTGCAAGTGATTACGTAATGTAGCGAATGGGGGTGGGGGTGTTGCAAGGGGGTTTGCAAAAAAAATTACCCCAAAGGGGGGATGCTGCAGGTGCAACAAGGAAAACTTGGAGGCGGTGTTCTCCCCCAAGAGAAAGGAGAGAAAGGAGGAGAGGTGTTCACCTGGCAGGAGCCAAGTGCATATTAAGACTTCAGCCGAGTAGGCGTTGTTTTATAGGCTCCTAATCAGCCAGTTGGCTGAGCCAAGGGGGGGAGGGGTACACCTGAAGGAGAGAGAGAGAGAAAGCGTAGTTGCCTTTGATTGCAAGCATGCAACTTGGAGGCGGAGTTCTCCCCCAAGCTATTTTCGTTTACCTAACCTAAGAGGCCTCTAAGGGGTTTTCCCAAAGGGCCAGAAAGAGATAGGACCAGAGGTCCTTGCTCGGCTGGGAGCCGAGCTTGTAATGACTCCGTCAGTCGTCTCTCGGTCTTTTATAAACCTCTATTCTGGCTGAGTTGCCAGATAGCGCCATGTATTCCAGATAGCAATATTTAAAACCATATATTAATCATCCATTTAAATAGTGTACCACAATATATATTTATATGACGGTAGTTAATCGATGAATCCAATTAAATTCTGTTTATTAAACAAATAATTTTTACACACTTAATTTTTATTATAAATATTTAAGTCACGAATATTAGTGGAAAAACGAACGGAAAAGAAAATTTGCGAAACAATTCAAACATACGATCATCATTCCCCACACCCATCTGCGCTTGTATATATAATAAACTAATGAACCACTCGTGTGCACAAACCATATAAAATACCACGATATATTTATATAGTTAATCAATTGGAAGATTCAACCATATGAATCCAATTAAATTCTGTTTATTAAATAAATAATTTTTACACACTTAATTTTTATTATAAATATTTAAGTCACGAATATCAGTGGGAAAAACGAACGGAAAGAAAATTTGCGAAACAATTCAAAACATACGATCGTAATTCCCCCACCCATCTGTATATATATATATATATTATATAATAAACTAATGAACCACTCGTGTGCACAAACCATATAAATACCACAATATATTTATATAGTTAATCAATTGGAAGATTCAACCATATAAAATACCACAATATATTTATATAGTTATTCAATTGGAAGATTGAACCATATAAAATACCACAATATATTTATAGTTAATCAATTGGAAGATTCATTTAAAGTTGAAATTAGCCAAAACACAATCCGCTATAACGGGCCGGACGACTACTGACATCTTTATATTTTCTCCAATAGATTTAATGCTCGTATTACCCCGACCCAATCCCACATCTGTGTTTATATATATATATATATATATATATATATATATATATATATATATATATATATATATATAGAAAGAATCACAATAATCGTGTATATTTGTCAGCCCTTATATATATATATATATATATATATATATATATATATATATATATATATATATGTATATATATAAAAATTGAATTTCGCCGAATTAAAACCAAAAAGCATGCTCGTACATTCCCCAACTGGGTTTGTATATGAACAACTCGTGCACACACACACACACACGCACACGAGGAAAGGCCGAAACTAGGTAAATTCGAATCGTCTCCCTAGAGACCTTTCTTCCAGACCGCTCTTGATAAGTCTCCCTTCACTCCAAATCTTAACTTTCTCACACACACACACACACACACACACACACGAGGAAAGGCAGAAACTAGGTCAATTCGAATCGTCTCCCTAGAGACCTTTTTGGTCGAGGGTTAATCCTTCTACCAAACTATTCGAGCAAAAACCACCGCTCACTCCATTTCTTATTATTATCATTATTATTATTTCTACAATGAAAATATTTTAAAAATATAATTAGAGGAACTTTCACGAGTGAGTGGTTATTTATTCAATATAAGAAGTTAATCATTAAGCATTGTTTTTCCTTTCACGAGGAAAGGATTTCTGTAAGTGTCTATAATTCGATTATATATATATATATATATATATATATATATATATATATATATATATATATATATATATATATATATATGTGTGTGTGTGGAGGGTCGTTGCTTACTCTTCCACATTTCAACGTAACAGGATTATTGAACCGGATTTAAAATAACAGGATCATTTGATCCGAGGCAGTAGTATGACCGAAAAGCATGCATGACTTTCTCTTTAGTAATAAAAACAACTAGCTCGAATTGCAACAAGGAAAACTTGGAGGCGGCGTTCTCCCCCAAGAGAAAGGAGAGAAAGGAGGAGAGAAAGGAGGAGAGGCAGGATTATTGAACCGGATTTGAAATAACAGGATCATTTGGTCCGAGACGGTAGTATGACCGAAAAGCATGCATGATTTTCTCTTTAGTAATAATAACAACTAGCTCGAATTGTAACAACGGGTAAAGTATTCACTCCACCTTAGACCCACAGTTTAATGTGGAAACCGAACGCTCTTTTAAAAATATAATTAGAGGAACTTTCACGAGTGAGTGGTTATTTATTCAATATAAGAAGTTAATCATTAAGCATTGTTTTTCCTTTCACGAGGAAAGGATTTTTGTAAGTGTCTATAATTCGATTATATATATATATATATATATATATATATATATATATATATATACAGTCGATGAGCGGTATAAGCACGTTCGATATAAGCACATAATCTATATAAGCACTTAATCGTGCGGTCCCAAAAATTTCCATATATATTTAAATAGGAATAATCTTTATAAGCACGAACTCGCTATAAGCACGGACGTGGAAGATGCTGATTGGTAGAAAACACATACGTGGAAGATGCTGATTGGTGGAAAACACATACACGTGGAAGATGCTGATTGGTGGAAACTACCTATATATGGGCGACACCATGACATGCGTATTATTCCGTTAATTAGGCTGGTTGTGCTCACAGTTCATTATGGCTTCAAAACGTAAAAGTTTTACATTAGAATTCAAACTAAAGGTTATTCAGGCGGTTCATAACGGTGAAAAGAAAGCTGATGTTGCACGTAAATTCAACATTGACCATACGATTGTTAGCCGATGGTTGCGAAACGAAGTGGAGTTAAACAAACTCAGGTTGGAAAATGGAAATCTTTCGCGAAAGAGAAAGCGGGAAGGAGTGTTACCAGATCTGGAGCAGCGACTGTACGAATGGTTTGTTGTCACGAGGGAGAAAAAGGAAGAGCTCTCTGGACCTCTTTTAATAGAGAAAGCTAAGGCTTTAGTTCAAGAAATCTATGATGGTTCCGAAGATCTTCCTTCAAACACCTTTACTTCCGGTTGGCTACAAAAGTTCCAAAAGAGATTCAATATTGTCTACAAACGAGAACATGGCGAAAAGGCGGATGCTGATTTATCTGGGTCCAACGAATGGAAGAAGACTGTTTGGCCAGAGCTTCTGCGACGTTATCCAGAGGAGGCAATTTTCAATGCTGACGAGACAGGACTGTATTTTAGGGCCACTCCGGACGGTACACTGGCCAGAAAGGATGAAGTAGCCAGCGGAGGAAAAATAGAAGGAAAGACTAACTGTTTTGTTGGCGTCGAACATGACTGGCACTGAAAAACTAGCTCTGCTAGTGATCGGCAAGAGCCGAAATCCAAGGTGTATGAAGAACAAGAAAGACAAACTTCCAGTACAATATGAATCGAATTCTGCAGCCTGGATGACTCGAGCTATATTCACAGAATGGTTAATAAAGTTGGACGAGAAAATGCGACGCAAGAAAAGGAAAATTCTCCTGCTGCTAGATCAGTGCCCTGCGCATCCTAAGGAAGTCACAACAACAAATGTAGAGGTTGTCTACTTGCCATCGAATACAACGTCACTTCTACAGCCAATGGATGGTGGGATTATTCGCTGCCTTAAAGCACACTATCGAAAACAATTAATGAAAGAGTTGGTTGCATGCTTAGATAGTGGCCAGGACGAATTTCTTCAGAGTGCTGCTAAATCTGTAACTGTTTTGGATGCCATTCTCATGCTAAAAACAGCGTGGAATAATGTGACCTCGACCACTACCCAAAATTGCTTCAGAAAATGTTTGCCATTGAATCAGGGAGAAACAATTCAATGCAACGAAGATTCTGAATTAGAAGCTTTAAACAGCGAAGAATGCTCAAACTTGGATGAAGAGTTTATCGAATGCGATCGTCAACTTGAATGTTTTGAAGAACTGAATGAAGTAAGAAATGACGAGACTAAAGTGTCGGAAGATGTTGAAATTGATGAGATATCCAGTATTCCACTGCAAGCACTTGCTATGCTTGACGACGTAAAAAGAGTTCTTGAAAATCATGGTATACCAACTCAGGAGTTAAAGAGCACCCAACAAGCAATTCAAATTTACATAATACAAAACAAGAGCACGCGACAATCACCAATTTTAGATTATTTTCCGAAATAAATGTATGTACTGTGAAATTTTAATGTACTGTACATACATATCATTGTTTTTTATTTGTCTAAATAAATGAAATTTTAAATACAGTATTATTGTTTTTTATTACACATTCCTTTATTATTACAGTATTTAAATGATTACTCTTTGTACAATAAATGCTTGTTAAAAAGGGTCTTATCCATATAAGCACAATGACCTATATAAGCACATTTTGTGCTGGTCCGAGAACGTGCTTATATCGATCATCGACTGTATATATATATATATATATATATATATATATATATATATATATATATATGGAGGGTCGTTGCTTACTCTTCCACATTTCAACATAACAGGATTATTGAACCGGATTTAAAATAACAGGATCATTTGATCCGAGACAGTAGTATGACCGAAAAGCATGCATGATTTTCTCTTTAGTAATAATAACAACTAGCTCGAATTGTAACAACGGGTAAAGTATTCACTCCACCTTAGATCCACAGTTTAATGTGGATTCAGAAATACATCTCGTCAGGGAATGATTGCTCATTATTTCTTCGAGATAATTAAAGCTCATATACAGGATCTGCATTGTCTATAAGATCTGCCGGAAACTCTGAGTAAATGGAAATATTATTATTTTTCTCGAAAACTATGGGTGATAGAAAAATTCTGAAACCGGAATCAGCATCAAAAGTTCTATAAGAAACACCAAATAGTTTTCAAGAAATGTTGTCCCCTAGTGCAATTATCTCTTTCTCGCGAATTGGAAAGGTTTTCACTCCGCCTTAGACCCACAGTTTAACGTGGATTCAGAAATACATCGCGTCAGGGAATGACTGCTCACTATTTCCTCGCGGTAATTAAAGCTCATATACAGGTCCTGCATTGTCTATAAGATCTGCGGGAAACTCTGAGTAAATGGAAATATTATTATTTTCTCGAAAACTATGGGTGATAGAAAAATTCTGACACCGGAATCAGCATCAAAAGTTCTATAAGAAACACCAAATAGTTTTCAAGAAATGTTGTCCCCTAGTGCAATTATCTCTTTCTCGCCGAATTGGAAAGGTTTTCACTCCGCCTTAGACCCACAGTTTAACGTGGATTCAGAAATACATCTCGTGAGGGAATGACTGCTCACTATTTCATCGAGATAATTAAAGCTCATATACAAAGCTGGGCACAAACCGTTAATCCGTTAATCGTTAATTAACGAAGTTAACTTTTTCGTTAACGATTTAACTTTTAAGTTAACTTTGAAAATCATTATCGGACTAATTAACTTCCGTTACATTTAACTTCCGTTAACTCAAGTCCGTTAACCCAAAAAATTCATAAATAAACGTTTAAAAGTTTCTATTATTTTCAGTGCTGAGCAGGTGCGCAATTAATCCGCCACTATTAATAGTGATGAACGAATTTCCATTTCCGCAGTGCAAAATCAGCCGATATATTTGTTTCCGTCGCCACAATTTATGTCTTACCAAATATGGTAGTTATTTATGGCATTGGTTTGAGCAAAACATGGTCGACTGTAAAATCAGGCGGAAAGATTTGCCATTTGAGTTGAATGTTTCAACTTCTTTCAAGAAATATCACGAGCATTTTAAGGCACTTTCAATATTATATATGTAACAATTACAACAAATAACTACATTCGTTTCATTTGTAGTCTGTCTCTTGCGCAACGTGTTTGTGCTAGTGAATATTTAAAAATAATCGTTGTCAAGTAAGTCATGTATATTTATAATATGTCTGTGAGTATCTTATTAGTTAGGCTGACCATATTTCCTTCAGACAAAAACGGGACATTGGGATGGCAAAAAAGGGACGGGGTTATGTAATATTCTGTATTCATGAAAAAGTAAGTACATAAACCGGGACAAAATTGACATTTTTATTAAAACGACGGGACGGCCAGGAAATACAAAACAAATGGTACTGTCCCGTTCAAAACGGTACGTATGGTCAGCCTATTATTAGTAGTCTCCTTGATACATTTCAAGAACCATAAAACTGATCAGGTAAGATTTCAATTCTCATGTCACTTTGATGACATAAATTAAGTCAATTGATGTCTTACAATGGGAGCGTTTTCACCTTAACCCTTTATGTCCTGGCAGTACTTCTAGGTACCACATCTTTAAAATCTCCATAATTATTTTTCTACCCGGTTGATCCTGCCGGTACTTTCAAGTCCCAATGTGAATTAGTTTCTTTATGAGATAATAGATGGCGTTGAGAAAAAGAGAGCAGCAGAAGCCACAGATCACTCAAGGGCAAGGCCCAGAACTTGGTCAAGACCTGGCAGGAGACCAACTCCAAGGACTTGCTGACAGATGCTGCCTTCTTGGGTGAGCAAGTGTTGGTGGACTTGTTCATCAAGTTCAACACAGCCATCCCCTCCAGTGCTGCAGTGGAGCGTTTGTTCTCTATGGGCAAGGACATCCTGAGGGCCAAGAGATCATCCCTGTCTGATGAAAACTTTGATATGCTAATTTTCATGAAGGGCAACATGCATCTCATGGACAAAATGGAGAACGAGAAGAAGAGGGAAAATTAAATTATATATATATTGTTTTTCATTTTTTTTATAATAAAAGTTAACGTTAACGGTTTATCGGTAACTTCCGTTACATGTTTAACGAATTAACGGATTAACGGTTAACGAAGTTAACTTTTTGGTTAACGGATTACCGGTTAACGAAGTTAACTTTTTGGTTAACGGTGCCCACCACTGCTCATATACAGGACATGGATTGTCTATAAGATCTGTGACGCGTGGAGCCTTCAGAAGAGGTGCCAGATACCGTTGTATACATTATCATGGAGAGCTGCCAGATGCCATTGCTCAGGTACACAGTTGACAGATTATACCATTTATTTTCTTAAAAGTTGGTTTAGAATTCCGCTAGTAGGTTTAGAAGGCGTAACATGATGTAATTAACCAAAAGAATTAAGTAAAACGTCATTGCATCATTCTGTTTATTATATATATATAGAAAATAAATATACATTTGAATGATAATAGAAATGAGGAATATGCATATAATCCGTCAATATAACAGTACAGGAGAAATATCACACAAATATATAAATACATTTCACTTTTTTTCAAAATACTAAACTCGCACTTAATCGAGTTTACAATTACATCATTATTGCTCTGCATTACGCAGTATATACGGTTTAATAATATTTCACCGCTTTAAGTATAGGGAAACCTGTACTCGATATGAAGGGCTTTCATATCGTTCAGTACTATTTTTGTTCCCACTTTATAACCGGATGGTAAGTCATCTTTAAATACGTCTAGAATACAATCAAAAGCACGCACAAAGAGTTCATCGTTAGCTACATTATTAAACACAAGTTTATAAACACGCTTTTCCAATCGAGGGTTTATTTCTACCGACCCGAGCTTTTCAATCGTGAACTCGTCTTCACTCAACATAGCGGCAATTGAAATAATATTCTAAAACGTTACGACAACTGCGCGTTATATAAAGAAATAGTTCTTCAGGATAATTTTCACGAACTAGGCACATTTTATAATGTTTTACTAAACATCTTCACACTCCGGCGCACTATTTGAGAGGAACATATGCTCATATTTTTCCTTTCTGCCCATCAAACGATACTCGTCTCTAAAGTCTGTTAAAAACTCGCGCAGGGCACTAGCCACAACCTCACTACGAACCTCATCATGATATACATTAATATAGTGATAAAAATACTTAAGATTGTCCATGATTACGAGATTCACATTTTCATTCGTAGGGTATGAATAATCGACATGGTGTAACATGACGTAATACCGCTTGTCACACCACCCATCCACAAGACTCATTATCCATACCTGCTGCTTCTCTTCTGCACGCGTTGTTTCTTTTACTTCACGGTGTATGTGAGACTTTATAAAGTTTAGCTCTGCAGCATACTTCAGCACATCGTCTGTGCAACGAAAGCCTTCAACGGTCTCACCAGAACATCCGTAGAGTATTTGTACATCTTGGAACTTCGCACAATCCAATGTGGTTTTAAAAGAGGCATAGGAGGGAGGAATAGGAAGTTTTTCGGTATCCACCACATCCTGGCACTTTGCTGAATACCATTTCATAAACGTTGTACAAGCAATATTAAAGGCAGCCATTTGAATACACGTCTGATCTCTTTTTTTCTTCTACGCTGGCGAATACACGTCTGATCTCAAAGGCTTACTGCAGTCGACTGACCACGCAGGGAATCACAGATAGTAGCATGACTCACGTTACTGGTCTTACAGTGGGCGGAGCTTAGAACTTTCACCTGTGCACACACAAAGGAGAAAGTGAAACGCTAATTGAAACATGATTTATTTAATAAACGAGATATTGAAGTTATATATATTTACAAATACGAATTAATAAACGAGATATTCAAGTTATATATATATTTACAAATACGTGTAATAAATAAGTTAACAATAGGCACATCAATGATTATATTCAAGACATATATATTTAAAAACACGTGATAAATAAGTTAACAATTGAAATTATGTTAACACAAGAAATAACAGAAAACACAAGAAAAAACAAATGCTTAGATTTGGTGATAACAAACAACAGTAACCTAATACTTTAAAGAAAGTATTCTATTAAATACTTTTAGCCTATGTTCACGAATTAATACCGGTTTTAAAATAGATTCGAGACGAAGACCGTCTGGATTGATTTTATAGAAATTCAAGGATTCCAAGTTGATCACGAGAGAAGTTATGTAGTCATCTTCCATGCTGCAAAATCTCGTCGTTTGCCTGTCTGCTCAGAGCACCGACAAGAGGTAAGATCGAATCCACACCAACACAAAATTTTAGTAGCTAAAATAGCAGCCTGAGTATTGTTCATGTTCTAAATTATCTTTGATTCGTTTTGGTAAATTGAGTAAACTGCAGCCTTTGTTTCCTGATCAGAAATTCTCCGTCTTTTTCTGGTATGATGCAAGGTTTCGTCGCAACCATATTCACTGCTCGAGTCTATTTCAATCTCGTTGCCTTCTAATCTAGATTTACGCTCTTCACTAAAGCATTCAATGGGTGAATAATCATCTTGGTTGATATTATTGACACCACAATCGAGAGGGCTCACTGGGGTAACGGACACTTCAGGTAATGGTGCGGGCGCTTGAGGTAGGCCGGGGACAATCTCCTCAGGTTGGCCTTGTGGCGGGGAAAATATTTTGTGGAGGTAATTATGTGCTGCTTCTAAATAAACAAAACGGGCTTTATGTAACACAGTGGCAACTAATAATGATTTATGCAAAGATGCACCAGCTCTTCTGGAACGTCTGGATGCAATTTTACCGAGCGATATTTATCAACTTGTGTGCTTCATACCCGTTTGGAACGTCAGATATCATGTTCACCACCTAGGAATTGGTCAAGGCACAGAGAGCTAACTAACACAACTCTATCCTCTATTTCCAATCTTGTAATGAGTTAAAGTGAAAGTTTCGCCTGCCTTTATACAATGTCGTTTTGACGTCATTATCAAGCTACGCAGGGAATTTCCAGGTAGTAGCATGAATCACGTTGCTGTTCTTTCACCTGTGCACACACACACACACCACGCACACACGCACACACGCTAATTGAAACATGATTTATTTAATAAAAGAAATATTCAAGCTATATATATTTACAAACACGTGTAATAAATAAGTTAACAATATGTACACCTTATTTATTACACGTGTATGTAAATATATATATAGCTTGAATATTTTTTTATTAAATAAATCATGTTTCAATTAGCGTGTGTGTGCGTGTGTGTGTGTGTGCACAGGTGAAAGAACAGCAACGTGATTCATGCTACTACCTAGAAATTCCCTGCGTGGAGCTTCGTAATGACGTCAAAACGACATTGTATAAAGGCAGGCGAAACTTTCACTTTAACTCATTACAAGATTGGAAATAGAGGATAGAGTCGTGTTAGTTAGCTCTCTGTGCCTTGACCAATTCCTAGGTGGTGAACATGATATCTGACGTTCCAAACGGGTATGAAGCACACAAGTTGATAAATATATCGCTCGGTAAAATTGCATCCAGACGTTCCAGAAGAGCTGGTGCATCTTTGCATAAATCATTATTAGTTGCCACTGTGTTACATAAAGCCCGTTTGTTTACTTAGAAGCAGCACATAATTACCTCCACACAATATTTTCCCCGCCACAAGGGCAACCTGAGGAGATTGTCCCCGGCCCACCTCAAGCGCCCGCACCATTACCTGAAGTGTCCGTTACCCCAGTGAGCCCTCTCGATTGTGGTGTCAATAATATCAACCAAGATGATTATTCACCCATTGAATGCTTTAGTGAAGAGCGTAAATCTAGATTAGAAGGCAACGACTGTGAAGTAGACTCGAACAGTGAATATGGTTGCGACGAAACCTTGCACCATACCAGAAAAAGACGGAGAATTTCTGATCAGGAAACAAAGGCTGCAGTTTACTCAATTTACCAAAACGAATCAAAGATAATTTAGAACATGAACAATACTCAGGCTGCTATTTTAGCTACTAAAATTTTGTGTTGGTGTAGATTCGATCTTACCTCTTGTCGGTGCTCTGAGCAGACAGGCAAACGACGAGATATTGCAGCATGGAAGATGACTACATAACTTCTCTCGTGATCAACTTGGAATCCTTGAATTTCTATAAAATCAGTCCAGACGGTCTTCGTCTCGAATCTATTTTAAAACCGGTATTAATTCGTGAACATAGGCTAAAAGTATTTAATAGAATACTTTCTTTAAAGTATTAGGTTACTGTTGTTTGTGATCACCAAATCTAAGCATTGTTTTTTCTTGTGTTTTCTGTTATTTCTTGTGTTAACATAATTTCAATTGTTAACTTATTTATCACGTGTTTTTAAATATATATGTCTTGAATATAATCATTGATGTGCCTATTGTTAACTTATTTATTACACGTATTTGTAAATATAAATATAACTTGAATATCTCGTTTATTAATTCGTATTTGTAAATATATATAACTTCAATATCTCGTTTATTAAATAAATCATGTTTCAATTAGCGTTTCACTTTCTCCTTTGTGTGTGCACAGGTGAAAGTTCTAAGCTCCGCCCACTGTAAGACCAGTAACGTGAGTCATGCTACTATCTGTGATTCCCTGCGTGGTCAGTCGACTGCAATAAGCCCTTGAGATCAGACGTGTATTCGCCAGCGTAGAAGAAAAAAAGAGATCAGACGTGTATTCAAATGGCTGCCTTTAATATTGCTTGTACAACGTTTATGAAATGGTATTCAGCAAAGTGCCAGGATGTGGTGGATACCGAAAAACTTCCTATTCCTCTCTCCTATGCCTCTTTTAAAACCACATTGGATTGTGCGAAGTTCCAAGATGTACAAATACTCTACGGATGTTCTGGTGAGACCGTTGAAGGCTTTCGTTGCACAGACGATGTGCTGAAGTATGCTGCAGAGCTAAACTTTATAAAGTCTCACATACACCGTGAAGTAAAAGAAACAACGCGTGCAGAAGAGAAGCAGCAGGTATGAATAATGAGTCTTGTGGATGGTTGGTGTGACAAGCGGTATTACGTCATGTTACACCATGTCGATTATTCATACCCTACGAATGAAAATGTGAATCTCGTAATCATGGACAATCTTAAGTATTTTTATCATTATATTAATGTATATCATGATGAGGTTCGTAGTGAGGTTGTGGCTAGTGCCCTGCGCGAGTTTTGAATAGACTTTAGAGACGAGTATCGTTTGATGGGCAGAAAGGAAAAATATGAGCATATGTTCCTCTCAAATAGTGCGCCGGAGTGTGAAGATGTTTAGTAAAACATTATAAAATGTGCCTAGTTCGTGAAAATTATCCTGAAGAACTATTTCTTTATATAACGCGCAGTTGTCGTAACGTTTTAGAATATTATTTCAATTGCCGCTATGTTGAGTGAAGACGAGTTCACGATTGAAAAGCTCGGGTCGGTAGAAATAAACCCTCGATTGGAAAAGCGTGTTTATAAACTTGTGTTTAATAATGTAGCTAACGATGAACTCTTTGTGCGTGCTTTTGATTGTATTCTAGACGTATTTAAAGATGACTTACCATCCGGTTGTAAAGTGGGAACAAAAATAGTACTGAACGATATGAAAGCCCTTCATATCGAGTACAGGTTTCCCTATATTTAAAGCGGTGAAATATTATTAAACCGTATATACTGCGTAATGCAGAGCAATAATGATGTAATTGTAAACTCGATTAAGTGCGAGTTTAGTATTTTGAAAAAAAGTGAAATGTATTTATATATTTGTGTGATATTTCTCCTGTACTGTTATATTGACGGATTATATGCATATTCCTCATTTCTATTATCATTCAAATGTATATTTATTTTCTATATATTTATAATAAACAGAATGATGCAATGACGTTTTACTTAATTCTTTTGGTTAATTACATCATGTTACGCCTTCTAAACCTACTAGCGGAATTCTAAACCAACTTTTAAGAAAATAAATGGTATAATCTGTCAACTGTGTACCTGAGCAATGGCATCTGGCAGCTCTCCATGATAATGTATACCACGGTATCTGGCACCTCTTCTGAAGGCTCCACGCGTCACAGATCTTATAGACAATGCATGTCCTGTATATGAGCTTTAATTATCTCGATGAAATAGTGAGCAGTCATTCCCTCACGAGATGTATTTCTGAATCCACGTTAAACTGTGGGTCTAAGGTGGAGTGAAAACCTTTCCAATTCGGCGAGAAAGAGATAATTGCACTAGGGGACAACATTTCTTGAAAACTATTTGGTGTTTCTTATAGAACTTTTGATGCTGATTCCGGTGTCAGAATTTTTCTATCACGCATAGTTTTCGAGAAAATAATAATATTTCCATTTACTCAGAGTTTCCCGCAGATCTTATAGACAATGCAGGTCCTGTATATGAGTTTTAATTATCTCGATGAAATAGTGAGCAGTCATTCCCTGACGCGATGTATTTCTGAATCCACGTTAAACTGTGGGTCTAAGGCGGAGTGAAAACCTTTCCAATTCGGCGAGAAAGAGATAAATTGCATAGGGGACAACATTTCTGAAAACTATTTGGTGTTTCTTATAGAACTTTTGATGCTGATTCCGGTTTCAGAATTTTTCTATCACCCATAGTTTTCGAGAAAAATAATAATATTTCCATTTACTCAGAGTTTCCTGCAGATCTTATAGACAATGCAGATCCTGTATATGAGCTTTAATTATCTCGATGAAATAGTGAGCAATCATTCCCTGACGAGATGTATTTCTGAATCCACATTAAACTGTGGGTCTAAGGTGGAGTGAATACTTTACCCGTTGTTACAATTCGAGCTAGTTGTTATTATTACTAAAGAGAAAATCATGCATGCTTTTCGGTCATACTACTGTCTCGGATCAAATGATCCTGTTATTTTAAATCCGGTTCAATAATCCTGTTATGTTGAAATGTGGAAGAGTAAGCAACGACCCTCCATATATATATATATATATATATATATATATATATAAAATCGAATTATAGACACTTACAAAAATCCTTTCCTCGTGAAAGGAAAAACAATGCTTAATGATGAACTTCTTATATTGAATAAATAACCACTCACTCGTGAAAGTTCCTCTAATTATATTTTTAAGAGAGCATTCGGTTTCCACATTAAACTGTGGGTCTAAGGTGGAGTGAATACTTTACCCGTTGTTACAATTAGAGCTAGTTGTTATTATTACTAAAGAGAAAATCATGCATGCTTTTCGGTCACACTACTGTCTCGGATCAAATGATCCTGTTATTTTAAATCCGGTTCAATAATCCTGTTATGTTGAAATGTGGAAGAGTAAGCAACGACCCTCCATATATATATATATATATATATATATATATATATATATATAAAATCGAATTATAGACACTTACAAAAATCCTTTCCTCGTGAAAGGAAAAACAATGCTTAATGATGAACTTCTTATATTGAATAAATAACCACTCACTCGTGAAAGTTCCTCTAATTATATTTTTAAGAGAGCATTCGGTTTCCACATTAAACTGTGGGTCTAAGGTGGAGTGAATACTTTACCCGTGGTTACAATTAGAGCTAGTTGTTATTATTACTAAAGAGAAAATCATGCATGCTTTTCGGTCATACTACTGTCTCGGATCAAATGATCCTGTTATTTTAAATCCGGTTCAATAATCCTGCCTCTCCTCCTTTCTCTCCTCCTTTCTCTCCTTTCTCTTGGGGGAGAACGCCACCTCCAAGTTTTCCTTGTTGCAATTCGAGCTAGTTGTTATTATTAGTTTATTACTAAAGAGAAAATCATGCATGCTTTTCTGTCATACTACTGTCTCGGATCAAATGATCCTGTTATTTTAAATCCGGTTCAATAATCCTGTTATGTTGAAATGTGGAAGAGTAAGCAACGACCCTCCATATATATATATATATATATATATATATATATATATATATATATATATATATATATATATATATATATAAAATCGAATTATAGACACTTACAAAAATCCTTTCCTCGTGAAAGGAAAAACAATGCTTAATGATGAACTTCTTTTATTGAATAAATAACCACTCACTCGTGAAAGTTCCTCTAATTATATTTTTAAAAGAGCGTTCGGTTTCCACATTAAACTGTGGGTCTAAGGTGGTGTGAATACTTTACCCGTTGTTACAATTCGAGCTAGTTGTTATTATTACTAAAGAGAAAATCATGCATGCTTTTCGGTCACACTACTGTCTCGGATCAAATGATCCTGTTATTTTAAATCCGGTTCAATAATCCTGTTATGTTGAAATGTGGAAGAGTAAGCAACGACCCTCCATATATATATATATATATATATGGGAATGAACTCAGAATGGTCCCCTGAGTTTTTTTATGATACACACAGACAGTGCATGGAACAAGGAACTCTTCTGGGATAATTAAATCCACTATAGTCCGAATAAGTAATGGTAAATGACAAATACCATAGTTTTTCTTTTTCATGATGCTAGCCCGACGTGGGCAACGGGTCACTCGCAAAGAGGTCCCATAAATATAGCTTCCCTCACCAGCTATCTGCAAAGCAGACAGGATCCAGCTTTGGGACATGGACCTAGGGTTTAAAGCACCTAGCCATGCTACATTTAGAACCTCAATATAAGCAAAAGACTCGCTGTCTTCACGTCAGATTGAATGCATGAAAGAAAAAGAAAAAGGGGTAACTATTATATTTTTAGCCAAAAACCAAAACTTAAACCTCAACTGGCAGAATTGAGCGTCCACTTTTCAAGGCACATAACATGTCCGTTTCAAGATGGGAATGAACTCAGAATGGTCCCCTGAGTTTTTTATGATACACACAGACAGTGCATGGAACAAGGAACTCTTCTGGGATAATTAAATCCACTATAGTCCGAATAAGTAATGGTAAATGACAAATACCATAGTTTTTCTTTTTCATGATGCTAGCCCGACGTGGGCAACGGGTGCTTTAAACCCTAGATCCATGTCCCAAAGCTGGATCCTGTCTGCTTTGCAGATAGCTGGTGAGGGAAGCTATATTTATGGGACCTCTTTGCGAGTGACCCGTTGCCCACGTCGGGCTAGCATCAGGAAAAAGAAAAACTATGGTATTTGTCATTTACCATTACTTATTCGGACTATAGTGGATTTAATTATCCCAGAAGAGTTCCTTGTTCCATGCACTGTCTGTGTGTATCATATATATATATATATATATATATATATATATATATATATATATATATATATATAATGGAATTATAGACACTTACAAAAATCCTTTCCTCGTGAAAGGAAAAACAATGCTTAATGATTAACTTCTTATATTGAATAAATAACCACTCACTCGTGAAAGTTCCTCTAATTATATTTTTAAAAGAGCGTTCGGTTTCCACATTAAACTGTGGGTCTAAGGTGGAGTGAATACTTTACCCGTTGTTACAATTCGAGCTAGTTGTTATTATTACTAAAGAGAAAATCATGCATGCTTTTCGGTCATACTACTGCCTCGGATCAAATGATCCTGTTATTTTAAATCCGGTTCAATAATCCTGCCTCTCCTCCTTTCTCTCCTTTCTCTTCGGGGAGAACGCCGCCGCCAAGTTTTCCTTGTTGCAATTCGAGCTAGTTGTTATTATTACTATTATTACTAAAGAGAAAATCATGCATGCTTTCCGGTCATACTACTGTCTCGGATCAAATGATCCTGTTATTTTAAATCCGGTTCAATAACCCTATTATGTTGAAATGTGGAAGAGTAAGCAACGACCCTCCATATATATATATATATATATATATATATATATATATATATATATATATATTTATATATATATAAAATCGAATTATAGACACTTACAGAAATCCTTTCCTCGTGAAAGGAAAAACAATGCTTAATGATTAACTTCTTATATTGAATAAATAACCACTCACTCGTGAAAGTTCCTCTAATTATATTTAAAAAATATTTTCATTGTAGAAATAATAACAATGATAATAATAAGAAATGGAGTGAGCGGTGGTTTTTGCTCGAATAGTTTGGTAGAAGGATTAACCCTCGACCAAAAAGGTCTCTAGGGAGACGATTCGAATTGACCTAGTTTCTGCCTTTCCTCGTGTGTGTGTGTGTGTATGTGTGTGTGTGTGTGTGTGTGTGGTGTGTGTGAGAGAAAGTTAAGATTTGGAGTGAAGGGAGACTTATCAAGAGCGGTCTGGAAGAAAGGTCTCTAGGGAGACGATTCGAATTGACCTAGTTTCGGCCTTTCCTCGTGTGCGTGGTGTGTGTGTGTGTGTGTGTGTGTGTGTGTGTGCACGAGTTGTTCATATACAAACCCAGATGGGGAATGTACGAGCAAGCTTTTTGGTTTTAATTCGGCGAAATTCAATTTATATATATATATATATATATATATATATATATATATATATATATATATATATATATATATATATATATATATATATATATATATATATATATATATTAGGGTGATTCAAAAAAATCAAAGTTCTTTTTTTTAATTGTTCAACCTGTATTTTTGTTCCCTATGACAAAAAAGTAGTGTATGCCAAATTTGGTGAATTTTAAATAAAATTTACTATGTGCTACCAGGCGTCAAAGTTTCCCTCTTTTTCAATTTGTTTGTTTTTACAACTTATGATTTTATGTTTAATTGTTTATATTTCAGAATTTTTAATTAATGGTTTATATACTAGCTTGCTTTTAATTGTTGCTTGGAACTCGTAATTTTGATACCAATTAATCGATTATGGAAGCTAGGCCTAACTCACCATCACCCAGTTGCTCATTTGGGAGAAGTTCTACAAGAAAAGAAACTGAAGTATGGCTAATTGGGCAGCCCTCTGCAGTACTAAAAACATCCGTATTACCATCAGAGAAGGAAATGATGGCCCTCTTCATGCACTACAGAAATATTAAAAAGCAAGACATTAGAGAATCATGCTGCTCTACTGCAGATGATGTGCTAGCAGTTTGGAAAAAACAGGAATACCAGCAAAACAAAGAATACATGTAGTAGATAAAATTCAAGGAATACTGAAGGAATGACAGCTGCTTAAAAAAAAAAAGCAAACAAATTGAAAAGATCACAAAATTTAAATAATAAAGAAGAAAAATGGAAAGATAAACTGGAAAACTTATTTGATAGAAGATGATAAGAAATTCTGAAAATGCAACGTGAGAAAGGACGTCATGGAAAAATGGGTACCATTGATAAAGCTGTTGCTAAAAGAGAGCAAAGAGCAGCAGAAAAGCAACAACGTTATGAAAAGAGGAAAGCAGAAGAAGAGATCAAAAGAAAGAAGAATGAAGAGGCTGTCATACTCACCAATACATCATCAGAATCAGAAGAGAGTAAAAGTGATGAATCTGGTTTCTGTGCTGCACAACCTTCAACATGGAAAAGTAAGGTTGGCAAACGTAGAAAATTGTTTGATGATAAATTATTAGGAAGTCTTGATGTTGCAAAATTGAGTGACAGAAATGCGTCTCTTTTTAATGCAAACAATCAGACATCGCTTGAATGGGACATCTGCGAACAAATAAAATGCATGTGTTTCAATACAACGGCAGCCAATACTGGTCCTAGAAATGGTGCAGCTATTCTTCTAGAACAAAAATTCGACAACGATTTATTGTGGCTGGCATGTCGACACCATATATTTGAAATTATGCTGGAAGCTGTTGTTTCAAAGTCTTTATCACCATCTTCTGGCCCAGATATAGTCCTTTTTAAGAAGTTCAGAGAAAAATGGTCAAGCATTAATAAGGAGGACTACGAAACAGCATTATCAGATCCAGATATCTATGAAAATATTCATGACATCAAAGATGACATAATTATATTTGCAACAAATCAACTAGATACATTCCAACCAAGAGACGATTACCTAGAACTATTGCAGTTAACAATTATTTTTTTGGGAGGTGAACCAAAAGGTGGAATCAAATTTAAACATCCAGCGGGACTTCATCGGGCTAGGTGGATGGCCAAAATTACATATTCATTAAAAATTTTTTGCTCAAATCTCAGTTCAAAATTTCAGTAAAAGACAAAAAAGGACTAAAAGACATCTGTCTATTTGCTACTCGGTTATATGTAAAGGCATGGTTTACAGCTCCTGTGCCATCTTGCGCTCCTCGTCTTGCTCTGGAATTATTACAGAATCTTGTCGTCTACAAACAAATAAATGACACAATTGCATTTGCTGCTATTAAAAAACTGTTAGGTCACCTCTGGTACCTATCAGAACTGGTAGCCTTGGCCTTTTATGATGATGAAGTGCCTACTGAAACGAAAAACAAAATTGTAAAGGTCTTGCAAAATATAACAGAAACTCTTCCTGCAAAACGGGCTTTTCTAGATCCTGCACTTATTCCAACGAAGAAATTAGAAGATTTTGTCATCAAATACTCAAAGATTCTTTACAATAACAGAATTTAGTTCAAAATTTTTACTCAAAGATGCTAAAGAATGGCATAATGATGAAGAGTATAACTCCGCTAAGAAATCTATCAAACAGTGGAAAGTCGTGAATGATATAGCGGAAAGAGGAGTAAAATTAATGGATGAATATAATAAAATACTAACACATGATGAAGATCAAAAACAATTCTTGCTACAAGTAGTGAAAAACTACAGGGCTGTTTACCCTGATAGAAAGAAAGAAACATTGATGAAGTAAGGACAACTAATGTCTCAAATATCATGCTAGTTTAATTATGCATGCTTGTGGTTATGGTAGGACCTACGGGGGAGCTTTCCACATTAAAAAAAAACAATGCGCCTTGTACTCTACCCCCTGGGTGGTGTGGAAAAATTTGACAATTTGAGTCGTTCTGTCAATTTTTAATTGCTGGTAGCAACCCCTAAAAATTAAAAATTTGCTAAAATATTTTAGGATAGTTGGTTTTATGCTGAAATGAACCATTTAAAGGGTTGAACACATTAAATTAAAAAAAATTTTTTTACCCCCATATTTGAATCACCCTAATATATATATATATATATATATATATATATATATATATATATATATATATATATATATATAATTTAGGGTGATTCAAAAAATCAAAGTTTTTTTTTTAAATTGTTCAACCTGTATTTTTGTTCCCGATGACAAAAAAGTAGTGTATGCCAAATTTGGCGAATTTTAAATAAAATTTACTATGTGCTACCAGGCGTCAAAGTTTCCCTTTTTTCAATTTGTTTGTTTTTACAACTTATGATTTTATGTTTAATTGTTTATATTTCAGAATTTTTAATAATGGTTTATATACTAGCTTGCTTTTAATTGTTGTTTGGAACTCGTAATTTTGATACCAATTAATCGATTATGGAAGCTAGGCCTAACTCACCATCACCTAGTTGCTCAGTTGGGAGAAGTTCTACAAGAAAAGAAACTGAAGTATGGCTAATTGGGCAGCCCTCTGCAGTACTAAAAACATCCGTATTATCATCAGAGAAGGAAATGATGGCCCTCTTCATGCACTACAGAAATATTAAAAAGCAAGGCATTAGAGAATCATGCTGCTCTACTGCAGATGTAGCAGTTTGGAAAAAAGCAGGAATACCAGCAAAACAAAGAGTACATGTAGTAGATAAAATTCAAGGAATACTGAAGGAATGGCAGCTGCTTAAGAAAAACAAAGCAAACAAATTGAAAAGATCACAAAATTTAAATAATAAAGAAGAAAAATGGAAAGATAACTGGAAAACTTATCTGACATTGCTCATGAGAATGCTAGAGAGCTTATAAAAATAGAAAATGATAAGAAATTCTTGAAAATGCAACGTGAGAAAGGACGTCATGGAAAAATGGGTACCATTGATAAGGCTGTTGCTAAAAAAGAGCAAAGAGCAGCAGAAAAGCAACAACATTATGAAAAGAGGAAAGCAGAAGAAGAGATCAAAAGAAAGAAGAATGAAGAGGCTGTCATACTCACCAGTACATCATCAGAATCAGAATCAGAGGAGAGTAAAAGTGATGAATCTGGTTTCTGTGCTGCACAACCTTCAACATGGAAAAGTAAGGTAGGCAAACGTAGAAAATTGTTTGATGATAAATTATTAGGAAGTCTTGATGTTGCAAAATTGAGTGACAGAAATGCGTCTCTAGTTTTAATGCAACAATCAGACATCGCTTGAATGGGCATCTGCGAACAAATAAAATGCATGTGTTTCGATACAACGGCAGCCAATACTGGTCCTAGAAATGGTGCAGCTATTCTTCTAGAACAAAAATTCGACAACGATTTATTGTCATATTTGAAATTATGCTGGAAGCTGTTGTTTCAAAGTCTTTATCACTATCTTCTGGCCCAGATATAGTCCTTTTTAAGAAGTTCAGATAAAAATGGTCAAGCATTAATAAGGAGGACTACGAAACAGCATTATCAGATCCAGATATCTATGAAAATATTCATGACATCAAAGATGACATAATTATATTTGCAGCAAATCAACTACATACATTCCAACCAAGAGACGATTACCTAGAACTATTGCAGTTAACAATTATTTTTTTGGGAGGTGAACCAAAAGGTGGAATCAAATTTAAACATCCAGCGGGACTTCATCGGGCTAGGTGGATGGCCAAAATTACATATTCATTAAAAATTTTTATGTTCAAATCTCAGTTCAAAATTTCAGTAAAAGACAAAAAAGGACTAAAAGACATCTGTCTATCTGCTACTCGGTTATATGTAAAGGCATGGTTTACAGCTCCTGTGCCATCTTGCGCTCCTCGTCTTGATCTGGAATTATTACAGAATCTTGTAGTCTACAAACAAATAAATGACACAATTGCATTTGTTGCTATTAAAAAACTGTTAGGTCACCTCTGGTACCTATCAGAACTGGTAGCCTTGGCCTTTTATGATGATGAAGTGCCTACTGAAACAAAAAACAAAATGGTAAAGGCCTTGCAAAATACAATAGAAACTCTTCCTGCGAAACGGGCTTTTCTAGATCCTGCACTTATTCCAACGAAGAAATTAGAAGATTTTGTCACATCAAATACTCAAAGATTCTTACAATAACAGAATTTAGTTCAAAATTTTTACTCAAAGATGCTAAAGAATGGCATAATGATGAAGAGTATAACTTCGCTAAGAAATCTATCAAACAGTGGAAAGTCGTGAATGATATAACGGAAAGAGGAGTAAAATTAATGGATGAATATAATAAAATACTAACACATGACGAAGATCAAAAACAATTCTTGCTACAAGTAGTGAAAAACTACAGGGCTGTTTACCCTGATAGAAAAAAAGAAACATTGATGAAGTAAGGACAGCTAATGTCTCAAATATCATGCTAGTTTAATTATGCATGCTTGTGGTTATGGTAGGACCTACGGGGGAGCTTTCCACGTTAAAAAAAAGCAATGCGCCTTACACTGTACCTCCTGGGTGGTGTGGAAAAATTTGAAAATTTGAGTCGTTCTGTCAATTTTTAATTGCTGGTAGCAACCCCTAAAAATTAAAAATTTGCTAAAATATTTTAGGATAGTTGGTTTTATGCTGAAATGAACCATTTAAAGGGTTGAACACATTAAATTATAAAAAAAAATTTTTTACCCCCATATTTGAATCACCCTAATATATATATATAATATATATTATATATATATATATATATATATATATATATATATATATATATATATATATATATTATATATATAATTTAGGGTGATTCAAAAAATCAAAGTTTTTTTTTTAAATTGTTCAACCTGTATTTTTGTTCCCGATGACAAAAAAGTAGTGTATGCCAAATTTGGCGAATTTTAAATAAAATTTACTATGTGCTACCAGGCGTCAAAGTTTCCCTTTTTTTCAATTTGTTTGTTTTTACAACTTATGATTTTATGTTTAATTGTTTATATTTCAGAATTTTTAATAATGGTTTATATACTAGCTTGCTTTTAATTGTTGTTTGGAACTCGTAATTTTGATACCAATTAATCGATTATGGAAGCTAGGCCTAACTCACCATCACCTAGTTGCTCAGTTGGGAGAAGTTCTACAAGAAAAGAAACTGAAGTATGGCTAATTGGGCAGCCCTCTGCAGTACTAAAAACATCCGTATTATCATCAGAGAAGGAAATGATGGCCCTCTTCATGCACTACAGAAATATTAAAAAGCAAGGCATTAGAGAATCATGCTGCTCTACTGCAGATGATAGCAGTTTGGAAAAAAGCAGGAATACCAGCAAAACAAAGAGTACATGTAGTAGATAAAATTCAAGGAATACTGAAGGAATGGCAGCTGCTTAAGAAAAACAAAGCAAACAAATTGAAAAGATCACAAAATTTAAATAATAAAGAAGAAAAATGGAAAGATAGACTGGAAAACTTATCTGACATTGCTCATGAGAATGCTAGAGAGCTTATAAAAATAGAAAATGATAAGAAATTCTTGAAAATGCAACGTGAGAAAGGACGTCATGGAAAAATGGGTACCATTGATAAGGCTGTTGCTAAAAAAGAGCAAAGAGCAGCAGAAAAGCAACAACATTATGAAAAGAGGAAAGCAGAAGAAGAGATCAAAAGAAAGAAGAATGAAGAGGCTGTCATACTCACCAGTACATCATCAGAATCAGAATCAGAGGAGAGTAAAAGTGATGAATCTGGTTTCTGTGCTGCACAACCTTCAACATGGAAAAGTAAGGTAGGCAAACGTAGAAAATTGTTTGATGATAAATTATTAGGAAGTCTTGATGTTGCAAAATTGAGTGACAGAAATGCGTCTCTAGTTTTAATGCCAACAATCAGACATCGCTTGAATGGGGCATCTGCGAACAAATAAAATGCATGTGTTTCGATACAACGGCAGCCAATACTGGTCCTAGAAATGGTGCAGCTATTCTTCTAGAACAAAAATTCGACAACGATTTATTGTCATATTTGAAATTATGCTGGAAGCTGTTGTTTCAAAGTCTTTATCACTATCTTCTGGCCCAGATATAGTCCTTTTAAGAAGTTCAGATAAAAATGGTCAAGCATTAATAAGGAGGACTACGAAACAGCATTATCAGATCCAGATATCTATGAAAATATTCATGACATCAAAGATGACATAATTATATTTGCAGCAAATCAACTACATACATTCCAACCAAGAGACGATTACCTAGAACTATTGCAGTTAACAATTATTTTTTTGGGAGGTGAACCAAAAGGTGGAATCAAATTTAAACATCCAGCGGGACTTCATCGGGCTAGGTGGATGGCCAAAATTACATATTCATTAAAAATTTTATGTTCAAATCTCAGTTCAAAATTTCAGTAAAAGACAAAAAAGGACTAAAAGACATCTGTCTATCTGCTACTCGGTTATATGTAAAGGCATGGTTTACAGCTCCTGTGCCATCTTGCGCTCCTCGTCTTGATCTGGAATTATTACAGAATCTTGTAGTCTACAAACAAATAAATGACACAATTGCATTTGTTGCTATTAAAAAACTGTTAGGTCACCTCTGGTACCTATCAGAACTGGTAGCCTTGGCCTTTTATGATGATGAAGTGCCTACTGAAACAAAAAACAAAATGGTAAAGGCCTTGCAAAATACAATAGAAACTCTTCCTGCGAAACGGGCTTTTCTAGATCCTGCACTTATTCCAACGAAGAAATTAGAAGATTTTGTCACATCAAATACTCAAAGATTCTTTACAATAACAGAATTTAGTTCAAAATTTTACTCAAGATGCTAAAGAATGGCATAATGATGAAGAGTATAACTTCGCTAAGAAATCTATCAAACAGTGGAAAGTCGTGAATGATATAACGGAAAGAGGAGTAAAATTAATGGATGAATATAATAAAATACTAACACATGACGAAGATCAAAAACAATTCTTGCTACAAGTAGTGAAAAACTACAGGGCTGTTTACCCTGATAGAAAAAAAGAAACATTGATGAAGTAAGGACAGCTAATGTCTCAAATATCATGCTAGTTTAATTATGCATGCTTGTGGTTATGGTAGGACCTACGGGGAGCTTTCCACGTTAAAAAAAAGCAATGCGCCTTACACTGTACCTCCTGGGTGGTGTGGAAAAATTTGAAAATTGAGTCGTTCTGTCAATTTTTTAATTGCTGGTAGCAACCCCTAAAAATTAAAAATTTGCTAAAATATTTTAGGATAGTTGGTTTTATGCTGAAATGAACCATTTAAAGGGTTGAACACATTAAATATAAAAAAAAAATTTTTACCCCCATATTTGAATCACCCTAATATATATATATATATATATATATATATATATATATATATATATATATATATAAGGGTTGACAAATATACACGATTATTGTGATTCTTTTATATATATATATATATATATATATATATATATATATATATATATATATATATATATAAACACAGATGTTGCATTGGGTCGGGGTAATACGAGCATTAAATCTATTGGAGAAAATATAAAGATGTCATTAGTCGTCCGGCCCCGTTATAGCGGATTGTGTTTTGGCTAATTTCAACTTTAAATGAATCTTCCAATTGATTAACTATATAAATATATTGTGGTATTTTATATGGTTGAATCTTCCAATTGAATAACTATATAAATATATTGTGGTATTTTATATGGTTGAATCTTCCAATTGATTAACTATATAAATATATTGTGATATTTTATATGGTTTGTGCACACGAGTGGTTCATACACAGATTGGTGGGGGAATGACGATCGTATGTTTTGAATTGTTTCGCAAATTTTCTTTTCCGTTCGTTTTTCCCACTGATATTCGTGACTTAAATATTTATAATAAAAATTAAGGGTGTAAAAATTATTTATTTAATAAACAGAATTTAATTGGATTCATATGGTTGAACCTTCCAATTGATTAACTATATAAATATATTGTGGTATTTTATATGGTTTGTGCACACGAGTGGTTCATTAGTTTATTATATATACAAGCGCAGATGGGTGTGGGAATGATGATCGTATGTTTTGAATTGTTTCGCAAATTTTCTTTTCCGTTCGTTTTTCCCACTGATATTCGTGACTTAAATATTTATAATAAAAATTAAGTGTGTAAAAATTATTTGTTTAATAAACAGAATTTAATTGGATTCATCGATTAACTACCGTCATATAAATATATATTGTGGTACACTATTTAAATGGATGATTAATATATGGTTTTAAATATTGCTATCTGGAATACATGGCGCTATCTGACAACTCAGCCAGAATAGAGGTTTATAAAAGACCGAGAGACGACTGACGGAGTCATTACAAGCTCGGCTCCCAGCCGAGCAAGGACCTCTGGTCCTATCTCTTTCTGGCCCTTTGGGAAAACCCTTAGAGGCCTCTTAGGTTAGGTAAACGAAAATAGCTTGGGGGAGAACTCCGCCTCCAAGTTGCATGCCTTGCAATCAAAGGCAACTACTCTCTCTCTCTCTCCTTCAGGTGTACCCCTCCCCCCCTTGGCTCAGCCAACTGGCTGATTAGGAGCCTATAAAACAACGCCTACTCGGCTGAAGTCTTACTACTTTTCTTTCACCACCTTTCTCTACAAAAAAAAAAAAAAAATGGTGTCAATAATCCAGCAGGGTTGAAAGCACGTTAAACAGAAAAAACAAACAATATGCACTTGGCTCCTGCCAGGTGAACACCTCTCCTCCTTTTTCTTGGGGGAGAACGCCGCCTCCAAGTTTTCCTTGTTGCACCTGCAGCATCCCCCCTTTGGGGTAAAAAAATTTGCAACCCCCTTTACAACAACCCCGCCCCTTTTGCAACATTACGTAATCACTTGCAACATTCTTGCACTCTCCCCTTTTGCGGCTATACTACTGACCTACAGGCTATTCAATTAACTTAACCCGGCATTCAGTTGACCTAACCGGGCACTCAATTAACCTAATCAGCTGGTTAATTTTTATATTCACGTCTCATTCTAAAGTTGTAGGGCAGGATATTTTAGCTACCCGCACGAAGGCGGGTTCTCTGCTTATAATTTATAAAGCAAGTCCAAATGCCACACTTTGTCTAATGTTTTCTTGGTGTCTACAAAACGATTCCTGCATGCGGAAATGCTCCTCTGTAGGATGAAGGAGGAAGTGAACAGCTTGAGAGGATGAGTACAGTAATTGGCTCAGAATCGAAAGTGAGAATCTTGGAATGATATACTCGTATGTCTGCCCTCAACGCAGAAAAATATAATTTGTAAATGACTTGTTCAAAATTTTTGAACAGAATGTTCAAAAAATTGATTGTTCTTTAATAATATTGGAGACAAGAGTTCCTTATCTGGCTTTGGGAGGACAATATATTATTCCTCGATTTGGACATCTTAAGAAAATATCTTAGTTCCATAAAACAGAGACCTATTGCGTAAAGACGCAGTAAGGGGGGCATATTTCGGGATAGAAAGAGCGAAGTTTTTACAAAAACAGAGAGAAGACCGGGGGACATATTCTGATGAAAAGGCATAATAATGAATAATATTTCTTCACGGGGTAACTACAGTCAAATAAATCGAGTCAGGAGGAAAGAGTAGAGAAAACTCATGACCTTAAAATCATTCGTCAGAACCCTGTTTCGAGTTCTGTTACTATGTTTAACTTGTATGTACATACTGGAAGAATTTCCTTAAAAGATAAACATGAAATTTATTTAAATTAAGATAAGATAAACAAAGTGTAACGTACAAGATTCTAAAGCAAACAAACAAACAATAATATATATATATATATATATACTACACAATCTTTTGAAAATTAAAAAAAAAGGTATCGTGAGCCTCAGAGACCTTGATTTCGGCTCTCTCTTATATACGGGGGGGGGCGAGGTGGCATTTTTGCGGGCGCTTGCCCTTAGCTCCTCCTTTGTACATAAAAAAAAAAGAGGGACCGAAAATCCTGACTGCTTGAAATATATTCATTTTACCAATTTACACTGTGATTATTAAGAACTAAAACCTCGAATATCGACAATTTCTGTATGGATTCCAATCCATCCTGATCGCTGACCGTTTAAACTGCATGCAGGTCTGCTACATTACAAAATAGGTTAAAAAAAACAAACCCGATCCGACCCTCACTCTATGGATATAACCTACCAAAAGAGGTTCTCCCCTAAATGTAAATGGACTTTTCCTTTAACTGCTCGTGGTGTGCCTCAGTTTAAATTTTAGTCGTGAGCTGCTTGTCCTTTGTTGCTGTTATCATCTTTGAATTTTAACAACTTCTTAATTTTAGTTATTTTTATTTTTTAATCTCTTGTTTTTACTCTTTAGTGTGACTGATGAGAGGGCATGTAAGTTACTAAAAACGGTGTCATTTGTTTATATATTATATATAATATATATATATATATATATACACTATATAAGGTGTCCACAATATTCTGTTACCCACACACACACACACACACACACATATACTGTATATATATATATATATATATATATATATATAATATATATAATTAGTGCTTGCATAATACCGAAAATTTTCAATACCGGTATTTGGAGGCAATTATGCTAATCCGGTATTGATACCGGTATTATGAAAAAGATAATTTATTTTGATTTATTGTGGTGCCACCCTACCAACCCTCCACAAGTCTGAGGGACTTGCAGTACTCACCATATTTACTATAAATTAATGACCCAACTCCAAATAGATGGCATTCTATTCGAAAAAGTTTATACAGTAAATTACTAAATTGTAATAAAAATATTATTTGAATTTTTTTTTAGCATATTATTATACAACTACTGGGGTAGATAGAAATTATTAGTATCTAAATATTTATTTCTTAGTTTGATTTTGAAAGTATGCTTTGAGGAAACAAAGAGCATCTAGGGATTGTTCAGATAGACTTGATCTCAGTTTCGTCAGAAATAGGCCTGCAGCAGAAAAGGCTCTTTCTGATTCTGCACTTGTAGGTTTAATTGAAAGCAGTGCCTTGTACAGCTTCTCTAAATTCTCACTTCTCTGTAAAGTAACTTCCAAGCTTTTAAATTCATTAGTAACATCAAAATCAATGTAATTTTTTTTGGATGGCACTTTTCCTAGTTTGTCCATTTCTTGCATGTATTCACTCAGTAATGAATCTGCTTCCACTTCAGTCTTATTTGCAGCTACATTTTCAAGGTTACATGGAAATTCCTGTTCTTCCATTTCTATCTCCAAATCAACCACATTCTTAGGGAAAAGTCTTTTATGGAGCCTTTCTGCAGTTCTTTTGAGAACTAATTTTGATGGAACAGAAAAACTTTCCTCTTCTTGAACTTTTAAAACTTCGGGATTATGAAGATATTTGATTAAACCTACAATGTCTTGCTGTCTTCTTGAAATGTAACGATTTCTAAGACAATCTTTTAACTCTTTTGCTATTGGATTATTTTTCTCTCCTAGTTTCTTTGAAATAAATTTCATTGATGATTCAGCTGTCAGGAGTGATGCATCTTTCGAGCATAACCCTTTAAGAATTATTTCAACAGGACGTAAGGTGTCATAAAGGTTTTCAATAATTTCCCACTCTGTTCAAGAAATGGCTACAGTTGAATGAATCACTCTTAAAGCTAGTGCAATAAATAGTTTTCTTTGATAGAAAGGAATAGAAAACGAAAAAAAGAGGTTAACTGCAAAATACCCCGAAACTTTTTTTTTTCTCCGAATCCTCAAAAAACAGTTTATTTGCCCATCGGAGGACTAAATTGCCTAAATTTTACAATAGCAATTTTTGTCAATACCGAAAACCTATAATATCGGTATCGGTATTATTTGTACTTCTTCAATACCGGTATTAATACCGGTATTTCAAAACCGGTTTTAACCCTAATATATATATATATATATATATATATATATATATATATATATATATATACACTGTATATATTACTTCAGTGCATTGACCAGCAACTGAAATACAGTATGTGGAATAATGATGATTTGTCATTTATTTATATATTCAGAAGTGTACAAGCTTAACGTATTTCCACCTTTACGTGTCCAGAAGATCGGTGTGAGCACCATCATTCTCGTAATAGAGAAATACTCCACCGACCACCCACCATGTTCAGTGTGACATCTTCCTTAACATTTAAGCGACAATGGGTCTGGATGGGAGACCGTCCTCTGCATCCAGATTATGTAGCGACCCGTGGTTCGGAATCCACGTTAAGCTGTAGGTCCCTCCGCCAATAACTTTAGAAGTTGCGAAGGAGGTTAAACAACCCCATCATCATCCTTAACGTGGATGGATGGAGGATTTGGCGAAACGCATTATTGACTGCTGTTTTTACATCTCTTCTGTTGTGTGATATCTCTATTTCTCTTCACAAATATGTATCGTGAGATTAAAACATAGGAGTAAGACAACATTGTGGTCACACTAGCTGATTTACGGGGGTGGCCCCTTTGGTCAATTTAACGCCCTTCTTTGTCAATTTGGCGCCCCTTTTGGTCAATTTTGGCGCCCCTTCCAAATGCTTATTTTTTTATACTACATTTTTAATTTCTAAAAGCAAAAAGTACATACTTTTTTAGATTATAAAAATATCAACACCACCCTTGTAAATACCCGTCAACTTACCTTTCAATTTTATTTTAAGAAACTGTGTATAAAAATAATATTTCCCTTCGTATACTCAATATGCTTTCCAGCTTTACATATTCATTTATTAATGGTTATAAGCATTTGTAGACACAAGGTTAATGTGCTTGTAAACCCTTTGCGTAGTATTCACATTCACGATCTTCCTCTCTCTAAATGACTGATTCGGATAATATTTTGAACGGATGGATTAGTTAACGTCAATCAAATTAGTTCCAATATTTACTACCAGAAACCTGATCTTTAACTACATTTTAGTAAACACTAAAAATTTGCCTGCTGGTGCTTAAAGGGTATTAACATATGCATTTTTAATTCCAGTGTGTGTAATTATATTTATATACAATTAAACGATTATTTTGGCGCAATTATTACATATGTAAAGGTTCGCCCCCGCCCATTTCGAAAATCCTTAGATCCGCTACTGATTGTGGACACCTGTATATGTACCCGATGACATAAGTCCTGTCCTCAATACGTCCAAAAAAAAAAAGAACATGAAAACAGAGGTGCAGTAATTTCATAGATTTAGGTTCTCCAACACTGCACAGTTACTATGGAAACTGGGCGTCTTTTCTTTCTATAGGGGTCGGGTGGATGAACTCAAATCTTTGAAACTACTGCTTTTTCTTTCATGGTTTTTGGCTTATATATATATATATATATATATATATATATATGTGTGTGTGTGTGTGTGTGTGTGTGTTATGGGAACAGGTTGTTTATAGAGTAAACCATAGATAGAAAATAAATGTTTCACTATTTTTACAAAGTTCTGCTCTATCTACGTACACCCATTATGGATACGAGCAGCTGGCAGCATCTTTGCCAAATATATATTTGTGGTTCACTACCCTTGGAAACAACAATTCTTTGAGTTATGAGCTATAAAACTTCTAATCCTTCCCGTGTTATATACGTATATATATAAACTAGTTTGTGCTTTAAATGGTAAATGAACTGACATTAAGATGAAAAGTTAAACTTTCTTAAGGAATTTGATAGTTTCATATTACTGTACAGCTCATTTTAAGAAATTTAATCTCATTTTACAAACAAGAGTGGAAGCAGCAAATGATCTGAACAACAGCGGGAGGATAACTTGGTTAAAAAATAATGACCTCTTGAAGTTAATTGTTGCGTAGAACGATTTAACATAATAGTTAAAACAAAAGAATAAAAGCTGCTATCATTTTGGCTCCAATTAAGCATTTGGTTTTGTATTTCCTAATTATTTTATTTGTATTATCACTACTTGACTAAGTAATAAGACTGTTGATTATTATTTCATAAAGTTACTATTCTGTGTCGATATGAAAAAAATGTACAGTTGTGAAGTTAAAATTACAGTCTAATATAATGTTTGTATTATATTAGAGCTGCAGGGGTTTCCAACCTTTTTGATCGACGCATTACTTTTTGCTTGCATGATTTTCTGGTACCGCTATTAAAGAAGGAAGGAAGATGCAGGTACCACCTAACCAAACCGTAGGTGTTCAGTCTTGAATTTTCAGCTTTATCTAAGACGTTATATTTATTCTAATGATATTCACCGACATTTGTACTGAATCAAAATTTTGAGTTTGGCCTTGCACGTTATCATTAAATAATCTGAAGTCTACTTGGACGGCAAATTAGATAGCATACAAACCCGCAGTCGGAAAAGTTGCTCGTTATTCATCTACAACTAATATTACTTTTGAAAACATTATCATCAAAGTAATTATCAGTTAGCAAACTACGTATTTATAACCCTATGGCGTACCACCTAAAAGAGCTCCATGTACCACAGGTTGGGAATCACTGTATTAGATTATGGTTAAACCAGGGCTTCCCAACCATGGGGTCGCGAAGATCATATTTGTGGTCGCGAACCGATCTGATAATTTTATTTTAAATTCTCTTCCTACGGCCGGTCGATAAAACATTTATCAATCATGAATGCAGTTGCATATAACAGCTGAAATCCGGTCCCTTCCCGCATAATAAACGCTGTGCTTATGAATTACAGTATACATAACCTTTCACCTTTTCAAATGTTCCGTGCCATGATTCTTCATTTCACAAAGGTCAAGCTTGTTGCCCCTCCTCATATATATATATATATATATATATATATGCATATATGCGCCTCGGTGGTGTAGTGGTTATCGTCGCTGACTACGAATCCATCGGTCCCGGGTTCGAGACCCAATGACGGCAGCCGGCGCGCAGCAAAACCCAGCTGTTCATCCTTCCACACAATAAAAAAAGAGGTTAGTAGATAAATGGGTACCCTGGGTGGCCTAGTGGTTAAGGCGTTGGGCTGCTGGTGGGGCGTGGTTCGGATTCCACGTTAAACTGTAGGTCTAAGGTGGAGTGAAAAGCTTGACCTTCGTCAGAATGAAGAATTCGGGCGGAAGCTAACCAAAGGTGTATATATATATATATATATATGTTACGGTCTTTTTGCGAAATCGGCCATTTTTCAAAAAAAGGCCAATTTAGGTTAACTGAATGCCTGGTTAGGTCATCTGTCCGCCCTTGACGATTGGTTAGGTTAAGTCGTGATAATTTCGTTCTTTAACGAAAATGTATTCGTTCTTTAACGAAAATGTAACGACTTAAGCCTTTTGCAAAAAGGCCAATTTCGCAAAACAGGCCGTAACATATACAGAGTGTCCCAGGACTTTATGTCAATATTTCAGATTATTTTTTAGGTCACTCCCAGTCAAAAATGTTCTATGAACATGGGTTCGATTATAAACGGTTATGGAGTTATGGGTATTTGAAGTTCAAGAGTGGTTCGCACATAATCTGTTTTATTGAACAAGTGCTAAGTATGTACAACTACAATAAATGTTCAAAATGGCCGCCTTCAGCTTGAATACACATTCTAACTCGTCGTAACACTGAATGAGGAACCCTACCAACAACGTCAGGGTCGTTCTGTATGCGTTCTGCAGCATCCATAATTCGACGAAGCAGTTCATCTCTTATGTTCATTTTTGCTTGTACACCATCGCCTTCATTTGGCCCCACAGATAAAAATCTAGGTGATCTCTGTGGCCGGACTTGTGAACCTCCACAGCCAATCCACCGATCAGGGAAACGATGATTAAGGTACTCCGTCACTTGTCGACTGACATGTGGAGGTACCCCGCCATGTTAAACTCGTAGGTACATACGTTGTCGTGTCATCATAGGAACATCTTCTAGAAGAGATAGCAGTTCATTCTGGAGAAAATTGGCTTAAATATCCCCTGGAAAACGTCCCTCGAAGATAAACGGTCCAATACCCATAGCTCCGTAACCGTTGAGAATCGGACCCATGTTCATAGAGCATTTTTGACAGGGAATGACCTAAAAAATAATCTGAAATATTGACATAAAGTCCTAGGACACCCTATATATATATATATATATATATATATGTTAAACACAGACCGTGCATGGAACAAGGAACTCTTCTGGAAAATTAAATCCACTATAGTCCGAATAAGTAATGGTAAATGACAAATACCATAGTTTTTCTTTTTCATGATGCAAGCCCGACGTGGGCAACGGGTCTCTCGCAAAGAGTTTGGTATATATATATATATATATATACACGTCGCATTAGTTTAGGTAAGTGTTGGAATTCAATTTCTAAATGCAAAGTATTTTCTTTCGTCATTTTAGCTTTTGGGGAGTTTGTCGAACTTCGACCAGTGTTTGGGGATCGTGAATTGTGTGAACATGATTTTCGGGATAGCAAACCAAAGACTACCTCTTACCTATTTCCAGTTAGTCCACGCTCGCATTATAATACGTAAATAATTTCATACAAAAGATTTTCAGTCGAATTTTTTAAACCAGTGAGAGTTTAACATTTAATTTAAACACACGAAACACTTAATATTAATGCAGCTTCACAGACTTTGGCCTACTGGGTTCGGTTGCGAAGCTCAAAATCTGGATGACTATTGCATATTGTAAATTGATTAGCCTACTGACGTTGGAACTTTTTGCAAAAGAATTTTTTTGGCTCGGGGGAAAAAAAATTCTCGAAATGTCGAGAAGTTTTTTTCGGACGCAAAAACCGTCGACGAAAATTAATGGAACTTTACTAACAAAGATAACGGAACAGAATGATCTAATCGAACCTAACCTACATTTACAAAGACAACTATGTAAGATGTACTGTTGAATACACGAAAGACCTTGGAACCTTTTTCCTTTTCTTTGTGGGTTTGCATCATTCATTTCAATCATGTGTTTAATTGTGAAATTCATCCCATATATATATACGTATATATATATATATATATATATATCAACCAATTTCTTTCATTGTATGGAAGGATGAACAGCTGGGTTTTGCTGCACGCCGCCTGCCGTCACCGGGTCTCGATCCCGGGACCGATGGATTCGTAGTCAGCGACGATAACCACTACACCACAGAGGCGTATATATACATATATATATATATATATATATATACACGCCTCTGTGGTGTAGTGGTTATCGTCGCTGACTACGAATCCATCGGCCCCGGGATCGAGACCCGGTGACGGCAGGCGGCGTGCAGCAA
This sequence comes from Bathynomus jamesi, assembly GCA_023014485.1. Taxonomy (NCBI): domain Eukaryota; kingdom Metazoa; phylum Arthropoda; class Malacostraca; order Isopoda; family Cirolanidae; genus Bathynomus; species Bathynomus jamesi. Next base: position 70,816 of record JAJOZX010005326.1, read on the forward strand.
AACCCAGCTGTTCATCCTTCCATACAATGAAAGAAATTGGTTGGTAGATAAATGGGTACACTGGGGTACACTGGGTGGCCTAGTGGTTAAGACGCTGGGCTGCTGGTGGGGCTTGGTTCGGATTCCACGTTAAACTATAGGTGTAAGGTGGAGTGAAAAGCTTGACCTTCGTCAGAATGAACAATTCGGGTGGAAGGAAAACCAAGGTTAACTAAGGTATATAAGCATAAAACCTCTCCGAGAAATAAGAAATACTTTAAAATGGACGAGTCTTTCGAAAGGATAATTATACTCTTTTTTTATTCAGGTTTTTGTCAAAAGCTGATTCATCCATTTTAAAATATCATTTATATCTTGGGGTAAATTTAACACTCATATGGGTTTAGTATGGATATTTATATATATATATATGCTACTAGCAAAAAGTGGGACATTATGTAATCTACGTAAATATATATATATAGGCTACTAGCAAAAAGTGGGACATTATGTAATCTACGTAAAAATAACAATATCTCACATTCTAAAGATAATGTGTACACAAACCTTTTCTATTTCGATGCCAACTTGAACAACTAACAACGCGAAGTATAGTTTATGCAAACAAACGTTGTGTTTATTACTATATGTGCAAAGCTCCTTATTTCTGGGTTACTGGGTTCGCTAAGAAATATATAAAACTGACCATGAACAACTTTCTGCAGTTGTTCCTGATAAGGTGACCTCTTTGCGCGAACATACTGCAAAATCAGCTCGACATAGATCTAGTGACCTAAATATATCAAATTAGCTGTGCATCGAATCATACAGCAATACAATTGCAGTGGTCCTGTCGTGAATAGGATGTGTGAGAAAAGCGGGGAAAAAGAAGATAACTACTGTAAGAGAAGACTCAAAACTTCTAACAATTTGTAAGAAAATTCCAAGGAAGATGTCATATGATGTTCAAAGAGAATTGGAAAGCTGTTGGGTGAAAATTCCCGCAAGAATAGTAAGAACGATTAAGGAACTGGGCACGGACTGCATTCGACCATCTAAAAGGCCATTATTAACAGCAAACATGCATACAAAGAGGTTGCAATGGGTATGAAAGTACAAAGACTTCACTGCAGAAACAGGTAAGGTGTCGGGAATATACAATTTTTTTTCAGAAAAAGTCGTGCAAAGTTTGTGGTTCATCTTCAGGATGATCCAGAATATTCAAACACTTCGCAGTCACCTCTAAAGAATACTGCATAACGTTACCCACAAACTCTTTGCTGTTATAAGATACTAGACACCCACTTTACAAATTAAAATATATTACAGCTATAAATACTTTGCAAGTTCACATGAGTAAGGTTCATTATCTGGGGTGCTGTTTTTGTGTTTTCTTGAGACACGTTAAAATTGGAGTTCATTTTTCCCACATAATTTTTAGCGGAGTCTCATTTTCTTGTTCCCGAAGTTTGAACACCTTTCTTTTCTTAACGAAATGAAGGGTGCCAAAAGATCAACTATTCACCTGTCTTGCACCACGAAACATAATCAGGTTATGGTTTGGTCCTACTTTGGAATCCATGGAACAGAAGATTTATTCTTTATAAATGGAATAATGAATAGCCAAAGATTTTATTAGTTTTGAAAGAAAAGTTATTGTATTTCTATAACACCAGGTTTGGAAACAGAAAATGGTTGTTTTAACAAGATCTAGCACCATGTCATAAAGCTTATCTTGTAAAAGTTTTTTTTTGTTGTTTTTAGGAAAACGGCATTGAAGTATTAGATTGCTCCGGAAATTCACCAGATTTGAATCCAATCGAAAATTTTTGGTCAGTTTTGAAGAGACGAATACAAAAGAAAGACATTCCACCTAAGGAAAAGCTTATTAGATGCCTTTGTGAGTCCTGGCTGAGTAATCAAGAAATTACCAACATTTGTAAATCATTTGTGGAGTTGATGCCAAGGCGGGTTGAAGAGAGTTTAAAAGCACAACTGGATCCCACAAAGTATTATAATAAAAATACTTCCTTGGCATACTTTTATTTCAATCATAAATAAATATATAAAAATTCCACTACTTGGTAACGTAAGAACAGTGTTAATTTTCTTGCCAGTAATTATATATATATATATATATATATATATATATATATGGGGTTAATTTCACAATTAAATCCATGGAGTAAATAAATGATGCACCCACAAAGAAAAGTGAAAAGCGGCTCAAAGGCCTTTCGCGTATTCAACAATACAGTACACCTCGTCATTCCCTGACGAAGTATACTGTTAATACACGAAAGGCCTTCGAATCGCTTTCCATTTTTCCTTGCGAGTGTGCATTATATATATATATATATATATATAACACTCGTATATGATGAATATATGTGTGTGTGTATATATATATATATATATATATTAGTTTTATTTTGAAGCTGTTCATGCCAATTTTGCAGTAGAGGAACATTTTTTGCAGAAAAGAAGGATACGCAAGTTATAAGGACTATTAACCCCCAAGAGAAGTCGTAATGACTGCGTAATGCAGAGATTTAGTTTTCTTGAAGTCACACCCATTTTTGAGTATATCACCTTTGGTTTTGAATTTGAAACTGTTGATGCCTATATTTGGAGTATAAGTTACATTTTCGCAAAAACGAGGAGTATGCGGTTAATACATACAATTACCCCACCTGATTTCATGCTCATCAGTGAGTATACCGTACATTATCCTTTAAATTTTAATTTAGATTTATTGCCCATACTTGGAGTATAAGGACCATGTTTACAGGAACGAGAGGTATGTGGTTATAAGCCCATTACAGGGCCGTATCCAGAGCTTGAGAAAAGGGGATTACAGTGTTGGACAAAATGCGCACGGCAAAGCTGCCCGCCCTGTTAGGGGGGGTCTGGGGCATGCCCCCAATTTTTTTGTAATCTTATTGTCCAAAAGAGTTGTTTATAATTATGTCTAAATATTTTCTCACTCCCGTCCAACAATACTGATTTTCTATCCCGTAAATGATTATCACAACACTGTGGAGCAGCAGAGGTGAGTAGGTCAGCTGGGTGAAGGTGATCTGAGGAGCTACATACATCATACATCAAAAGATTTGGCAAATTTATTATACTACAGCAATAAAGGTAGGTAGATGTCAGGTTTATTAAGCTTAAGCTTAGGACAGGAGGAACCTTTTCTGTCACTATAAGACTGATATGACATTACATGACCATGAAGTGTAAAGTCAAATGTAATAAACAGATGCCAATTCATGGTGCTGAGGCTATTGTACTGTTTTAATGACATAATGAAAGGCCCTAACCTGGTCACAGAGTTTACATTTTAGGAATCACATATATAAGCTATATGTAATTTTTTTACTGGGACAACCAGGGGTGGGGTTACAGACACCCAATAACCTCCCCCTGGATACGGTCCTGCATTAGCCCCCGAAAAGCAGTAATGACCGTGCTGTGCAATTAGGCTTTTGTTTTCTTACTTTTGAATTTGAATCTGTTTATGTCCATATCTGGAGTATAAAGAACATTTCTGCAAGAACGAGAGGTATGCAGTTATATCTATCATTGCCCCTTTTAAAAGGTCTGATGATCGTGGTGAGCAGAGGCATCGATTGCTCTAAAATAATGGGGAGGAGGGGACACTTCGCCTTCAAATAGCGAATCAAACAATACTCCTGAGTAGCTGTTGCGTGTAATATATCAATGTCGTAATTTACCGTTTACCCGTTTTTTGTAGTTTTCTCAGCATGTTGAAAAAACTCAATTGTATTTAATCATTTTATGGCTTTCTATATTTAAACACTTTTTTTGCAGAAATAAGAAACGCAATACAAGCTATTTATAATGCATTTATTTCAACATGTTCACTTCCGATAAGTCACTAAAACAACTGACATGTTATGGACATATCTAAATACCATGCGCTGCCCGGTCCAGGGTTGCCAACCCAATTTTGAAAAAAAAATCGCCAACCGGATATTTTTCTATAGACAAATTTCGCCAGCCCAAATTATTATCATTTCTACCAAGAACACACAAATGCTACGTGCAGTTATTAAAATACAAATTGACTGCTAAATTCCATGATAAATATACACTGGTGTTCATGACAATAATTTATAATATTGCCATTACATTTGCATATGCCTATAATACGACATACAACGTCTTATTAGGTGCCATTAATAGTTAACATTTATAGCAATTCGTCCACGAAAGTGGGGGGATAACTGGTAGGTTTTCCCCCCCTTTCTAAAAAGTGGTATTCTGTGAATCCATTCCATTCTTCGAGTATGTTTTTTAGTTCTGAATTAAAATCTGTTGATGCCCATATTTGGAGTATAAGGAACATTTCTGCATGAACGAGGGGTATGTGGTAATAAGCACCATTACCCGCTCGTGGTGTACAATGAAGTTTTCGTTTTCTGTGAATTGAATTGATGCCCATCTTCGGGTAAATGGCTTTTAGATTTGAATTTGAATCTGTTGGTACTGTATTCATATTTGGAGTGTGAGGAACATTTCTGCAGGAACGAGGGGTATGTAGTTACACCAACTATTGCCCACTCCAAGAGATCTGATAATGGTGGTGTGCAGTGAGGCTCTGATTTTCTGTGAATTGAAGCCCATCTTTGAATGTACGGTTTTTGGTTTGGAATTTGAATTTTTAATGCCCCTATTTGAAACATGAGGAACAGGTTTTGCAGGGATAAGGCGTATGCGGCTGTAAACACCATTACTCCCCAATAAAAGTTGTAATGATCATGGCACGCAGTGTGGCTTTGGTTTTCTGTGAGTTGATGCCCATCTTTGGGTATATGACTTTGTTTTGAATTTTAATCTATTTATGCCCATGTTTGGAGAATAAAGGTCATTTTCGCCGGAACAACGGTCATATAATTATACCTAGCATTACTATCTCTAAAAATCGAGATGATCGTGGTATGCATTGAAGCTGTGGTTTCCTCTGAATTAATACCCATCTTTAAATATATGGTTTTTAGTGTTGTATTTCAATCTGTTGATATCCATACCTGGAGTACAAGGAGCATGTTCGCAGAAACAAAGGTTATGTAGTTATATTTGCTATTATCCCCTCTCATGCTCATATTTAAAATAAAAGGAACATTTTTTGCAAGAATGAAAGATATGCGGTTAAAGCATCATTACCCCCACTAGAAGTTGTAATAATCGTGGTATGCATTGAGGCTTTGGTTTTCTTTGAATTTACGCCTATCTTTGAGTATACTGAGTATATAGAGCAGTGATGAACAAACCCTGGCCCGCGGGCCAAATGTGTCCCCCACGGGTCTTTTCAGTGGCCCCACGGGTCTTTTCAATTCAATGAAAAAGTTAGAATATAAAAGTGACCCAATTTATGACAGATGGAAAGTAAGTAGGCTAATACATTTAGTTATTTTCTTCGCTTGGCCCTCACATCAAAAAAGTTTGTGCACCACTGAATTATAGAGTATTTTGCAAAATATCAATGTCAAGTCCACAAATGATCATTAAATCATTTACAAAGCTACTGATGTGGTATCTTTTACTTAGGTCTTAGCTAATATCTAGGCCTACATCATTTACACAATTTACAAATTGTCTGTTTCTTAAAATTATCTAAATGCTTTGATTAACCACCATTCCATTTTGGAAGATTCAGTCAACAAGTCTGCTTTCTAATTTTAAGAAAAGTTTCTTTCATCTAAATTAACTAAACCTTCCCTGCAAGCATTTTCAACACCTGTATCATATCTCATCACAAACAGAGCTGGGCAGTATTTAAATACATATTTAAATACATTTGTGTATTTAGAACTGTATTTATAAATACATTGTTTTTCATGTATTTAAATATAGTATTTAAATACTTTAATGAGTATTTAAATACAATGTATTTAAATACTCAAAATATAAAAATGTAAATACTTTTACTGGTTTAATACACGTTCTGTACTAGCACAGTACGACGCGTCGACAGTGTAGTACAGCATGGTTCATGTTTCAACGTGTCAGTTCAATCAGTTGTGTGCCACTCTTAGTCGAAAGCGGTTGATTTCTTTATCGTGTGCGTGTCATGGCTTAGTGAATTAGTGTTTGCATATGTTAAAATTTGTATGTATTTAAAATGTATTTACAAATGTATTTAAATACAATTGATGTATTTTGTATTTAGTATCTAAATACATTCGTAAAATGTATTTAGTATTTAGTATTTAAATACATTCGTAAAATGTATTTAGTATTTAGTATTTAAATACATTTCTCCCATGTATTTAGTATTTAAATACATTTCTCCCATGTATTTAGTATTTAGTATTTAAATACATTCAATGTATTTATTGCCCAGCTCTGATCACAAACAATGACTCACAAAACTAGAAATGCCCAATTCCGTTAGCATTTTACTTATTCTAACCTTCTTAAGCTAGAGATAAGATTGGTTGGCCTACATTGCACATCTTCAAGCATATTTATATTCTTCCTAAGGTAAGGTGACCAAACTTGAATGCAGTATTCTAAGTGAGGCCTAACAAAAGACATGCAATTCACAGATCATTTCCTTATTTTTGTGACTAACACTCCTCTTAATAATATCTAAACATTTTATTTGCCTTATTTCTAGCCTCTAAGTAGTTTAAAAAACTTTAGATCGCCAGTAACTATAATGTCAAGATCTTTTTCCTCATTAGGATCCTTTAACCAGTTTTCTTGCATCTCATAACTAAAGTTTTCATTATTTCCGCCAAAATAGAGGACTTTGCATTTTTGAACACTGAATTAACTCTACCATTCACAAGCCTAAGCCTATTAAAAACTAATTGGAATTTATGAGAGTTGTTTATCGTTTATATGTAACTGGGGCAACTACTTGTGTATTTTACTACCTACTCCCTTCTCTAAATTATGAATACATGATATACAGCAAAGAGTAATGGACCTATCCAGGGGCGTAGCCAACACTCTGGGCCCGGGGGGGCAAGCTGAGAAAGATTTCCCCAAAATTCAAAGTTTTCCCAGTTGCTGGACCCCGGCAATGATGAGTTTCCCTTAACCATGCACAAGGGAGAGTTATTTCCTTCATAATATTACTTTATGTTCTCATCCTTTGCTCTTCCTTCCAATTCTTTCCTTTTCTTTCCCTTTCTTTTCTTCCCTGCATTTTCTCATCCCTATCCCTTCCCCATCTCCCCTTTTAACTTATTTAACCTCCCTTTTCCATTCTTTTAGCCTCATTTCTGATTTTTTCTCTGTTTCTCTTCTTCTTTTCTTTGTCTTCCCCATTTGCCCAACTTTACCCCAGGTTGCTAGACCCTGGCAATATTTAATTTTCCACACCGTGACAAGGGTAAGTTGGTCCTTATACTTTATTCTCTTCTCATATCCTTTTCTCTTTCTTTCCAGTTTCTCATTGGCTTTCCCTTTTTTCTCCCCTTCCTCCTTTTCCCTTATTTTTCTCCTGTCCCTTTCTTTCATTCCCCTTTCTCGCTTCCTTTTTTCTTTCACTTTTTTCTCTTTTTTCGTCTTTTTTTTCTCCGCTTCCCCATTTTTCCCCAAATTTTTCCCCGGGTGGTCAAGTCGCCCACCCTGGAAACCCTGGCTACGCCACTGGACCTAACACTGATCCCTGTGGTACCCCCTTTTTCACTCTCTGCCACCCTGATTCATATGATCATTTAAAAATAATTTCTCTTCTCTGTTTTCTAACCATTTTTCTTCCCAAGTAAATAACATCAGCATCATGTTCATCATCTATCTGATCAGTTACAAAGATATGACAAATAAGATCTTCCTGCTCTAAATCCAATCTTGAAATTTGAAATACAAGGAAAACTATCTAAATAGTTTTGAATACTGTTCCTTATAATAATTTCTAGGGTCTTCCTTTCCAGTGATATTAGCTAATAGGCTTATAATTTCCAAGTTTCTTCTTACTACCCATTTTGTAAATGGGCACTACATTTGCTTTTTCCGAGTCATCACTTCTTTTTGCATAATTAAGAGATTTAAAAAAAACAACTATTTAGTGCCTCAGCTAAGATATTCTCCCCTTCTCTGAGAATCCTAGCATGATTATTTGGTTTTAATGCGCTAATTGCTTCCTTAATATACTTTATTCCCCCTTATATAAATGAAGAATACTAGATTTAAAAGAATCTAAACAATAAAAATAAAAATTATCCAAGTTTTTTTTAGTAAAAACAGAGCTAAAATAATCTTTACGAACAACATCGTGATCATTTAAAACATCTACTCCCACCATGTCTATCGGGCTAATCCTATCCTGTTTTTAGTTATTATACAGGGTGAGTCAAAAGTCTCCATACATAGGCAAATTGGTCATGATAAATAAATGATTATTTATTTTTTATTTTTTTGCAGGTGATGTGCTGAGATGCCTTTGTCCCAAGAAGAGCGTATAGAGATCATTTTTCTGGCAGGATTAGGAAGCTGTCGCAAGGTTGCCGAGGATTTTAACAGGAGACACGCCCCCGGCACGCACATCACACACGACACCGTTGCCAGACTCATTGAGAAGTTCAAGAAGACTGGAAGTGTTGCAGACCAACCGAGAAGTGGCCGTCCACGAACAGCCACCGATGAAGGTACAGCGACCATGGTGCTGGCAGCGTTCGCAAAGAGTCCCCAAAAAAACACTCGACGGATGTCTGCAGAATGCGGTGTCAGCCAAAGGAGTATCGTCCGCATTATGAAAGAGCACAGATGGCATCCACACAAAATGCAAATGTTGCAGTATCTTAGCGAAGACGACCCGGACAGGCGGCTGGAATTCTGTGAATGGGTAAGAACAAAAGTGGACGAAGACACGGAGTTCTCGGCTGGCATCCTGTTTTCAGATGAAGCCAACTTTTATGTTCATGGAGAGGTTAATCGTCAAAACGTACGTTATTGGAGTGATGACAACCCGCACTGGATGAGTCCCTCAAAGACGCAAGACGCTGGAAAAGTGATGGTGTGTGCGGGATATGGGGCAACACAATTGTTGGCCCTTTTTTCATTGACACCAATCTGAATGCCGAAATGTATCTAAACATGCTGCAAGACACAGTCATGCCGTCCCTGCTGAACGAGGACAGGGGATTTCCAGCGGACTTTCAGCAAGACGGGGCGCCACCCCATTACGGTATTTGCGTGCGCCAGTGACTGGATCAGCAGTTTCTGGGTCACTGGATTGGCCTCCGAGGTCCCCAGACCTCACCCCCCCTTGATTTTTACTTGTGGGGGCACTTGAAGGCCATGGTGTACCAGGTGAAAATACAAAACACGACCACCTAAAGGAACGCATTCGTGATGCGTGTGCACGCATTACACCAGACGTGTTAATGCGCGTTTGCCATGACTGGGAGGAACGCATCCGTATGTGCATTCAGTGTAATGGTGCCCACATAAAGCATATTTTGTGACTTACAAGTGATTGCATAATAAAGTGACCATTTTGCCTATGTATGGAGACTTTTGACTCACTCTGTATTTATAAAAACTAAAAAAATTCTTTGGGTCTTATCATAATTTCTAGCTAGATTTATCCTACTGACTTTTTCTCTTCCTAATCAAACTATTTAACTTGTTTCTAAATTGCCTATATTTAAAGCTTCTTGGTTATTACTGCTTTTAAACTCCCAACATGTTTTTGTTTATTATTATTATTATGCTAGCTACAGTAGCTATTTCGTCATCTCACCGCAAACGTTTCCTAACCTTATTAGGCCTGATAATTCTAAAAGTAATTAGGAACCGTTTCAGACCGACACCCACCTAAATGAACTACGTGACGCAAATTGACCAGAAAAATCGTCATTGGATCTGCATTTTGTGTACATTACTTCAGAGGGCGCTGCGAGTCAATTTTTGTAGGGACATTTATTAATAAAATGAAACTTTATGATAAGACTCCCTAGTAGGTTTTAGTCTTATTATAAAGTGGGCGCCAGAAATGCAAATCCCATTGATTTTTCTGGTCAGTCTACGCCATGGAGTTCTCAGTGGGGTCGGGGTAGATGTCAGTCTAAAATGACTTCTAACTTTGGCCTCATGTTTTCCAAATGAAATATAAGTGTAAATAACGTTCAGATAAAAGGAAATCCAGACAATATAACTTTCTATTGCTTCCCACAGATAAGTCTTTTTACTTAATAAATATAGACTTCAACTCTCCTTTACAAAGGCTCACAATGATAGGACAAGAGGCCATAGCCTTAAGCTTTTCAACAAAGATGTAAATCACAGTTAGTACAATATAGTTTTTCAAAGAGAATAGTAAAAGTCTGGAATAGCTTAGATGAAGAAGTTGTAAGTTCCCATACTTTGGAGACTTTTAAGAATAAACTAGATAAATTAAGACTGAAAGAAGAGGTATCTGGTAATGACGTTTTGCTGGAACTGGTAATGGTGTGGAGAAGAGGTTTGTGAATCCCTCCCACGTATATATATATATATATATATATATATATATATATATATATATATATATATATATATATATATATTACGAATCGGCGGTAAAATAAAGAAATATATATATATATATATATATATCGTAAAGAACGACGCTTGTATAGGAGATATTCCGCGCAACGAGAGAGAGAGAACGAAACAAATGAAAAAATGAGGTAACCACCCGGGAATCGAACCCGGGATCTTCCGATTGCCGGTCAGATGCGATACCATTACACCATGGCCTCACTCTTCCAAATGCCGTATTTCTTCTACATACTCGCAGAAACCAATGCCCCAAGGGGGCACCTCCCGCATGCCGTAACATTATATACATTCAACTGCAAAGAACACGATTCCCGGGTGGTTACCTCATTTTTTCATTTGTTTCGTTCTCTCTCTCTCGTCTTGCGCGGAATATCTCCTATACAAGCGTCGTTCTTACGTTATTTATACTGCGTGTTGTTTGCAGTTGAATGTATATAATGTTACGGCATGCGGGAGGTGCCCCCTGGGGCATTGGTTTCTGCGAGTATGTAGAAGAAATACGGCATTTGGAAGAGTGAGGCCCATGGTGTAATGGTATCGCATCTGACCGGCAATCGGAAGATCCCGGGTTCGATTCCCGGGTGGTTACCTCATTTTTTTCATTTGTTTCGTTCTCTCTCTCCGTCTTGCGCGGAATATCTCCTATACAAGCGTCGTTCTTTACGTTATTTATACTGCGTGTTCTTTGCAGTTGAATGTATATAATGTTACGGCATGCGGGAGGTGCCCTCATTTTTTCATTTGTTTCGTTCTCTCTCTCTCGTCTTGCGCGGAATATCTCCTATACAAGCGTCGTTCTTTACGTTATTTATACTGCGTGTTCTTTGCAGTTGAATGTGTGTAATATAAATATATATATATATATATATATAGTTTATTTTTTATTTGGGTAAATCTCATCACCCATAGAGTGATGGGATGTAAGGAGGCAGCATATTGGGTTAGAGGATACCCTCTGTCTTTATACCCCCCCCCCATTTAAAGAGATTTCTCTGCTGAGCGGTGCCCCCTATAGCATTGTGATGCATGAAAGACTCAGTATGGTCATTTGCCATATAGACACCTTTAAATGGGAGACCCTGAATAGGTGTACATTCAAATACTCTATACAGTCTTTACAGTCCCACCTACTCCTTTTATCTAAATTGTAGAGCTTGTATTATTCAGGTTATATGTACATAGCTATATACATATAGTCATATGAGAAAGTAGACAACCTGATCCTTCGGGTCTGCAAAACTATTGTAAGGTACTGTATATATAAGTAGTTGACAAGCAGCGACTAAGATCCTCTAGATCCATGTAAAAGTTCTTGAGGTGAGATAATCATATGTTGTTTAAAATTAGTACGGCAGTGGTATTGAAGAATGATCCACAGGTTTCAAAGATTAAAGTTAATGTACAGCTAGTAGATGTGTGACAATCTGCAATTTGTAGAGACCAATTGTATCTTAATTTTGCATGTAACTGTATTTGTGGTTTGTTTATATTAACAGTGGAGCCACCCAGATGAGCCGAAGGGCCCCTGTGTGCCCACTATAAAACTTTTTTCCATGTTACCATGTAGTTGTAGTAAATTGTAGATTTCATTTTGTATGGCACCTCATGAACGACATGATAAGACCAAAGCCCACTAGTAGGTTTTAATAAGACTCTGTAGTAAGCTTTGGTTCAAACCAACATCACTCAACCCCAGACCACAACTCTGAAAATGTACTGTGATGTGTTCGTAGCGTAGCTAACTAGAAGGGATGCACCATAAGTCTAATATAATTTACCTTATTTTAAACTATGGGACGCACCAGGTTTAAGGTAACTTAAAAATCCAGTGGGTTATTCAGCATTTTCTGAAAAGAAGAAAATTCTTTATAACAATAAAAGTCGATTGGTAAATAAAAAATTTTGGAAAACAGTCATCTCCCCATAAAACGTAAAAGAAGAAGAAGAAAAAATCGGAAATAAATATAGTGGGGATTCTATGTAAGTAGGCTAAGCCTAGGTCGGTAGAAACTGTGTCTAGTTTTCCGGGTCAAGGGTGAAAGGAATTAGGCCAATTTAATTTAAGTCTAAATTTCAGTTTTAACGGTATATTTTTCTCGCTCTTTAGACGTTAGGATCAAAGTTGGGCATACTTTTAATGCCTGATCAAGCGTCGGGTAGGGCAAGTTAGCAGTTTAACCAACTCAGGGTTTAACAAAATCAAGTGAATGGATAGCTGAACATTACGCCACTGTATCTTATCAAGGTTATTCGAGTCTCTTAACCAATCGTATTAAAAACCTATTACCCTACTTAGAATCACCGAGTCCGAATGGGTCAGGATCATGTCCTAGGTAGATTTCCTTGAGACCTATTTACAGGATAACGGGTCTATATTCATTATTGAAGGCTAAGGTGAATTTGTGAATCCAGATACAGTCTAGAGAGAGTCCATAACAACTTGGTAATATGTGAAATTGGCCTAGGTTAGGTTAAGAGGAATGTTAGTTATAAGAGAAAGGAAGTCGTCTGTAGCTTATATAATTCTAATGTTAAGCCTCACATAGAATGCAGCATTCAAGCATGGTTCCCTCACCAAAGGTATGGTAATAGGTACCATATGCTTGAAAGTGTGCAATGTTGGGCAACCAAACATCCCTAGGTTAAGGTTTAGGTAAATATTGGTTAATGAGAGTTTTATCGTACTCAGAATATTAAAAGCAAATATAATTATAAAATATTAAAGCATAATTTTCTCATCATTTTCATATAAGTCACTATGCTCGCAGATGCGTCCTTACCAAATTATGTAGATTTGAATATTATGGCATTTTTGCATTTTTTTCCTGCCCTTCCAATATTTGATTGGTAACATCATGAGAATATGATATATGAGCTAGGCTTTTTAAGTTGCTAGTTCCACTTCTATTAGTTTTTCATAGATGTTGGTCGCGATGATATGTGAAGGGTGCGAATATTATTTTGAGGATTTAATATATGAAGTACATTCTAATGACTCCCGAGCAATAGAGAAATATTGAATATGTTGTTATATTATCATTTGTATAATTTAGGTCTCGGGGGGTACGGGGGTAGAGCCCCTGTAAAGATCACGCATCATAAATTGATTGGTATAGGGTTTTATATTTTTTATTTTTGAATTTCCGATGCTAAAATGTCGATCAATATCGATCAATTTGTCATGTGTGATCTTTACGGGGGCTCCACCCCCGTATCCCTGAGACCTAAATTATACAAATGATAATGTAATAACATATTCATATTAGGTTAGGTAAGGTTAGGTTAGGTTAATTAATACCAAAATAAATTTTTCTAGTAATATTTGATGTGTTTTGCTTAGATTTTAATCTCCATTTCCCTTGAAAATGAGCCAAATTTCAAAGTACTATAACTTTGTTAGATCTTATTTCTGAGGGAAATGGAGGTCAGATTTGAACAAATCACATCAAATACTACTAGAAAAATGTATTTTGGTGTGTAAAATGACTGAGTTACTCAATATACATACTTACCTAAATATTTACTATTATACCAGTCTCTAGTAGAAAGTTTTAAAAGTTGGTTTTCAATGTTTTCCAATGTGCTGAATTAAAAAAATGATACTCATTTCCATCGCAAATGATTTGTTAGAGAGTTATTGAAGCTTAAAGATTTTAAAACTTTCTACCCTTTTTTACCTGGGGGACCCCCAGTGGAACTGGGAGTTTTTGGGTGGGGAGAATCACAAAAATGAATGGTTTCTGAAGATTTTGAAAGTCAGTAATACAAAACACATCAAAAACTATAGGAAAAACATAAATTTCACCTTTAAAATTAGCCACACCTAAAATAACCTAACCTAACCCCTAACATTATCCAAAATTATAAAAAATTAAAATAAATATCTTAATCATATGAATTGCCAGCCTGAGGCTTCCTGTTAGAGAGTTTAAGCTTCAATAACTCTTTAACAAATCATTTGTGATGGAAATGAGTATCATTTTTGAATTCAGCACATTGAAGAACATTGAAAACCAGCTTTTAAAACTTTCTACCAGAGACCAGTGTAATAGTAAAGAAATACTGGTCAAGGTTTATCCCTCAGTTGTATGGGAACTAGGGACCTGTAGCTGGTGTACTTCAGGGTTGAGCAAAGTGAGGCTCTGCAGGTTTTTCCTAAAAAATTTTTGCATTTTAAGAAGCTATTTCATTAGTCTGGTAGACTTTTTGACACTATTTGAACTATTTTTGAGACCCCCAGCAGAGAGATTTTGGTACTATTGCAGTTGGGTACCCCAAACCAACAAATTCAATCACATTGCAATAAAAAAATGGTGTATATATATATATATATATATATATATATATACTTTAGCATCAGAAATTATTTATACATTTTAGCAGCGGAAATTATAGCTTTATTATTATTAAAAGTACCTATTAAAATGATATTAGAACTGATAAATATTATTGGCAAACATTCTACAATCAATATGTTTTAAGCTAAGAAAATAAAAAGATCAAGATGGACCATTATTGGAAGATATACAACAGGCAATAGCAGAGCTAGCCCCTGGTCCAGATGAATTGGAGCCAAGATTATTAAGGAATGCAAATATACAGTACTTTATCTCTGCCTTTGAAAATCCTGTCGAGATCTTCACTAGACACTAGTAGAATACCACCAATCATGAAACAAGCAAATATTACCCCAATCTACAAAGGAGGCAAAAGAAAGGAAGCCAAGAACTATAGACCCATATCCTTGACTTCCCATATTATCAAAATATTTGAGAGTCTTGAAAAGCCACATTGTCAATTTTATAGAAAATGAACATCTCTTAGAAGACTTTCAACATGGTTTCAGACAAAAGAGGTCTTGCCAAACCCCGGCTCACGAGATAATTTTGGTTTTTACAGGCAGTCTCTGGGTTACGAATGTCCGATTTATGATATTCTGTACATACGAATAGACTGCTGTGAAGTCTATTATTTTAAAAATCTGAGTTACCTACAATGGTTCGTAGTAATGAATCAGTGCACTACTTACTGTGGTGGAGGAAAATGGTGCACACCGTCCATTGTTGTCCATCCCAGCCAGGAATAATGCTGCTGCCATTTTAAGTAGAATTTTGTACTCGTGAAGACATTCGTGTGAACTTTAATTACTGTTACAAATTATTATCTTTTTTTATGTTTATGTTTTAGTAGCTTTTATAAATTGGGAGTGTGTTTTTAATGTTTTTTATACATACATATGTTAAGTGTATATATATACTATTAGACAAACAGACGTTAAGTACAAACTGTTAGTATGGGTTCTGACTTATATACAAATTCGACTT
The DNA here is from genome assembly GCA_023014485.1 of Bathynomus jamesi. Taxonomy (NCBI): domain Eukaryota; kingdom Metazoa; phylum Arthropoda; class Malacostraca; order Isopoda; family Cirolanidae; genus Bathynomus; species Bathynomus jamesi. The sequence goes on from JAJOZX010005326.1 coordinate 86,643, forward strand.
AGACCGTTGTGAGAATGGAACTCGTTCGTAAGCCAGGGACTTCCTGTACTGTATTTATCATAAAAGACAAAATTCATAATACAAATATAATTTTTTTTCACATAATAAAAAAAATATGAAAAAAAGAAGAGAAAATTGAATTGCCAATAAAATGTGTCATGCATAAACAATTTCTTTTGCGTGACAGGCACTAAGCGGGATAATTACGTAATTAATACCAATCCCACTCACCATTGTCCAGTACCCCTCAAGCTACCCTCAGGCTGCATGTAGTAATGAGTGAGTGTGTTTTAAAATTAGCTTCTTAGATAAAATAGTGGCTATTTTTCTCAGCTATACAAGTGAAAGTTATACAACCCCTTAGTTGATTAAAATGACTGAGCAGACAAAGTGTAAGAAATAGAAATATGAAGAAAATAAGAGTTTTTAAACAGGAGTGGGAGAAGAGCTTTTCCTTTATTGTTAAGGGTGGGAAACCTGTCTCTCTTATCTGCCACGTGGCACTCAATCACTTTAAAGCCAGTAACTTAAAGCATCATCATGAAACTAACCATAAAAATTTTATTACAGAATTTCCTCCCAAATCAGAATTGTGGAAGACTAAGTTAACAATGTTGAAATCTAGCCTAGTTGCCCAACAAACTGTACTTTCATTATTGTGTAAGATAGCTGGGTAATTATTCATTTTCACACCGTCTGTTTTTATGTGAGAACTTTTCTGGTCAATTTTGAGGTGTTTTGCACGAATCTACCATCTATTTCCTGTGCAAATGCGTAGTTTTTGAGATATCATCATCTCGAAAACTATGCATTTGCACAGGAAATGGATGGAAGTTTTGTGCAAACACCTCAAAATTAATCAGAAAAGTTTGCGCTCGTCATTTTTGTTTAAACTAACAAAATATCATAACCCAACGAATCATCAAGGGTACAGTTGACCTAACCAGGTATTCAGTCGACCTAGCAGGTTAATATTGGTTATTTCACCTAAATATCTTCTGATCTTTTCATATTAGGCACTCTGTCACATTTCAGGCAAGTTAAGGATGAGAGAATAACGCCATAATTGATAAAAATATCCAATCCTTTGTCTTCATCTAGGGCACAATACGAATCAAGTTCTGAAAGTCGAAATCACACGAATGGCATGTGACATGTCATAATTCTATCACAAGTACCACCAAACTGAATCCAATTAGGAAAAAAAATAGCCAGAACAAAAACCAACAAACTAGAAGTTGCAGAGTAGCGAAAAAATAGCCCAATCAGGAAAAATATTTTATGGAAAAAAGTACATTATAGCCAAAACAGGAAATATATTTTATTAAAAAAAGTATATTTGAACAAATTTGCACAACATTAGATATATATTTTCTTAGTCAGTTTTGAATGGCAATTCAATATATTATAGTTTTAACTGCGCATGAGTGGGTGAAAAGACGAATATTAACTGACAGCTGACTTAACTACTGAAGCTAGTTTTGTTATGGTATGGAATATTGCTCATGCTCAACTTCCCTACAGTAGTGGAGAATTTGTGAAGAAGAATATTGCCGATGTTACTGCAATTCTCACTCCAGATAACACAAAGCTTCAAGAACAAATAACAAGTATTTCTATTTCCTGCCACACTACAGAGAGACGTATTTCCCAGATCAGTGCTGAAATTACATGCTCACTGCAGAGTGATTTGAAGAATTCTGTTGCATTCAGTTTGGCTCTTGATGAATCCATAGATATTAAAGATAACCCTCAACTGGTGATATTTGTTCATTATGTTACTGGCGATGGAAATGTGAAAGAAGAATTCTTGGACTTAATGACCCTAAGAGAAACCACCAGAGGGGTTGACATAAAGAATGCACTTGACAAGGCATTATCAAATGCTTAAGTACCATTGAATAAACTTGTCAGTGTTGCAACAGATGGAGTACCAGCTATGGTAGGACAAAATGTAGGCCTAGTTAGGCTCTTGACATGCAATCCCAAGTATCCTGTGTCTCTCTTTATTCACTGTATCATTCACTGTGGTCATTTCGTAAGCAAGTACTTTAGGTATGACAGTGTTATGAAATGTGTTCTAGAAATTGTAAATTTCATTCATTCAAATCAGGGCTGTGGACATGACTCCAGATTCCTGGGATCTTGGGAGCATTGCTCCAGTAAATTTGACCATGAGAAAAAGTAAATTTGGGTTTGGGTTTTGTTCATCCGCTAGACGTTATGCAATTTTTTTGCGTATACGTTCTTGTACAAACCAATTTTTTTAAATTACAAATTTAGTTATTTTAAGTTTAGTTGGTAATTCCATATTTAACAATTATTTTTATTTTTTTTAAGCTTCAATGTTTTGATAATTAAAATTTTATTAAATATATTTTTTTAATATAAAATTATCAGGATTGGACTATGTTCCATTGATCTGGCCAGGTTTGATAAATTGGCCAGATAATTACTTGTGCAGTTTTAAGTAATCCACCATGACTCTAGAATTGAAAAGTTTAGTTAAGTTTAAACTTACTTTTACTTACTTTAACTTACCTACTTTTACTTACTCTTCCTTACTTTTACTTACTTTCATTGTACTATATTTACTTACTTTTACTCACTTTTACCATACTATATTTACTAACTTTTACTTATTTTGTATTTTTTCAGGTAGTTAATAATCAATAATGGATCCTAATATTGATGAAGTTGGAGAGAAAAGTGAGGGTGTTAAAAGGGGTTACTTTTGTGGTCAATGCAAGAACAAATATTCAAAGAAGCAAAACTGGGAGGAACATTTTAATTCAAAAAAAAAAATTTTGTTACAATACAAGAGGTCCCAGAGTTTGTGCCCACAGCTTAGATATTGCAGTAAAGAAATACCAGGATGAAGTGCAGCAAAGAGATACGGCAAAGCAGTCATTTAGTTTGTTCACAAAATGTGTTAGTGCTAGACCTCAGAAAAATGAACCAACTTCATCAACTGCTAATCTAGAAAATGAAACTTTTTCACGATGTTTCACAGACTGAAGAAAGTGCTTCTCCTCCACCTAAGAAACAAAAGGTAAGTGAGGAATCTGCGCATCAGACTAACAAAACTGCTTTAGAGGAATTTGAAAATTCCCAAATCCAGAAGACATTGAATGCAATTTTGAGCCTAACAAAAGAAACTCACCAAGCTGTTATGGTTAATAAAGAGAAGAGTCAAAATATGCCTTCAAGTTCAAGTGTTGCATCCAAATCTAATAAAGCAAAAAGCAACAAATTTGATATTTTATAGCCCATTTAAGCAAGTGTAAAATCAATACAAGAAATCCTGAACAATGATTTGATCAAATCTACATTCAAATTGGTGGAAAAGAAGGATCTAGGGCATGCTGATGATTCATTTTCAGTACCAAGTGATATAATGGAAAACATTGCAAATAGTGACACTAATATGCCTGATGTAGATATAGCTGTTGAGGATGAAGATGATGATAATCAAGAAGATATTGATGATGCTTCTGATGATAAAATGTTTACATTATATTGCATAGCTTGCACAGACCCCAAAGCATGTGCTTCAGACAAACATTCTAACATAAAAGGTTACTTCAATGTTAAAGATTTAACCTATGTATGCAAACAAGGAGAAAATCAAGAGAGATGGTTTAGAAATCTGAAAACCCACCTGAAGAGACATTTAATTAAACTTCAGCATCATCAAAGAGCTGCTGTTTATGAAGTAATGAAAACATCATCTTCTCGGAACACTACTAAACGCATAGAAGACTTATGTGGCAACATCTTATACTACATAATGAAAACAAACACTGCATGGGCTCTATATCCAGTACTTCTAGCTGTATTACATAGGTCAGGTTGTGAGGTTGGAAATTTGAATCATAGCACACATGTGTGCGAGACAATTTGTGAGCTATTAGATAATCAACTTAAAGAACAAACTGTAAAGTGGTTCTTAGAACAAACTTCAGTAACAATAACAGCTGACATTGGAACAATTTTGGGATTAAGCATGCTAGTTGTATTAGTTATAAGTGAAGAAGATAGGACTGTAAAACTTGCTGGGATAAATTTAGTACGCAGCAAATCAGGAGTTTATTTGGCCAATGAAATTTTTGATGTGTTGAAGTCTCCTAATCACTTGAAACTATCTGAAGAAGCAATTAAATCCAAGGTATCTGGAATGGTTGGAGATGGGGCTTTTTGTAAGGACAATGAGCCATTTAAAAACGAAATGAAAAAGTTGTTTGGAGAAAATTTCAAATTTCGATGGGACTTAATGCATCTTGTGAACAGAGCCCACGTTGATGCATTGAAGAAAATTTGTAAACTAAGTGAGCTTTTAGACTATTCAGAATCACTCTTCAAATCTGAGATCAGGCCTTGACTATACCAATATGATTCTTGACAATATCATTGGTTTTAAGAGAGCAAAACTCAAATCTGATACTCGCATGGTTAATTACGAATTTGATCAATTTGACAGATTTGTGGAAAATTGTTTTTTTTTTTATCATCCACAAGAGAAAGAAATTAGTGCCAAGTTCTATGTATTGATTTCCTATGTAACAAAGATTATGTTGCAAGTTGCTCAAAAAACCACAGTTAGTGCAGAATTTGTAGAAAATATATTTTATAAAGAAGGAGGGAAAACTGTTATGTTAAGAGTGATGGAAACAATTTCCAAATTAGCTAATGGAGGAAATGCAAATGATGTAGGTTCTGAATTTAAGCACGATACCACAGGGCAGCAAAAGGAACTAACAGCTGAGGATTACATCCTAAATGAAGTTTACAAATACATCAAGAAACGTTCTGATTACTACCAGGTTGCTGAAGTTGCTAGACCATCCAGAACCAGATCTGAAAGTAGTTTTACAAAAGACTCAGTGATAAATTGGCTGACAGAATATATAGAACAGCTGTGGAAAGGAATCGCAGAGAGATTAAAGCATTTTGATAAAGATGGATCAACTGCCTGGAGTGAAGCACCAGCTGAAGGGACATTCTCCATTCTTGGTTACATTGTTGAACACAAAGGATCCATTAAGCCATCTCATTTGACTAAGCTGTGCAGAATTGTGAAGGAGGGTCCAGCTCCAGGCACTAGATCTGCTGTAATGATCACACAGAAAGCCATTGATCAGTGGCCAAGCATACATGGCGGTAAATTCACAACAAATGCCTACATGCAAGGTCTAACACCGTCCACTGTTGCTGCTGCAATGAATAAATAAACTTAAGGTGAGTTATAAACTGTACATTATTGTATTATTATTGTTTAGCTAAAACAATTTGTAATTGGTATGTCGTCAATTCAAGAGTTTACTATCATTAACCTATCTAGTGGTGTAAGGGAAAAAAAGTAAATTCAGAGCTGTGCTCCAGTAAATTTTTTCAAATCTGGAGTCATGACTGTGGAGCTGGCACCAAAATCTTAAGCTCTGGCTACAGCATTTTCAAATTTCTGGCTCCAACTCCGGCTCCGGCTCCAGCATTTTTTTATGCCCGGCTCCGGCTCCAGCTCCTCTCACCATACATTAATGATTGATAAATCTCTTGAAATTGTACCTTGCTACTCATAGGCCATAGCAGGCAGCCACACAAAACATTTCATCACCATCACATGATTCATCAGGTTACTTTTTAAAATTTAGACCAAAGCCTGTTGTAGCTATTAATCTAAATTCTAATGACTATAGCTATGCCTTTGTGGCTTTTTTTTATCATTTATTAATAATTAATAATTAATTAATTATGAAAGGGCTCAAAAAAAGAAGAATGAAACTTAATATTTTCAATTTTTAAAAATTAAGCTTACTAGTTTAAGTTTCTAAAAATTAACACATTTCCTGAAAAAAATTAAGTCCAATTAGAAATCATTCAAAATAAAAAAAAAAATAGCATAAAAAAGTTTATCTAAATATGAACTCTTTGTATTGGGCTGGAGCCGGAGCTGACACATTTTTTATCAGCTCCAGCTGCAGCTTCCCAAAAATAACTGACTCCAGCTCCAACTCCAGCTCCACTCACCAAAATTGCTTCAAGCTCCAGCTCCTGGCTCCGGCTCCAGCTCCAGCTCCACAGCCCTGGTTCAAATGCAAAAACACTGAGCATTTAGAAATTTTATTGAGGAGCTGGATCTTCAAGATAAGCCAGATGACCTTTCATTCTACTGTATTGTAAGGTGGTTATCAACTAGTAATCTCCTGAATAGGTTTGTTGCACTGTTGGAGCCTATCATTGATTTCTTGAAAGAAAAGGGAAAGTCATAGTCACAACTAGAAGATCACGAATGGGTGCAGGATCTGATGCTTTTTACTGATGTAATACAACACCTTCAAAACCTAAATTTGGCACTTCAGGGAAAGGATAAGGTTATTTCTGACCTTACACACAGTTTTCAGTTTCCAGAATAAAATAAAGCTCTTCCAAAAAGATTAGTAACAAAAAAATTTGACCACTTTCCCCACCTGAAAAACCAAGCAAACACTTTTGCTGATACAGTGGAACCTCAATATACGAACTTAATCCATTCCTGAGGGTTGTTCTGATATCGAATTGTTCGTATATTGAATCAATTTTTCCCATAAGAAATAATGTAAATTGGATTAATCCGTTCCAGACCCCCAAAAGTTACCCCTTACGAAACATTTTTAAGTCAAAATATTGGTTAATTAAACCTGTAAAATAAGACTTACATGCATAAAATCATACATGAAACCTGTAACAACAATAAATAATGCAATATTATACAAATAAATGAAAATTTAACCTGAACTTTATCTTTGCTGAGGAGTGATGATGGCCTAAGTGGAAGCTGGAGAGGAAGGTGGGGTGGAGGAGGGAGATTATTGTTTGGAAGGGGAGTCACCTTCCATAAAAACATCAGGTAACTCCCCTTCTGGTGTTCCGTCTCTTTGCAGTAGCACTAGAAGATGCTGGGGATTCACTAGCACTTGATTTTTTTTCTTTGGTAAAGAACTTGTCCAATGTTGTCTGTGTCTGCCTACTCTTCAAAATATTTCTAAAGTATGCAGTCACATTGTCATTGAACAAATTGATGCTACTATTCACTACAGCAATGTTAGGGTGCCATTTCTCCACCATGCTCTGTGTTTTAGCCCAATGAAAACACAATTCCTTAATGTCTGCAGTGGAAATGTTGCCCTTACTCATCCCCTCCTCCTCTGAAGAAAGTTCCTCAGCTTCTTTCGGTTCGGATATGAGGGAATAGTTCGTATACAAGACAATTTTTTCTCGAAAAAGTTGTTCGTATACCGATTTGTTCGAATAGAGATGCGTTTGTATATTGAGGTTCCACTGTATTGAAATAAAAGATAGTAAATTGGAGGAATACGGAAGCTGCTTCAATACAAACAGAACTTTTGGAGCTACAGGAGGACGTGGGTTTAAAGTTGATACATAAAAGCTTATCTGCAGTTGAGTTTTGGAAGCAAGTACCAGAGACAAAGTATCCTCACCTCAGGAAAACCAGTTTCCGACTTATCTCAGTTTTTGGGACAACTTATTGCTATGAAGCACTCTTCTCGGTAATGAAGTTTGTAAAGTCAAAACATCATGCTGCCCTCACTAACAAACACCTGACTGAGCTTCTTCATACTGCCTTAACATCACATCAGCCAGACTTTAAAGCATTGACAGCCAAAATGAAGACCCAAACTAAGCCTTCTACAAGCAGTAATTAAACAATTTAATAATGTGAGTATAACTATACAGTCATTCCTCAGTATTCGCGAGAGTTAGGTTCTTAAAAATCATCGCGAGTGTTGATCTCGTGGATGTTGAACATATAAACTTATGGAAAAATAGGGTTAAGTTCCCAGCCCCCCCCCCCAATCCCTTTTTGCCCCCCTAATTTAGCCATAAATGCCAAAAAAAAACCAATTATGTTAATAATTATATAGATTAATACTAAATAGAATTAAAAGAAACAAAAAAAACATTGTATGAAATCATTTTCTACCACTACTGACAGCGATAAATCCTAGCCTAACACGAACATAGCCTATCAATATTTCTAGCACCTGTAATAAAGAAAATTATAGAAAACTTTTCTTTTTCATTGTTGTTTTAATACCCTTTAAGTGAACACAAACAAAAATATTAGCGTAATGTTAATGTAATGAAAACTTACTGATGAAGGTGAGACAATCTGCGGTGGTGGTTAGGGGGAGGATGATGTAGGCTCCCTCCCTCATATATCTCTCCCCTGATGGGCCCCCATCATCACCAGGGGAGAGGCTGCATGGTGGTTACTGGGTGGGGGAGGATGGAACAGACTGCCCTGAAGCTGCCCCCTCCATCACCAGGGGAGAGGCTGCATGGTGGTTACTGGGTGGGGGAGGATGGAACAGACTGCCCTGAAACTGCCCCCTCCATCTCTTTGACATCATCTGCTGCCTCCTCCTCCTCCATGACCCTGCTCGTAGAAGGTTGCTGTGAAATGCTAAAAGCAGGTGAAGGAGTTCGAGTGGGCTTGAAGAACTGAGTCATGCTAGTCTGATGTGCCTTTCTTCGTAAATCCTTCAACAGTTCAACATAGGGGAGGCTGGCTGCATCAAGAGCTCGCTTAAACTGTATGCTTCTCTCAAGAATAGGATCCGATTCCTGCAGTTCCTTACAAAGGTTATCAAATCCTGATAAGATTAAGGATAGCTTTGATGTGGTTATAGGCTTAAGCCTAGGGAGATCATCAGGGTCAGCTTCATCAACATCACTATCATGCAGTCCCTCTGCAGCCATTGCATCCAATTCTTCATTTGAAGGTTCAACAGCTGATTGCCTCAGTATCTCTTGCATGTCATCAAATCCTTCGCCTCCAATCTCTGTAGCCAATCGCAAAATATTTTTGACAGCATTGTCACAAGTAGTGAAACCTTCAAAATTTGTTACACAGTCGGGCCATAGTTTCTTCCAGCAATTGTTGATTGTCGTCTCCATCACCTCCTCCCATGTGATTTGAACGAAATTGGTGATGTCACATATCATCACACTTTTCCAAAATTCCAGCATTGTCATTTCTGGATTGGCATGTGGAATGATAGAGAGCTTACGTATAGTGGGTCTTGAAAGCCTTCATTATGCCTTGGTCTAAGGGCTGAATCAATGATGATGTGTTGGGAGGAATAAACACAACTTCAATATTTGGATGCGCATTCTCGAGTTCATCTCGACAATGAACAGGCGCATTATCCATAATAAGCAAAACCTTGAATGCAAGATTCTTGGACTGAAGGTATTTCTCAACATCTGGAACAAAGCAGTTATTAAACCAGTCCCAGAATAATTTGGCTGTCATCCATGCTTTTTGGTTTGATCACCAATGAACTGGCATCCTATTTTTATTTTCCCTTTCAGTGCCCTGGGATTTTTGGCGCGGTACACCATGAGTGGCTTGCACTTAGTCACTTTTGGCATTGGTGGCAAGAAGCAGGGTTGCCCGATCCTTGTAGGCTTTAAATCCAGGTGCCTTTGCAACATTCTTTGCAATGTATGTGCGCGACCCAACTTGCTCATAAAAAAGGCTAGTCTCATCACAATTAAAAACTTGCTCATTTTTATATTCTTTGTCTTTAATGAGCTTTTGAATGTAAGGCATAAATACATTTGCCCCTTCTTGATCAGCAGAACCAGCCTCCCCACTGAGTTTAACATTATGTAGGTTATACCAATGCTTGAAACGAGTCAACCATCCAGTACTAGCAGTGAAGGGTTTTGATTCAGTTCATCCTTTGTCATGTGTTCATAGATTCACAACGCTTGCTGCTGAAGAGTGTAACCATTGACCACACTCTTTCTCTCATTTACCATTTCATCAATCCAAATACTCAACTACTTTAAAATTTTTTTCTAAATACACATCCTGCAGCACAGAACTTAGCTTAGGGCCTAGTACTTTGAGGAGCGGCTTCCTTCACACACTTCTGAATTTCGCATTCCTTACTGCGAATTGACCTAACCATTGACTCATTCAAACTGAATTTCCACCCTACGGCCATGGTGGACATTCCACTTTTAAGCCTATCTAACACTTATTTTTTAACTAAGGCTCAGTACAACCACCTTTCTCTTAGGGGTATTTTCAATACACTAACACTGCGCTTGGAACCCATAGTTAATAAAAAAAATAAGGCAAAATACCATCAAAATCACACAAGTAAACACAAAGTTCAGCGCAGACAATGCGTCGCTAATGAAGGCAACTCATTGACTGACTCACTCTTGGCTCTCGCTCGCATGTGGGGAGAAGCAGCTGCGTGAGGATGGACCCACATTTAGTACACTTTTGCACATTGGCCAGGATGGTGGCCAATTTGAATCGCAAATGGGCAGTCTTTCCCTCGTAGATGCTGATTTAATGGTTACTATTATTCTCTCGCGAATAGGTGGTCTCGCATATGTCAGTCATGCGAATACGGAGGAATGACTATAGGGTCATTCCATGTCAAGTCAGCCACCTAAAACACTCACCCCTTTCAATTTTGCTCATACTTGGCACAATAGCAGATATACATGCCAAACTTAAATTCCCAAATTATTAGAGCTGACTGACCTTTGGTTACTGAGATACAAGGTCACAAAGTTGTGACATTTTGACCTTTTTTGCGTTAAATGACTATTTTCAAAACGGTGTAACTAAAAAACTATTAAAGCTAGAGCATTGATTTTGGTCTCATTTTAAAGCTCTTTAGTAGCCCCTTGTTTATTGTCTCTTGTTAAATATCTCTACTGTGAAAAATAAAAAAATCCCTTCAAAAGTTGACCTTTGACCTTGAATAAAAAAAAAATACCTTCTCCTAAAAATTCAATTTTTTTTACATTAATACCTTGAGTCATGTACAACAAAATCCCAAGAAGCTGTAAGTGGCTGATAACTAGTTCAATGTATAAAAAATAATGAATTCAAGCAACATTTTGAAAAAAGTCATTTTATACAAAAATTGTCAAAAAGTCATGACTTTGTGACCCCGTATGTCAGTAACCATTTTTGTCTAAGGTCAGCTCAATCTCTTACAAATACAACCCATATCTACATACTATCTGCAGTCTTCTACAAACAAGCAAATGCTTATTTTTAAATATTTGTTCTTTACCCACCTCACCTGTATGTTGTGCATGTATGTGATGGTTTTCAGTAGTTGACAAGATTCTTGTGGGCCACCCAATTTATTGTGATTTCTAGAAGAGAAAACAATTTTTAATGTATACCTAGATAGCTACCTTAACAAATACAAGTAACATATTAAAATATACATACAATATGTATAGGTATAGTGCTCATTGATTTCCATTTATCACAACTTAAAATGTATGCAGTGTATATATAGTTACATGACCATTTTAATTTTGAATTCTTACCTTTCTGTGCTGTAGATCTGCCAAAGCTTTGGATGCCTTCAAAGTAACTTCTTTGCAAATCCTGTATGTTCGTCCATTAGTAGTAGATGCCTCAACTTGTGTTAGAATATCTGAATATGGTAAGATTAATTCATCTGGTCGACCAGGATACACAAATGATGGGTTTTGGCCATGAGGATGAAGGAATATGACTTTTACTTCTCTATTCTCTGGTATCTTTTCCAGCACATATGCCACCCACCAATGGCCATCATATGCAGCAGTAACAAAACCATGTATTTTCTCCTCAGTCACAACTTCTTCCTTTTCAGTAACTTTCTCAATATTTGAATAATCTGATAATGAATAATGTTTAACCTTAAGAGAATCAATGAAACTGGCTGTAAATGGTGTAATTTCTGTGTACCAGCAATAGTCCTTGCAGTTGAGTGTCTTTCTTGGAGAAGTTCGCTTTCCTCTTCATGCTCTTTATTGGTTGAAAAATGACATTTTATATTTACAATATTTTCACTTGCAAATGTATATAACTGTTCTGCAGTAAGGATCTGTTCATCATAAGGTCGTTGTAGACTAGCTTTTGCAGCTAATCTCTTAACTGTGCCTCCAACACCATCACAGGGTCCCTTTCCATGACTTGTTGCAAAAAAAATTCCATTCTGCCTCAATTCCAAAATCATCTCTGTGATGGCAAAGATTCAAAAAGTTTTTGCAGTTCTTATACTGTCCTGCACACCCATCTGAAAAGTAAATTATTTTGTGGATGGAACCGATGGATGAGATATTATCTTTTAGGAATTTTATCAGATGCTTTTGAAACAAATGTACAGCAACTGTGTTATGGATATTACACTCTGAAATAATAACAAAGCTAAGGTGAGCAATCTCATCTTCCTTTTTATAGTAAAAACAAATGGATGTAGAGTAGCCATCTCATTGTTCCAGTGAAAGCTCTGAACCTCATCTTGAAGAATAAAGGAATAATTTTCAGCAAAATCACACACAGCAAGGACCTCACCATCTTTCAAAGACATTTTTGTTTCACGGTAATAAGTTGCTTGCATCTTTGTCTTGAAGTCATGTATCTGGTATTCTTTCAGTTGGTTACAGAATTGGTCAATATATTCATCTGTATTCAGTTCTACTGATTCAAGATTTGACTGATCTGTATTGGTCCACTTTTTAAAATTTATGATATCAATGAAGTTGTTTGTAAATATGTCCAGTAGTCTGTTTTTTAAATCTGATGGATCTCCACATTGTTCACATTGTCTGAGGCAGCATTTCTGTGAGGCAGGATTGCATTCCATAAAGGCAACACAATGACGTACATTCTTAATAGGTGTGTCATCATTTGCAGTTAGTTTTCTAATTCAGCTCCTACAAACATAAGTTTGGCATTCTGATGAATTGTACAGACACATACTGAGTGAGTTCCTGTTGCTCCAGCAATAACAAAAGGATTTCTTTCTTTGAAAATATGATAGGCTTCTTTTAAATTGCAAAGTAAAAGATGCTTTTGCAAATGTATCCTTCCTCTTTCATTGTCAATGATACTACAATAGTCTTTCTTTCCTGGCATTGTTCTACTGATGTCTTCTGAAAGATAAAATGCTTTAATAGCATCAACAGTATCCTGTTTAATTCTTTTCCCACCCTTTGGATTTGGGTCTGAAAGGACACCTTTTTCTTCAACTATTTTTTTAGCAATAGATGCTGTATGCCTTGTTGTGTTAAATGCTGAAGCAATTTTCCTAATGCTCCAACTTTTGGGCAATACAGTGAGGATTTTTATTTTATCACTTCTTTTAGTATTTTCATTTTTGAATTTTTCCTTGAGTTGATTTATTATTTCTAAACAGTCTACATCTCCAGATGGCTCCTTAAATTGTGAGTCAGAAATCTCTTTTCCTGCAACTGTTTCCATTCTCTTCTTAACTGTCTCTGTCACCTTGCTTAGTTTTTTAACTCCATATGACTTTTGCTCTACAAGCTCTCTTTTTTATGGGTGATTCACCAATTGAACAAAAGAAGCATTCAAAGTACACATCTCATGGTTTTGCTCTGAAGTTGATGCATCACTATTGTCAACATTTTCAATTTTCTCAAGATCTTCAGGTGGTTCACTACTACAAGAAGAATCATCATTTATGTCTGAATTCAAAGTGCCTATTCCTTTCTCAGGCAAGGACTCAAGATGTTCTCTACACTGCTTACAAAGTCTGTGATGTAGTGTTAAGTGCAGATCGGGAAACTTATTTACAAGTTCCTGTGGTACAATTCTCACTCTTCTTTCGACACTGACCTTTGTGACGCAGCAAAGGATCAGCACACTTCTGTTTCAGTTTTAAATGTCCCATGTTTGTACTCTGAAATCACAAAAGCACAAAGAAAATCCTGAAAAGAAAACAATGAACAATTAATGAATTATTAAATAAATTTTTATACATGTATTTAGTAAAAATAAATTAATTTTAATTTGAAGTCAGGAGTCAACTCTGTAAAGTTGACAGTACTTATATACTAGTTGGGCCTTTGGATCAGCGCTACTCCAGTAGATTTGGGGCTGTCGAGGGGTTTAACCCTGGTTGTCTTTTAAAAGACTTCTTTTGGCACAGGTCACAAAAAGGTTTTTGAACTAATAATGTTAAGTTGAACTAAGTCTTCACTGACACTATATCAGAACAGAACTTTTAAATAAATGAACTGACAAAAAAAATCTAAAATTGAAGAATGATGCCAACTTCATTTATTTTTTATACATTGAACTAGTTATCAGCCACTTACAGCTTCTTGGGATTTTGTTGTACATGACTCAAGGTATTAATGTAAAAAAATTGAATTTTTTAGGAGAAGGTATTTTTTTTTTATTCAAGGTCAAAGGTCAACTTTTGAAGGGCTTTTTTTATTTTTCACAGTAGAGATATTTAACAAGAGACAATAAACAAGGGGCTACTAAAGAGCTTTAAAATGAGACCAAAATCAATGCTCTAGCTTTAATAGTTTTTTAGTTACACCATTTTGAAAATAGTCATTTAACGCAAAAAAGGTCAAAATGTCACAACTTTGTGACCTTGTATCTCAGTAACCAAAGGTCAGTCAGCTCTAATAATTTGGGAATTTAAGTTTGGCATGTATATCTGCTATTGTGCCAAGTATGAGCAAAATTGAAAGGGGTGAGTGCAAAAAGTGCCATTTTGTGGCTGAGTTGACATGGAATGACCCTATATGTATATGTACCATATATGTTTTTAATAATTAAATCTGTTTTAAAATATTTTGCGGCTCTCATACATCTGAAAAAATGTCATGTGTGGCTCTTGGATCCAAGAAACTTGGCCACCCCTGTTATAGACCATTGCAGTACAATCCTACAATATTTGGGAGAAAACCACAATGATGATGTCATCTATCTAGACTTTGCGAAAGCTTTTGACAGGGTTGACCATGGAATATTATTCCATAAATTAAAAGGACTCAGAATTTGTAAAAAAAATAGAAAAATGGAGCCATGCCTTTCTCTCTGACAGAAAACAAATAACAATTGTAAATAGAGCAACATCTACAGAAAAAGAAGTGATTAGTGGAGTGCTGCAAGGTACAGTACTAGGACCAATTCTATTCACTATAATGCTAAACAATATAAACTGTGATCTAGGAAGCTCTCTCCTGTCATTCGCGGATGATACCAGAATACTAAGACCAATTACAGAAAAAGAAGACTGCAGAGCTACAAAAAGATCTACAAACTACTGTATATATCCATGGGTAGATGCAAACAATATAACCTTCAATGAAGACAAATTTGAACTAATTAAGTATGGACCAAATAAATGCCTA
Organism: Bathynomus jamesi; assembly: GCA_023014485.1. Classification (NCBI taxonomy): domain Eukaryota; kingdom Metazoa; phylum Arthropoda; class Malacostraca; order Isopoda; family Cirolanidae; genus Bathynomus; species Bathynomus jamesi. The sequence goes on from JAJOZX010005326.1 coordinate 101,856, forward strand.
AAAGAATAATTCAACTATACTGGACCCACAGGAAAAGATATTGTACAAACTGATCATGTAAGGGATCTTGGGGTTATATTATCTGAAGATGCAACATTCAACAGGCACACTGACAAAATAACCTCATCATGCAAACAACTAATATGATATATACTGAGGACCTTCAGAACTAGGGACAGTATGACTATGCTTACCCTGTGGAAATCACTTGTTCTTCCACACATCAACTACTGCTCTTAATTATGGTTTCCCCACAAATGGAATGAATTGCAAAAAAACTGAGGGCCTACAAAGAACCTTTACTTTGTGTTAACCTGATGAGCAACAGGTGAGTAAAAACAAATTAAACTACTGGAATAGGCTCAGAGATCTTGACCTTTATTCCATAGAGAGGAGGTTTGAGAGTAAACATCTTGATCTACACCTGGAAAATTCTAGAAGGGCTTTTAGTTGCCCCCAATACTGAACCAATTGTGCCCACCTTGACAAGGACTGGTAGAATGTGTAAAAAACATCACCTCCCACCAAACAGCCTGAGAAGGACTCAAGCCCTTCAATATATCATATCATCCCATAAGTAATGTCGTTTTTTACGATAGATTAAGTTTAAACTAGTCCTACTCGGTTTGAGCATAAATTTTCCAAAGGAGATCTATTGTGTTTCGCTACATACTTTATAGACCTTGACCAGTGAAGACATGTGTTTTGCTTTATGTGAACCCCTCATAAACATGGTGGACCTTAGTGTGGACCAAAAAAATGAAGGTTTAAAAATCTTTGTTCCACATGAGTAATGTTATTCCTTTTGCTTACCTTAATCAAATTACAAAATTTGAAACCTCTACGTCAAGTTTTAGGGGTCCCGAGAAAATTGCAATTTTCCTTTTAATGCTGAAAAAATTAGTTTTTCCTCATTTTCATAAGTTCTGCTTTATTTTTTGTTGGAAATTCTTTACGATTCTTGAAAACTGTTTTGAGCAGGTATTGTTTGTCCTCTTCTTTCGTTGTCACTGCTTGATTAAATTTTTCAATCAATGCAACACCCCGCTCAGCTGTGTCATTTGTCACTCTAAGGGCATGAACTCTAGCACAGCCTCTTTGGTACTCAGGATCTATTCCCCATGTTGATGCAGAATTTTCAGTGAAGAGAGAATTGAGATGTAGAGCATCAAAAAGATTTAGTCCTTGAAGTAACAAAATCAGAAATCTTTTTTCTTTAAAAGAAGCTAGGGTTACCTTTGCTTCTAAACGTTTCAGTCCCTTATTTCTTGGAGGCATTTTGATATTATTTCGCATTTGCTCCTTTTCTTCAAGGGATATGCTTTTGTCAAAGAAGCTTAATCCAACAAGTGTTTCTGAGAGGTACCACAGATGTCGTTTAATGGCATTTTGGGCTTGCTTGATAACACTTGATATCAAAGAATTTTCCTCCATTATTGCAAGATCTTGCAAAAATTTAAGATCAACATTTGGGGCTTCCTCTGGTTGAGAAGCTTTTGCCCAAGATTTTGCGTATACCAATGCAACAAATAAACAAATTTCTGTTATTGCATAAAGTTCTTTTTTAGTCATCTTAAATTGATTTTGGAGAAGAAAAAGCTTAAATGCATAAATTCCTTTTGCCATCCATCTTGCATGATGGTACGCTCCAGGTCTCTTCAAGGGAGTATTAGAAATGCTTTCTTCTCCAAAAAACAAGAGAACAAGTTGAAAAAATTCTTTATAATCATCTCTTGGCTGTTTAGAGTTGAGTGCCTCCTTCATGATTAAGACTGTTTGATTTTTTAAATCTTGAACTCTTTCAATTATTCTGCAGCTTTGGGAATCAACAGCAGTTGTGATTTGAGAATGATCCATAAAATCCCATTGAGTCTTGAATCTTTTGAAGATTGGAATATCAGGTTCAGAGGAATGGCCCATAGAAGTGCGGAAGACTTGAGATAGGACAATCTCATAAATATGGTGTCTGCAGGCTAAATATAAAAGCTCTTTTCCAAGTTCTTGTTCAATTTTAGTGCAAGCTCCAGCATGGATTCTGGTATTGGATGCTGTTGTGTCAAATGACAGCCCAATAATTCTCTGGGTCATATCATGTTCTTGCAGGAGAGAAATGCAAACACGAGCCATCTCCGTACCCGTGCCAGCAGTGACTTTAGGAATTCCCAGCAATTTCTCTTCACCATTCCCACTGACTAACACTGCAATCCTTTCCATTCTTCCTTCGCCTGCAAGAAAAAGTTAAAATATATAATTTATATATAATTTATATATATTTATTTTTAATATTTTATTTTATATATATTATATTATATATATTATATTATATATTTAATATATTTATATATAATTTATATAAGCACACCGGACAAAAAATTAGTCACCCCTCTCAGAATGTACCTAATAACGTGTGACGGCGCCTCTGGCCTTGATAACCGCACGAATCCGGCGAGTTTAGTATGCGGAGGTACGTCTGCTGGTTCAAATTCATCGTCACTGGAACGAGAGGGCCCATTTCGTGGTACGAAAAACATCCCCAGAACATCATGGAACCACCTCCAGCCTGAACAACACCTTCGACGCATTCAGGATTAAAGGCTTCATTGGACCTGCGATGTACTCGTCACCTCCCATTGGAGAACAAACAAAAATGGGACTCATCGGACCAAATTACACGTTTCCAATCTGCCGCAGTCCAGTTTTTGTGCCTCTGAGCCCATTTATAACGTGCCAATTTGTGACTTGCTGTTAACAGCGGCCTCTTCCATGGTACCCTGCTCCAGATGTCCATCGCATGCAGTTCTCGTCGCAATGTCCGTTCGGAAATTGGTCGCTGGAGAACCTCATTGGTTTCTTGGAGCAATTGTTCTCTGGTGTGAAAACGATTTGCAGTTACTAGACGAGAAACATGGCGGCGGTCCCTATTGTCGAGAATTGTTTTCCGGCCACAGTTACGCCGCCGTCGATTTTCAGTTGATTGCGAACTACACCACTCTCTGTAAACTCGCTGGACAGTACGCGTTGACACACCAACAAATTGGGCTACTTCAGACATTTTGTGTCCGTGGGCTCTGCCAAACACGATGGCTCCTTTTTGCCACTGAGTAACGTCTGCCTCACGACCCATTTTGCAGACTATATCCAACACACACTTTGTTCTTCACCACCTCACGAAACAGATCTGATCCTGTGTGCTACGTCACCGCTACTTGTCACTTACCAATGCTACATCAGCGCCCTCTGTATGACCTTGAACTTCCTACTATCGGTGCTATTAGGGGTGACTAATTTTTTGTCCGGTGTGCTTATATATAATATATAATTTTAAATTAAACTTGACTTATTTTAAATTAAACTTGACTTATTTTAAATTAAACTTGACTTATTTTAAATTAAACTTGACTTATTTTAAATTAAACTTGACTTATTTTAAATTAAACTTGACTTATTTTAAATTAAACTTGACTTATTTTAAATTAAACTTGACTTATTTTAAATTAAACTTGACTTATTTTAAATTAAACTTGACTTATTTTAAATTAAACTTGACTTATTTTAAATTAAACTTGACTTATTTTAAATTAAACTTGACTTATTTTAAATTAAACTTGACTTATTTTAAATTAAACTTGACTTATTTTAAATTAAACTTGACTTATTTTAAATTAAACTTGACTTATTTTAAATTAAACTTGACTTATTTTAAATTAAACTTGACTTATTTTAAATTAAACTTGACTTATTTTAAATTAAACTTGACTTATTTTAAATTAAACTTGACTTATTTTAAATTAAACTTGACTTATTTTAAATTAAACTTGACTTATTTTAAATTAAACTTGACTTATTTTAAATTAAACTTGACTTATTTTAAATTAAACTTGACTTATTTTAAATTAAACTTGACTTATTTTAAATTAAACTTGACTTATTTTAAATTAAACTTGACTTATTTTAAATTAAACTTGACTTATTTTAAATTAAACTTGACTTATTTTAAATTAAACTTGACTTATTTTAAATTAAACTTGACTTATTTTAAATTAAACTTGACTTATTTTAAATTAAACTTGACTTATTTTAAATTAAACTTGACTTATTTTAAATTAAACTTGACTTATTTTAAATTAAACTTGACTTATTTTAAATTAAACTTGACTTATTTTAAATTAAACTTGACTTATTTTAAATTAAACTTGACTTATTTTAAATTAAACTTGACTTATTTTAAATTAAACTTGACTTATTTTAAATTAAACTTGACTTATTTTAAATTAAACTTGACTTATTTTAAATTAAACTTGACTTATTTTAAATTAAACTTGACTTATTTTAAATTAAACTTGACTTATTTTAAATTAAACTTGACTTATTTTAAATTAAACTTGACTTATTTTAAATTAAACTTGACTTATTTTAAATTAAACTTGACTTATTTTAAATTAAACTTGACTTATTTTAAATTAAACTTGACTTATTTTAAATTAAACTTGACTTATTTTAAATTAAACTTGACTTATTTTAAATTAAACTTGACTTATTTTAAATTAAACTTGACTTATTTTAAATTGAAGGTAAAATGGTATAGATTGTGAAAACTAGCTTCAGACAGTGAAATGTAACCTAATTAAATAGAAATTTAGCTATCAAAATGTTTAATTAAAACCAACCAGATAATAACACATTGCCTAGGTGTGAAAACCAGGCCCACAACTAAGTTTTTCACCTGAGAGATAAAATATAAATATGCTAAATTAATCAGACAAAAAACTAACCTGATATCTCTGGAGCATTTTTCCATCCCAATGAAGAACTAAAGGCTCTCCAGGACAAAATGCTTGCTCTTGATATTCTGTTGCTATTTCTTTGCGTAACTTTTGACGAGTTCGAAGCATAGTAGATTTTGACACTGTAATGTTTTCCAAATTATGGCCCAAAGACTGAGCAACAACAGCATAAGACATAGCTGCATCTCTATTGGAAAAATTCATTCTATCATAGGCTGCTACAACATTTTTGTCAATAGGCTTTGACTTTTTAGGAGCCAACATTTTCTTTTTAAATTGCTCTTCAGAGGGACCTTGAAAATTCATTTCAAGGTTGTCGTCATTAGTTGATGATGACGATGTGAAATCATCTCTATTGGCAGGCAAGAATGATCTTTTAGATCGCTTCTGCTCTTTGAGGGCTCTTTCACACACTAATTCTTCACGATGAAGCCTTCTTTTCTCTCTTTTTGCAAGAATTTGGTCTACTGTACCCATGCTACTTTGTGTAGGATATTCTTGCTGGCTTAAGTAGAAAAGCTTGTCTTCTTCATTTGACATCATCAAAAGGGCATTAGAGTGACCAATATCAAGAATTTCAGCCTTAATTTCATCTTTAAACATAGCTTCTTCAATACGGCATTTTTCCTCGGGCCTTTTTCTGTTTTTCATCAATTTATCATAACAGCTTATTAAAGAGTCAATCTTTCGGATGGCACTGTCTCTACGCATTGTGGGAATCCTGGCTTTCTCCCAGTAGGTCATCACTTCATCTAAGCAAAGATTAATGGATCTTCTTCGTCCTAATTTTTCCTCTTTTGATGGAAGAAATATTTTTGCAAAACTTGCAGTTTTGTAGGTAAGCGGCAACAAAGTATATCTTTATTTAAATGGCCAATGAGCCAAACTTTAGTTTTAGAACGAGTAGCCATTTTTAGTTTAAAAAATTAAATTTCTGAAATAGTAAAATAAACCAGTTAAATTAGGAGATAAAAAGGATAACTAAAAGGTTCAAGCCAATTAGGCAAAGCCTTTAATTTAGAGTTGACCAATTAAGGATAATATATTTTATCCAAAATTTTTGTTTTCCTTATTAATAATTTTCTCTGAAATAATCTAAGATTGTTTTTGTACTCTATTAACACCAAAAATTTCTTAAATAAGAAGAAATTTTTTCATAAGTTGCAACTCAAGAGTTGAGTTGATCATTGATGTTCTAAGCGCGCCTATTCATTGGGAAATTTTTATAAGTCATTAAATCTCGGGACCCCTAAATATTCTCATATTTGACCAAAATTTTGCTGACATGTCTATCTGGTCCAAAGGAATAAGGGCATTAATGTGAAACAAGGATTTCTTCAACTATAATTTACCCCCCATTTTGGTCCACACTAATGGTGGTATCAGAAGAGCATATCAGGCATATAATGCTTTACGAGTTCAAAAAAGGGAATAGTGCTACTGAAGCAACGCGAAACATTCAGGACGTTTATGGCAATGATATTCTGCATGTGAGGACATGTCAAAGATGGTTTCAAAAGTTTAGGAATGGTGACTGCTGTTTGACAGATGCAGCATGCTCTGGATGCCCTGCTGAGTTTGATGATGACCTGCTGTTAGCCGCACTTGAAGAAGACTGTTCAACAACTGTCGAAGAATTGGCCCAGAAACTCAATTCATCCCCATCCACCAACATTTGCAACAACTCTGGAAAGTGCCTAAGTTAGGAAAATGGGTGCGACATGAATTGTCAGTTGACAATCTGAGGGCGTGGGTAAACATTAGCACAGCTCTTCATTCCTGTGAACGCCAAGATCCATTTTTGCACCATTTAGTGACTGGTGATGAAAAGTGGATACTGTACCAGAATGTTAAGCACCGTCGACAGTGGGTTTGTGCCGGAGAACCAGCGACACCATAGCCAAAACCAAATCTTCACCCTCAGAAGGTGTTGCTTAGCGTTTGGTGGGATAAAGGTGGTGTAATACACTTTGAAACCTTACCACACAACCAAACAATCACTGCTCAAGTCTACTGTCAACAACTGGATCAATTGAACACTGCATTATAAGAAAAGAGACCTTCTGTAGTTAATCAGAAAGGAATTGTGTTTCACCATGACAATGCACGTCCTCATACCACTCGGATCACTTCTGCAAAAATTGAGGAGCTTGGGTAGGAAAAACTTCCACATCCTCCATATTCTCCAGACCTTGCGCCTTCAGATTATCATCTCTTCAGGAGTCTGCCAAACTATCTTCATGAGAAACAGTATACAGGCATCCCCCATTATACGATTGGGATGCGTCCCTAAAAACCCCATCGTATATCGAACTGAAGGCCTTATGGGAAAAGTAGGGATACATTCCCAAACATTCTGGAAGACCCCCAAAATTTGCAGATTCCACTATTATTTTGCTATATATCTTACTGTTCCTCTGCGGCGACGTGATCAGCGCTGGCAGCTTCCCCCATCAGGCGCGTGTTTTGAAGCGATCGAATCAGCCAGAACTCGCCTTAAATGACGCTTTGGAGGTTTCACCTCTCGACTGTCTGACGTCCTCCCACAATTTCTTTGCCTTGGCACAGATAAGGGCAGTGGAGAGAGGCATCCTACGCCTGTTCTGATCCTCTATCCACAGATTGAGAAGCCTCTCCATTAGGGTGTGACAGTTGCCCCAACTTTGTCCTACAATGCTGTTCAAAATTTTGGTGCTGCATATTGACATAAAAAATACCCACGTGCAATTTTTTGAAGATTCATGCATATTCGAGTGAGCACCAGCAATTTGAAAAATAGCAATTTTGCTTATACGGCATACGCCATGACTCCAGATTTGAAAAAATTTACTGGAGCACAGCTCTGAATTTACTTTTTTCCCCCTTACACCACTAGATAGGTTAATGATAGTAAACTCTTGAATTGACGACATACCAATTACAAATTGTTTTAGCTAAACATAATAATATAATAATGTACAGTTTATAACTCACCTTAAGTTTATTTATTCATTGCAACAGTGGACGATGTTAGACCTTGCATGTAGGCATTTGTTGTGAATTTACTGCCATGTATGCTTGGCCACTGATCAATGGCTTTCTGTGTGATCATTACAGCAGATCTAGTGCCTGGAGCTGGACCCTCCTTCACAATTCTGCACAGCTTAGTCAAATGAGATGGCTTAATGGATCCTTTGTGTTCAACAATGTAACCAAGAATGGAGAATGTCCCTTCAGCTGGTGCTTCACTCCAGGCAGTTGATCCATCTTTATCAAAATGCTTTAATATCTCTGTGATTCCTTTCCACAGCTGTTCTATATATTCTGTCAGCCAATTTATCACTGAGTCTTTGGTAAAACTACTTTCAGATCTGGTTCTGGATGGTCTAGCAACTTCAGCAACCTGGTAGTAATCAGAACGTTTCTTGATGTATTTGTAAACTTCATTTAGGATGTAATCCTCAGCTGTTAGTTCCTTTTGCTGCCCTGTGGTATCGTGCTTAAATTCAGAAACTACATCATTTGCATTTCCTCCATTAGCTAATTTGGAAATTGTTTCCATCACTCTTAACATAACAGTTTTTCCCTCCTTCTTTATAAAATATATTTCTACAAATTCTGCACTAACTGTGGTTTTTTGAGCTACTTGCAACATAATCTTTGTTACATAGGAAATCAATACATAGAACTTGGCACTAATTTCTTTCTCTTGTGGATGATAAAAAAAAAACAATTTTCCACAAATCTGTCAAATTGATCAAATTCGTAATTAACCATGCGAGTATCAGATTTGAGTTTTGGTCTCTTAAAACCAATGATATTGTCAAGAACCATATTGGTATAGTCAAGGCCTGATCTCAGATTTGAAGAGTGATTCTGAATAAAGTCTAAAAGCTCACTTAGTTTACAAATTTTCTTCAATGCATCAACGTGGGCTCTGTTCACAAGATGCATTAAGTCCCATCGAAATTTGAAATTTTCTCCAAACAACTTTTTCATTTCGTTTTTAAATGGCTCATTGTCCTTACAAAAAGCCCCATCTCCAACCATTCCAGATACCTTGGATTTAATTGCTTCTTCAGATAGTTTCAAGTGATTAGGAGACTTCAACACATCAAAAATTTCATTGGCCAAATAAACTCCTGATTTGCTGCGTACTAAATTTATCCCAGCAAGTTTTACAGTCTTATCTTCTTCACTCATAACTAATACAACTAGCATGCTTAATCCCAAAATTGTTCCAATGTCAGCTGTTATTGTTACTGAAGTTTGTTCTAAGAACCACTTTACAGTTTGTTCTTTAAGTTGATTATCTAATAGCTCACAAATTGTCTCGCACGCATGTGTGCTATGATTCAAATTTCCAACCTCACAACCTGACCTATGTAATACAGCTAGAAGTACTGGATATAGAGCCCATGCAGTGTTTGTTTTCATTATGTAGTATAAGATGTTGCCACATAAGTCTTCTATGCGTTTAGTAGTGTTCCGAGATGTTTTCATCACTTCATAAACAGCAGCTCTTTGATGATGCTGAAGTTTAATTAAATGTCTCTTCAGGTGGGTTTTCAGATTTCTAAACCATCTCTCTTGATTTTCTCCTTGTTTGCATATATAGGTTAAATCTTTAACATTGAAGTAACCTTTTATGTTAGAATGTTTGTCTGAAGCACATGCTTTGGGGTCTGTGCAAGCTATGCAATATAATGTAAACATTTTATCATCAGAAGCATCATCAATATCTTCTTGATTATCATCATCTTCATCCTCAACAGCTATATCTACATCAGGCATATTAGTGTCACTATTTGCAATGTTTTCCATTATATCACTTGGTACTGAAAATGAATCATCAGCATGCCCTAGATCCTTCTTTTCCACCAATTTGAATGTAGATTTGATCAAATCATTGTTCAGGATTTCTTGTATTGATTTACACTTGCTTAAATGGGCTATGGAAATGTCAAATTTGTTGCTTTTTGCTTTATTAGATTTGGATGCAGCACTTGAACTTGAAGGCATATTTTGACTCTTCTCTTTATTAACCACAACAGCTTGGTGAGTTTCTTTTGTTAAGCGCAAAATTGCATTCAATGTCTTCTGGATTTAGGCATTTTCAAATTCCTTTAAAGCAGTTTTGTTAGTCTGATGCGCAGATTCCTCACTTACCTTTTGTTTCTTAGGTGGAGGAGAAGCACTTTCTTCAGTCTGTGAAACATCTAGTGAAAAAGTTTCATTTTCTAGATTAGCAGTTGATGAAGTTGGTTCATTTTTTCTGAGGTCTAGCACTAGCACATTTTGTGAAGAAACTAAATGACTGCTTTGCCGTATCTCTTTGCTGCACTTCATCCTGGTATTTCTTTACTGCAATATCTAAGCTGTGGGCCCAAACTCTGGGACCTCTTGTATTGTAACAAATATTTTTTTTTGAATTAAAATGTTCCTCCCAGTTTTGCTTCTTTGAATATTTGTTCTTGCATTGACCACAAAAGTAACCCCTTTTAACACCCTCACTTTTCTCTCCAACTTCATCAATATTAGGATCCATTATTGATTATTGACTACCTGAAAAAATACAAAATAAGTAAAAGTTAGTAAATATAGTATGGTAAAAGTGAGTAAAAGTAATTAAATATAGTACAATGAAAGTAAGTAAAAGTAAGTGCTTTAAACTTAGTAAAAGTAAGGAAAGTAGTAAAAGTAGGTAAGTTAAAGTAAGTTTAAACTTAACTAAACTTTTCAATTCTAGAGTCATGGTGGATTACTTAAAACCGCACAAGTAATTATCTGGCCAATTTATCAAACCTGGCCGAGATCAATGGAACATAGTCCAATCCTGATAATTTTATATTAAAAAAATATACGTTTTAATAAAATTTAATTATCAAAACATTGAAGCTTAACAAAAAATAAAAATAATTGTTAAATATGGAATTACCAACTAAACTTAAAATAACTAAATTTGTAATTTAAAAAAATTGGTTTGTACAAGAACATATACACAAAAAAATTGCATAACATCTAGCGGATGAACAAAACCCAAACCCAAATTTACTTTTTCTCATGGTCAAATTTACTGGAGCAATGCTCCCAAGATCCCAGGAATCTGGAGTCATGGCATACGCGCCTATATATGAGATTACACAACCATCATAAGGGATATTAACACAAATCATTTGCCTGTCTTAATTAAAAGCTGTTATCACTAACACAAAAAAGTTAATCATTCTTATTCTCTCATGGTACATTAAGGGGTTTTATCATATATTCACAAGGTATTATTTCTCTAGAGCAAGAAACCATGATTTCTATTCGGAAACAGATGATCGTTTGCGCTGATTAGGAACGTGGAGTCTGTCATTTTCAACTACTTGAAGGACTTCTTGAAAGCGCTCCTCATCCCTGGCAACATTAAGAAAGTCATGGCAAAGTTTTACACCACGCTCTGCAGCCTCATTGACGACGAAGCTTGTCCACAACCCGTTTCATGTTCAGGTAGTCGTCATGATCCGCCCATTCACTGGCTGGACTGTGGAGAAACTGATAGGGCATGCCTAAAATGGTGAAGAACCAGCTTGAGTCAGGCCCAATTAGGTCCACCAGGGCAGTGCCACTTTCTGGGATGGGGGGAAGATATGGCTTTCCATAGCCCCCATGATTGAGCCCCACTCTTAGTAACTTCAGTGCCTTCATGGCAAAGAAGGCCCTTCCTCATCTCCTCTTTTGTCCTTTCTTGTACTTGGGATGAGAACAAAGCCAGTGGGGCCAACTCCTCAGTTAGGTACGAAGTGTGTCTACCGAGTGCCACACGTGCTTTGTCAACTATTGTGGCATCATATGGGGCAAATTCAGCCAAGGTTTTGACCAAATTCAAGTCATTCAGTGGCGCACTTGTTGGAACGGGGCAAACAATCTACCATGGGACATAAACAGCGACTGTGAACACAGCAAACCGTTCTAACTTGCTGATTTGACTTTTAGTCACAACCTTGGCTTTGGGAAACTGCTCTTTGATCTGGCCTGACAAAAGAACAATCTTGAGGGTATAGACCAGTTTAGCCATCCACCTTGCTTTGTGAAGTGCGCCGGGGTAGACCATTGTGAAGTTCACTGGCTCAGATCCTTTAGTTACAAGCAGCAGACAAAGCTCTACCAGCTCCTTGTAGTCGCCACGTGTAAATGGTTGGGCTAGAGATTCACGGAAGAAGTCAGCCATCTCCTGCTGGCACTCCTCAAACACTCCAGGCATTGCGGGGTAGTAGTAGTTCTTTTTTTCATTGTACGCCAGTTGAGAGAAATGGTTCTTGAACCTAGAAATGCAGTTATTGGGATTATTGTATTTCGTACTAATCTATAATATTGTTTTAGAGGTATTAAGATTGATATGATCGATCATTTGCTTGGTGTTAGTATATCTTATAAGTCTAATAAAAGAAATTCCACTAAATTTGTTCATTAGATAATAATATCCTTGTTATTTTGTAAAGCTTATGACTCACCTCTGGAAAACCATTATGTTTGGACTTGAAGAGCCCTCCACTTTCAAGCAATCCCAGCAAACACCTAGGATGACTTCGCCCACATGCCTGCGACAGGCGCACCAGAATACAGCATGCTCTAATTCCTTTTGGAGGGAGACGCAAGCAGCTGTTTTTTGTCCTGAAAAAAAAATGTAATTGTAGTTTAAGGCCACCATTTCAGGCACGTGCTTTTTGCAGATTTCTGTTAAATCATTCACTGTATTTTGGTATTAATGTCGTGATAGATTCACGCTGATGTTTGAAATAGGTTTACCTGTATTGGATGAAGTTGTGTCGAAAACCATACCAACGACATTCTGTTCACACTCCCAATCGACCAGAAGTTGTTTGGTTGCTGTTGATATCAAGTCTCCTTGAACCAGGCCAGCTTTTTGAGTCAAATGCGGAAGAGGTGGGACTCCAAGAAGCTTTGTGCCATTGACACCAGACACAAGAACGGGCAGGCGGTCATCAGTGCCTTTGGAATCCAGCGTGTCCATAAGTTTACCATCCCAGTGCACCAGTACTTTGTCTGATGGTTGCCATTCATCCATGATTTTTAAACTTATTTCTGACACGATGGAAGCTCGGTATTGGTGGGCCGTCCTTGCATTTAGACTCAGCTTTGATGTATCTCCACCACATGCAGATACAAGGGAGTACACAATTGCACTCAGCTGGGTTGAGATGTTGTTTCGAACACTGCATGAAACAAGTTCTGCCAACTTCAGAATATCATGGGGCACAAAAATTGAAACTCCCTCTTTCACTGTTCTCCGATGTTTTCTCTTTGGCTCAGCAGTGCTGGCCTCATCAATGTCATCGTCCTCATCAGAGCTAATAGGTGAATCAATATCAACCTGTACATTCTCAGCATGATCACATTGCTCTCTCTTTTGTCGCTTCTCTTCTCGCATCTGCCTTTTCTGTGAGTACTTTGTTTACCCGAGAGTAGGTAGCTACTCTGTCACTTAGCATGCTTTTCATAAAGAGTATGTCAGTATCGATGGCATCTTGTTTGGCCTGAGTTTTCCCCTTTTTCGCAGCTGCCATGTCTTTCAACACTGTGTTCTTATAAAATTTCATTGTCAGGCTCAATTCTGATTTAAACTTCATAATTCCAGGATAATCAGCCCGTCTTCTATCCTCATTCTTTTTCATAAGCATCATGTAGTCTTTGTCATAGTAAGTTTTAATCACTCAGCCAATATTGTTCCTGCCTGTAATGGTCGGGACATTCGCCTTCTGGTAATGCAAAAGCACATTGTCAATGGTGGCAGATAAAGCCTGGTCCCAATGCATATCCCGAAGGTTTGCTAACAGACATAATAAGACCTGCCTATTAGTTGACAGTTTGCAGCCCTTTATTTCCTTTTCTTCTTCTCGGGGTACGGTGCCCAACAACATTCTGACATACTCATCATCTTGCCGTGTATCCATGATTAAATTCTCTATTCACAACATCAAATCACTGTCAAGGGAAAAGAAAAGAGCATCATTAAAATTAAATGCAATAAAATAATACGTGGAAAATTTGTGGGCTAGCGTTCCAGACCCAGAAATGAAAATCTGATAAAATGTGCTATTTTCACACTTACCGGTACTTATGAAGTTCATAAGCTGAAATAGCAATACTTGCTGGTACGACGGTGCTAGCTCAAACATGCACCGATCTCCTAGAAAATTTACAGGGGTGTTTCCTAGATAAATACACAACACTAAAACTTTGAACAGCATTGTTGGACCATTTTTTGGTTTTTGGAGGGCAATGGTCACACCTTACTCTCCATCTCTTGGATAGTTGAATCCTGGCTCTTCGTTATCCTCTTGGCAGATAATGATGACACATTCTCATCAGCTGCCAGGATCTTGTCGGAATTCTTGATCACTGTCGACACAGTGGACTGAGCCAGTCCAAGAATCTTCGCTATCGAATTAGCCCCTTGTCCATTCTTGTGATGCGTGACAATGTCAAGCTTAACCTCCAAGCTCAAACTCTTGCGAGGTTTCTTAGCAATACCCAAAGCACCAGCACTTGGCCTTTTCTGAGACATGCTTTCAAGTTGGAGATCGTTAACGCGAAATAAGGCAATCGTAAATCGAAAGATGGGGGTACTTTTTTAAAATCATTAATGCGGGAAATCGTAAACCGAACGATCGTATAACGGGGGACACCTGTACTACTTTAGATGACGTGCACACCAGTCTTTGTACATTTTTTGTCTCAAAACCGCCTGAATTTTCTAAACATGGCATTGAAAAGCTTGTAGGACATTGGCAGAATGTCATTGATTCCGATGGAAAATATATACTAGACTAAAAAGTTTCAGTTGAGTTTTTTTTTGTCCTTCAAATTCCAGTCTAAAAAATGACATTACTTATGGGATGACCTGATAATAGTATCTCTAGGCAGGGTTCTTGCCTGTTTAACTCCTTGCCTCAGTACCTTAGAGATATAAGTGCAGCCCCAGTAGATACTTTTAAAAAACATTTGGACATGTTTTTAGCCAACATACCCGACCAACCTACAGTGCCAGGATATTTCTCTGCCAGACCAACCCTCACAAATTCAATACCGTAGTGGACCAAATTGTATGGCAAGAGTAAGAGAAAAGAAGGGTGGTGACTATGTTGTGGCCCTGCCTCAGGAGGCACTGAGTGGACTTTGTGGGAGCAGCGCACCCTTGAGGCAGAAGCACTTCAAGGTAAATAATCAAATATAGATGGGAAAATAAGGCACGTGATGTACCATGTTAATGACATAGCTGCTGCTTTGCCTGGTTAGGTCAACTGTCCACCCTTGATGATTGGTTAGGTTGTCATGATATATTCATTTAAACTAATGAAAATATCATGATTTAACCAATCATCAAGGGCGTACAGTTGACCTAACTGGGCAAAGAAGCAGCTATGTCATCAACATGGTGCATTTATCAGTTGTAATATCATTTTAATACTTTTAATAAAGTTATATTCAGGCTTTTGTATTTTTTGTTAATATTAAACATGTAAATAATTTCCAACACTAAAGTATACATATACCCAAAAAATTTGGTAAATATTTACTATTACACCAGTCTCCAGTAGAAAGTTTTGAAAGCTGGTTTTCAATGTTTTTCAATGTGCTGAATTAAAAAAGTGATACTCATTTCCATCGCAAATGATTTGTTAAAGAGTTATTGAAGCTTAAAGCTTTTAAAACTTTCTACCCTTTTTTACCTAACCTATTTTTATACCCATATTTAAGTCATGTCTTTAACATTGAAAAGGACAAATAAAATAAACAATTTATTCAATAGGATATATATAATTTAGAGATATTGTTCCACAAATGAAAAAATACTCAGGACCAGAGAATTCCTTTTGTCAGATAAATTCTTTGATGTAACTACAGTCTGACCCCACAAATCCAGGATAATAGAGCATGGTGACAGCTGGATTAACAGAATGGGCTTCCGTGATATATGATTTATAGAGGAAGACCATGATTTTGACTCACTGTCCCTGCTCAATATCAACAAAATATACGTAAGCCTGAATATAACTTTATTAAAAATATTAAAACAATATTACAACTGATAAATGCAGCATGTTGACAATGTAGCTGCTTCTTTGCCCAGTTAGGTCAACTGTACACACTTGATGATTGGTTAGGTTAAGTCATGATCTTTTTGTTAGTTTAAACAAAAATATCATGACTTAACCTAACCAATCATCAAGGGTGTAAAGTTGACCTAATTGGGCAAAGCAGCAGCTACATCATCAACATGGTACCCTACCCTACATCACATGCCTTATTCCCCAGCTATGTTCATGAATTCTTATGGAGAAATAAATATAAAACTAACTTATTTGCGCATTTGATTATATCCATTAATGACATTTATCAGTCCTAATATTGTTTTAATACTTTTAATATTAATAATAAAAGTTATAAGTTCCAATACTAAAACATATAAATAATTTCCAATGCTAAAGTACATGTATACCTACTGTACTGTATACCTGAAAACAATTAAATAGACATGACAACAAAATATAATGTGAATGAATGTAGCATAGTGCACCAGTACGAAAGAATGGTCTGTTTAAAGTGCTTCATTCTTGTCATATCTTTACATAAAATGACACCATGCAGCCTACATGTTTCATTGTGATTCTAAATGAACCCTTGAGAGAGTACATGTACAACAAACTTGGAAAGAATAAAGCAAAATTTAGTAAAGAATTCATTCTCTCTATTCTTGATTGAAAGAAAATCCTAAAAGAACTTTTTATCAAAACATTTGAAGGACAGGACTGGAAATAATTTCATTATATACTTCCATTCCCCAAATTGTTAGACAAATTAATAAAGAAAATAAGGTACAGAAAGAATGAGAGTATTAAACAGCACATTTTGACCAAAGATAATAAGAAACTGATAGGAAGGAGCTGAAAACCTCAATGTATATCGACAGTTAGCAGCTGATGAGGAAGGTTCTAACAGTGGCTGTATCCTCTAGCACAGGACATGTGAATGCAAAGAAGAGGCGATGTCAAACTGAAACATCAATGCGCTGGTGGCCAAACTTCCTCAAATCTCCATGCAGTAGGCTGTCTATGGTTGGCCAGACTGGCAGTTGATGGCCTGTTGCGTGGCACGGTCAGAGTGCTGATCAGCTCCCAGGGCCGGATCTATATGGTACCAGCATGCTATTTTTTTCATTTATAGAAAGCAATTGTGTGCTCCCTGGACTACTCTTACTTTCTGGCAATATTAAGACTAATCCAGGCCCCACTACAACTTATACATGCCACCATACAAAAAGACATGACACAATAGGACCATGAGACACATACAGAAGCATAATACTAACATAGTACAATGTAGATAGCCTCACAAACAAAACATTCACATAGCACTTATACAAGAAACAAAACTAAAATCCACACACAAAACAACACCCACCATCCCTGACTTCACAGCGATCCATCAAGATTGTACTGGGGGTCACAGGGTTGGACTCATCACTTACATACGTAAAAGCACTAGCTATACTGATACCACCCAAAACATTACAAACATAATCCAAGCAGATAACATGATAGAAATACAGGCAGTTAACATTAAAACATGCGCAAAACACACCACCACACTTAACACTTAATCCCACCAGATAGTTCACCTCAGGTGCCAGCCAATTACAATCCACAGTTACACAATCTGGCTGAGCTCTCACTAATGTCATCTTAGGAGGAGACTTCAATGCTAAAGACACTAGTTGGTACCTGCACAACCAAAGCCAACATCAGAGGTGCCAACATAGCCACACAACTAAACAACCTCTTCATTCTTAACAATACAGAAGAACATACACACATACCACATCAAGCAGGATACTCAAACTCCTCCCCAGACATAATGTTCTGTTCCCCCTCACTAGCAACACATGGACACTGCAGAACAGAAAGACAACTGTCATCAGACCACCTGCCCATCATCATTACACAGGGTTGGCAAAAACCCAACTGGTTTTTTGCTGGGTAGTTGGGTTTTTTGCCAACCCTGTCATTACAACATGTTCTACACTCTGCCCCAACAGCCAGGGCCGCCGCTTCCATTAGGCGAGGTTAGTAAATGCTAAGGGCGCCAAAGATCTGGGGGGCGCCAGCGCCTCCCGCCCTGTGCACGTCTGATAGTATTATGTAAGAACAACATGAAAAAAATAATGAAGGAATGAGAAGCATAGACAAATGATGAAAGGTTGTACGACGTATGTACATCAGTTTAGCTTGACTGATATTTACATAATTAACTTATTCATCTTATTGGGTCATTATAGAACTTTCACTATCATGACCTTTAACCCTTTAGGGATGGGAGTCATAAATAAGCGATTTAAAAATGTTGCGCGAATAACTGTTTTTATGTGACATATGCCCTTCTTGCTTGGAGAAAACAGTAGATATGTCCTTTTTGCACACCATATTTTAGCACTTTTGAGCGTTCTGATTTGTTACTACATATGCCTCGCTTTACTCGCTGTTTTGATTGGTCATGACACTTTCTTGAACTGTGAAATGATTTTATAATTTTATAATAAATGTATGTATTAGCAAATTAAAATAGATCAGTGTAAGGCAAATAGTTTCTTCAATATGGTACCTTGATTACTTTGTGGGCAAACCCAATCGTGAAGTGGGAGGCGGGTGGGGGCGCCAGCTGCAGTCCTGCTAAGGGTGCCAAATAGGCTGGCGCCGGACCTGCCAACAGCCTTAGGTACATTTACAGAAATTACAAGAAAGCTGATTGGGAACAGTTCAAAATATAGACTGAGGAACAATTCACCACATTAAACAGTACACCCATCATAAACATCAATACAGCACTCAAGACATTTAATTAGATCATCATTAGTGCAAACAAATATATACCCAAGGGCAACATTAGGAAATACAACCCAAATTACACTAGAGAAATAGCCCACCTCATAAGGTAATGTAACAACATCAAACATAACACACACAACATAGAACATACACATCATCACTAGTGCACTGAACCTCAGGTCTACTCTGGAGAGGGTGATCAGTTACCTGTATGCTGCCAGCTTGCTTGATCAGGGTGGGCTGATTGGCTAAACAACAACAACAACAACAACATAATACCCAAACACCACACACACACAAGCCATAAAACAGCAGATGCAACAGCTCAACACAGAAATAACAACAAACTTAAAGAAAAACAAACAGAAACATTTAGGGAATTCATAACAACACTAAACCACTCCACAGATATGGTACATCCAGTCTATACAAGACTATAAACAGCATTACCCACTCTAACAGTGTCATTCACACCTCACATGTGGCTATCTGTCACAGGCAAAATAATATCCCAATATATACACAACAAGCTAACATTCTAGTTAATCACTACGCAAAGATAAGTCATTTAAACAGAGACAACAACCAGAAACACACACAGACAAACAGCCAGACACAAGAAAACCTACAGACTCGACATGACCATTACACCCTTCAATACTGTAGACCAGACCACCAAGATCATCATAAACATTAAGAATTCAAAGGCTACTGGACCAGACAACATATCTAACATACACCTTAAACACTTGGGCCCACAGGGAATACTAGCTCTCACAAACATCAGCACATATTCATACCAACACTGTATTATTCCTGACATATGGAAACAAGGTAAAATTATTATACTAAAACCAAACAAAAATCCAACAGAACCAGCTTCCTGTAGACCCATTACTTTACTATGCACACCTTCCAAAGTAACAAAGACTAATCTTACAAATCACCAACCCACACATACCACTATCACCTACTCAATATGGATTCAGACCTCACCACTCAACCATGACATTACTCACTAACCTCATGCAGCATATCATGGATGGCATCAACTCCAGATGACCAGCTCAATGTACACTATTAGCAACAATAGACATTATTAAAGCATTTGATGCTATCCCACGCTTCCCTCTCATAAACAAAATACTCAACACAAACATGCACAATAACACCAAAAGGTGGCTGAGCAACTATCTTTCAGGAAGATACTCACATGTCACATTTAATGGCAAGTCATCCTAAAACAAGCTTTTTCCAAACAGGGTCCCTCAAGGCTCTGTTGTCTTACCAACACTGTTCAACACCCATAGATAACAAGCTTACTTTATCATATGCAGATGACATCACACTAACATCCACCCACAACAACATCGACACTGCTACAAATGACCTACAAACATACATAACCAGTATACAAGACTGGCTCACACACAATTGACTCAAAGTAGCACCCACAAAATCAACCATCACCTTGCGAATAAGCAACACAAAAGAACACCAGATAACTCCACAGCTTACACTAAACAACACCAACTTTCCACACACACTCACAGGACCAAAATACTTGGGGTCACATACACACATTATCTTTTGCAAACCACATTCAGGACATTAAAAACAAATGTATGTCAAGACTTAACACGATCAGGGTACTAACAGGCACAAACTTTGGACACCAGCAGGAAACAACATCACTCGTATACAAACAATATATTTGCTCAGTTATGGACTATGCTAGCCCATGCTGGGCACCCATTATCTCAAACACACACACAAACACTTTACAGACAATACAAAACAACGCACTTCGTATCATTATTACAGGATGTACTTAAACAACACCAATAGAACACCTGCACACAGAAACAAATACTGAAAGTTACAAGGAGTTACAAGGAGTTACAAGGAAAAGAAGTACCTCAAAAGGCCTTGCGGCCCATACCGAGGAGGTACCAATGGCAACGGGTGCCACGGAAAATTTTCTACACACTCAAAGAGTGTGCAAAATTTGGTCTAACCTTTTCTTGAACTGATCCACAGAGGAACTGTTCACAACTTCCGAAGGTAACCTGTTCCATGTGTCACAGATCTTATACGTAACGTAATTCCCACACACACTAGTCCTAAACCGTTTCAAATCCAACTTCCAACCATTGTTGCGAGTTGGGTTATCATTTAAACTAAACATACTTCTAAAATCGACATCGTTGAACCCTCGTAAGAGCTTGAAAACCTCGATCAGTTGACCGCGCAGCCTCCGAGTTTCAAGCGAAAACAAGTTCAGGGCGCGTAACCGTCGATTGTAGCCCATATGCCTAACGGAAGGGATCAACTTTGTGACAACTAACCCACAACACCCTTGCCACTACATGTACATTCATGCACCAACACCTCGCACCATTAAGGTAACACCAGAGAGACATTATAACCAAATACTCCATTCCATTCCATACCATGCCCCACAGACATCATACAGTACAGAAAACACACACACACACACACACACACACACCTAACCCACAAAGCACTGACACGACTCGGTCTGAATGTGGTCCTAGGTGTGAAGCTGCCACCCGTTGACAGGTCAGAGACCAGCCTGAGCAGATTGGATTGAGTAAACTTAGCATGATTCTGATGTAGACATCACCTCAATTTACAGACATATAAACACAGACTAGACAACTCCACAGATGACACCTGCCACCTGTGCCAGGACGCACCACAAACAATTGAACACATTATGACAGACTGTACCACTCTAGCACAACATAGAACACACACAACGTCACTAGTGTAGTAGTAGTGTACTGAACCTCTGGTCCACTGCTTGATCAGGGTGGGCTGATTGGCTAACCAACAACAACAACAACTGTGATTGATGCACAATTGGCAGTGTGCATCAAATGTAAAGATATGACAAGAACAAAACACTTTAAACAGACCATTCTTTCTTACTGGTGCACTATGCTATGTTCATTCACATTCTCTCAAACTATTGTTCACTCTCTCCAGTACAGCACATATTTAATATTCCATACAGTAAACTATATGTAATATTAAATATGTACTGTACTGTGTTAAAACTTTATAAAAATGTTTAAGATGAAAAATTAAGAATGTTTTTACCACTTTTGTTCAAGTACCTTCATATTTAGTATATTTTTAAATTTTTTAAAATTTTTCCAGTCTGGAAACCAATCTTGGAATTGTGAGGGCCTGGATTTGCGGGGTCAGACTGTATTAAGGAGGTTATGGGCAGTTCCATATTCTTTCTTAAATTATTGAATGCCCAGTTAGGTCAACTGTATGCCCTTGACAATTGGTTAGGTTAAGTTGTGATATTTTTTTAAAACAGGTGAAAATATCACTCCTTAACCTAACTAATCATCAAGAGCGTACAGTTGACCTAACCAGGCATTCAATTAACTAGTGATGGGACGATTAATCAGAATCGAGAATCGGAAGAATCGAGCATTTTTCAGGAATCGGAATCGGAATCGAGAGAATTGTACCATGATTTCCGATTCTTAAAACGATTCTTTAACTTTTAATTGAACCAGTTTTGCAATGTAAACTTTAAAATTTAAATGAAAGAGGATAACAAATTTTATTTTTATTGTATTGTAGCTATACATTAAAACATGTATATCCATGATGTGTAATCAAGAAGATTAAAATGAATTGTTACAACTTAGTTGATTTTTATTTTTAAACCAATCTATTATAATTTATAATTTATATTACCATACTCATAATGTAAATAGTTAATCTTACCAGAGTAAAATATGACAATTTCCAGAAAAACAAGTATAGAATTATATTTAAAAATATTGAGAATCGGAATCGAGACTTTTTAGTGGTATCGGAATCGGAATCGTTAAAAATTTTGGTATCGTCCCATCACTACAATTAACCAAAGGAATTCTCTGGTCCTGATTGTTTTTTCATTTGTGGAATAATATCACTGAATTATATATCCCATAGAATGAATTGTTTGTTTTGTTTGTCCTTTAATTTTTTGTTTTAATGGAAGTAAATTGGTTGAGTTGGGGTACCCAACTGTAATAGTGCCAAGATTTTTACCAGATGTTGGTTAATATTGGTTATTTTGTAGCTGGCTTCTTCTTGCTACTACTTGTATTTGCCGGGAAGAATGAAGGATATGAGAGGCAGGCTATCTCTTTGTTGGGTATCTCTTCTAGGGGCCTCTCGTGTCCTCTTCTCTCCCTGTCGTTTGAGAGGTTGGCGTCTTGAAGAAAAAGCCAGTCGCTTTCAGAGTTTATTGAGTTCTTGGTTGGCTGGGGTAATTTTACAGAAGATTTTGTTATTGTATATACAGCTGAATTAATTAAAAATATATATAAAAATTTATGTACAATACTTATTTATAAAGATTATATATGATTCTTAAAATTACACAATGATAAAATATATACAATTTGGTAACGCGCAAAATTGGTTTGTCGGTAACTAATATAAAAATAATATAAATGCGGAAAATTAACTGCACGGGCCCCACACTACTGCCCACCCCAAGAAGCGGAGCACGTATATCAAAAGTAGAAATATTCGGGTCTTGATTTGAATCAGATCCTTCGTCCAGCTCGCATTGATCCTCGGTTGGCCTCGTTTCTGGTTGTTGCATTGTCCTGCGCACTTGTCCTGAGGTCTGTATTTGCTACCTTCGAGGTGCGTCCTTCATTGTCCTTTTTCCTTGCGTGCTTTTTCTCTGATCCGATGTTGTCCGATTGTGCGCCCGGTACCTGTGTGGGACCTGAAACTATATAAGCCGGTTTTAAATGATTAATTGAAATGGCTTCTGATGATCCGTTGGTTTTTTCTATTACGAAGTACTTATCGTGGCGTTCGAGAACACGGAAAGGTCCTTGATATGGTGCCTCGAATGGTTTTTGAACGCGGTCGATGTGTACCCATACATGGCTTGATTTGTGGAGTTCCGATGGAATGAATGATTTGGTGGGCTGAGTGAATGTTTCCTTGAGAGAGTTGGGCGAAATTGATTTGCGTCATTTTCTTGGCTAATTCGGAGATGAATTTTGAATTGGGTTTTGACGATGAATTGGTGATCATTGGCCTCGGGCATAATAGGGTGGTTCCATTGATGGTGGTGAACGGTGAATAACCCGATTCGTTGGGGAGACTGCGTAAACCAAGGAGAACTATGGGTAAAGCGGGGAGCCAATCTTGTTTTCGAGCGATGATTGCTGTCTTGATGGTGCGATGAGATCTTTCAATTATTCCGTTGGTCTGAGGGCGATATGACAAAGTTCTTAGTCGGTGAAATCCGATGAGAGCTGAGAGTTCCCTAAAGAGTTCGAATTGGGATCTGCAGTCTATTATGACTTGCAGTGGTACACCAAATCTTGAAATCCATACATCGAGAAATGCGTGCTATTGATGTGGCTGTAGTATCAATCAGAGGATATGCTTCTATCCATCTTGTGGCACGATCGATGCAGGTTAGGAGATATCTATATGGGGAAGGATATGTTTGACCGGGCAAAGTGGTTGGCGGTAAGGGACCAACGATGTCGATATGTACCATTTCAAATCTTGAACTTGGTAAATCGAAGGGGGTTATTTCTGATTTTGTATGGCAAGAAATTTTTGAGAATTGACATGATTCACAATTTCGGGACCAAGTTCGAATATCCTTATTCATTGAGGGCCAAAAGTATCTTGATTTAATGATACAAAGTGATTGCTTGATGCCTGGATGAGAAATATTATGAAATTGATTGAAGATGGAAGATCGATGCTGCTTGGGAACAAAAGGACGGGGATATGGCGTGGATGTATTGCAATATAAAGTTGTATTTTCTGGAAATGGGAATGGCTTGAGACGTGGGAGGAATTCTTGCGTTTCTTGATCTTTTTGTTGAGATTCCGCGATTGCTGATAAATCGAAAGCGTCGATATGTACTGCGTTTACGTTGCGTGAAAGGCAGTCCGCTATGACGTTGTGGAGGGTGAACCCTTTCCCCTTTTAGTTCTCAGCCCTTTCCCCCTGGCCTTGATTATTATTATTTATATATTAAATTTCTTTGATTTTGAATGAAATATTTGTTATAGAAAGGATTTTAATGGTTCTCTCTTTCCAGCAAACAAATAATGAATAAGAATGATAACTGTTATAAAAAATTAGAAAGATAGTAGTAAACTATTAAGCATTAAGATAATAAATAATAAATATTAAGTACTAAATTATTAATATTAGCAAATAAATAAATAAAGAAATAATGTTATAAGATATGTTAATGTTAATATTTTAATGAATGAAAAGACTAAACAATAAGTTATATAAAGAAATGTTAAACTTGTAAACAAGGAATGAGGAATAAAACAGTTTTATTAAATTAGTATGGGAAAAGAGTGAGAGTTGGACAGTCGCTTGTAAAACCCTGTTAGTAAATGAATAATAAAGTACTGAGTTGTTAAGTATTAACAAACAAACAAACAAATGAAAAGAAGAATAAACAAATTTAGTAAAAGAGACGCTTCTGAGGTTTAAAAGTGTCGGCGTGTGTGTCAAAACTCGAGTTTTGAGAAGTGGGCGGAACCAATTGGCGCATGTGTGGAAATATAAATAATAAAAAATATAGTTTAAGAGGGTAATTGACAAGAGAAAATAAAGAACATAACAGAGGAAACTAAAGTCAGGCTGGATTTGTCTGAGGCTGAAGACCGTTATTGGACCAAGGGAACTTTAAGTTCTGTTAGGAAGGGGATGCCGGAGATAGGGAACCACTAATAGAAGGAAGCTATTCTGGCAAGTAAGAGACTGTTGGTGGCAGGAGCCAGCAGTCGTGGAATCGGGGGTCTGGGCAGCGAGCCTGGATCCAACAACCCTTCAAGGTAAGCAGCCTGGTTTTGTGGGGGTCTTAAACATAAGAAAAATTCTTATTCGTGGTGCCGTTAGGTTAATCCGAATCCCACCACAACGTTTTCGGATCCACAGATATGTATTACATCGCATACGTATTCCGTGATGGCAGACCAATGACGTTGTTGTCGGTCTGTCTTGGCTCGTAAGGGACTCTTGTAGGCAGAAACCATCGGTTTGTGATCCGTGAAGAGTATTACTTGACGACCTTCTAAAAATTGACGGAAATGCAGGATGGCTAGGTATGCTGCGAGTAATTCTCTATCGTATGCAGCGTACGCTTGCTGAGTTGTAGTTAATTTCTTGGAAAAGAAGGCAATGGGAACTGGTTTGCTGTCGATTATTTGATGAAGAACTGCTCCAGCTGCTATTTGTGAGCAGTCCGTAACTAAATGAAGGATTGAGCTTGATGGAAGAGGATGACAAAGCGTAATGGCGTTTGTAGTGCATCCTTGACATCTTGAAAGGCTTGAATTGCTTCGTCGTTCCACTGTAGACTTTTGCTTTTGACTTGAGTTCTGATGATTTCACTTAAAGGTGAGACTAAATCGGCGTAACAGGGTATCATATGGCGATAGAATCCCGTCATTCCTAGGAATCTTCTGAGGCTTTGGTAATCTTGCGGTTGGGGAATATCTTGAATTTCGGAGACTTTGTTTACAGGAGGACGAATGCCTGCTGGGGAAACTTCATGACCCAGAAATTCAATTTTGGATTGCTGAAATATGCATTTTTCTAAGGAAATTCTTAAATTGTGTTCTTGAAGGATCTTGAATACGCGTTCTAAGTCTTTCAAATGGTCAACTGCGTTATTTGAATGGACTAAAATATCGTTGAGATACACAAATACGCAGTCAACTCCTCTGAAAATTGTATCCATGAAGCGTTGAAATGTTGCAGGGGCGTTTCTTAAACCAAATGGCATGTATAAATACTGAAATAAACCAAATGGAGTCATTACAGCCGTTTTCTCGATATCTTCTGGGTGGACTGGAATTTGGTGATATGCTCTGACTAGATCGATTTTGCTAAAGCATGATTTTTCCATGCAGAGATGTTGACAGACTTCTTATATGAGGAAGTGGATATCTGTCCGGTTTCGTGACAGCGTTTAGGCTTCTATAATCACCACACGCCTGCCATTCGCCTGGTATCTTCTTCAGAACGAGGTGTAACGGTGAGGCCCATGGTGATTTTGAGGGTTCTATAATTCCATCTTGAAGTAAGTTGTTGAAAGTAGCCTTAGCTGAGGATAATTTATCGGGTGGAAGACATCGAGGGCTTGCAAACACTGGTGGTGCGCTGCCAGTGTTGATGGTATGCTTGACAGTGTTGGTGGAAACTTTCTGTGGTTGAGCTGGTTTCAGTAGTGAGGAGTACTTGTCAAGCAGGTTCCTGATTTCTTGAGGTAATTTGTTGGTAGGGTTAATATTGATGAGGTGAAGGTCTTTGGATTGCACAGGTTTAGTAGTGGCTTGAAGAGTTGTTGCTCTATCCTTCAAAATGCCATGCTTGCAGTCCACAAGGATGTCATAATGGGATAGAAAATTGGCGCCGAGAAGTGGACTGGAGACTTGGGCGACGACGAATGTCCACCTGAATATTCTTCGTAATTTAGGAATTGATATGTCCAGTGTTACTTCTCCGAATATTTCGAGCGGCTGACCGTTTGCGGTGGAAATCTTTACTGTGGTTGGGTGGAGTTGACAATCATTGACACAAGTTGGTGGTAAAATTGAGATGCTCGCTCCTGTGTCAATGATAAAATTGACCTTCAGACTCGCGATGCAAGCTGCGACTGAGATCAGTGGCAGGCCAGATGTCGCGTTAATCACAGCCTGCTTATCTAGTTTTCCGACGTTTCTCTTGATGGTGAGGAAGATCTTGAATTTGGGCGTGACGAGGGAGCAGCTTGGCGTCATCTTTATTTGGCCACTTGCACCATGGCCTGCAGGTCCTTGCTTGGGGGCCATAATAAAGGTGCGTGCGGCACACCACAGGCCGCTGATTCTCGCTGAAGGGTTTTAGGCCGATGGGGATATTCGTTCTTGGGCTTGTATTGGCTCGAGTCAACGTTGGTGCCGCGTAGCAGCTTTGTTGAGCGAACGGTATTAACTCATCGGCTAGTTTGCCGAGTTGAGTTAGCGTCTGCTCCTTTTGTGCTTCTACGACGGGCGCTATTGAGGATGGGAGTGCCTGAATGAATTTATGCTTCACCAAATCATCGCTGATGCCCACCTTCAGTGCCGTTTGGTGGATATCTTGAAGGAATTGGGAGGGCTTTCCAGTGAGAGGAGTGTTGGAGATGAGTCATTCGAAGAGTTCTGGCTTCGTCTTTTCGTAATGACTCACGATTTCTTTTTAAATCGGTGTACGACTTGTTGGAGAGAGTTGCTGCTGAAATTCGTGAGACGACTTCGGGGGGTAACGAGGCTAGAACATGGAAAAATTTGGTGTGTCCGGATGTTATTCTGGAAATGTGGAATTGTGCCTCCATGATGGAGAACCATCCTGCGGCCGACGCTTCAGAGAACGTGGGTGGCTTGATGGTGACATGGTGCACTCCTGATTCAACAAATTCCATCTTGCGGGAATGTAATTCGGGTCTGCTGCTGCTTCGGTTCTGACCAGCTACTACGGGTGGGTGGTGAAGAGGCGTGGCTTCGGTTTGTTCCGCCTGGCGACTGAAGGATGCTGCTTCCGCTGGCTGCTTCGGTTCACTCTGGGGTCACCAATTGTAGCTGGCTTCTTCTTGCTACTACTTGTATTTGCCGGGAAGAATGAAATACGAGAGGCAGGCTATCTCTTTGTTGGGTATCTCTTCTACTGGGGGCCTCTCATGTCCTCTTCTCTCCCTGTCATTTGGGAGGTTGGCATCTTGAAGAAAAAAGCCGGTCGCTTTCAGAGTTTGAGTTCTTGGTTGGCTGGGGTATTTTACAGAAGATTTGTTATTGTATATACAGCTGAATTAATTAAAAAATATATATATAAATTTATGTACAATACTTATTTATAAAGATTATATATTTCTTAAAATTACACAATGATAAAATATATACAATTTGGTAATGCGCAAAATTGGTTTGTCGTAACTAATATAAAAAATATATAAATGCGGAAAATTAACTGCGTGGCCCCACAATTTCACCCAGTCCAACCCCATTAAACAATACCATATATTGAATCCCCATTAATAAATAATTAACTTAGAAAATATCCATCTTGTGGAAATTGGTCTAAAAATTATTTTTTAATAATAATTATGATTGCTATTTTTTGGCATTTATGATATGTACTGTATGTAACTATACACTATTTTGGTCAATTTCTCACTTTTTTGTTGTATTTCGCCTATTTTTTAAAATTCTAATTGGATTCAGTTTGGTGTTTGTGATAGAATTATGATGCCATTCGTGATTTTGACTTTGAGGACCTAATTTGCTATTGTGGGAAAACTAGAGAACCCCCTGGATTTGACTCAGGAAGCAGTTCTTCTAATGGGAGGACTCCAATTCTACTGGCCAGCCACAAAGTACATGCAAAGTGAATAGACTGGAAAGCAGATGAAGAAGCTGTACTCAAAGATCTTTTCTCAAGTAGTGCACTTGACATTGCGCAAGCAAGGACCATTCATAAAAATGTTAAGCGGAAAGAGAGTAACCACCACAGTGCATTCAAGTAATATGTTGGAATGTTAAGGAGTGGGTGCAAGAAAAAGTGTTCAGGCAGAAAAGGAAGAGAAAAGACCAGGATAATAAGAATGAACAGGAATAAGCACAGTACAGGCAAGACCTATGCTACTGAAAATTAATTCAAGAATTTTTCCTTTACTTGGAAATATCACCAAATTTAGTAAACCTTATTCCAGTGTATGAGTTTTTATCTAGTCTTATTCCCAATAATGATCAAATGTGGAACTGATCTCCCCATCATGTACCATGACTGAAATTTAATGATTTCATAGAAAGCAAACGAAGTTTAGTTTTTCAGTTTTATTTATAACTTGATTTAATAGAACAACTTGAAACCTCCCATTTCTAGACTTGAACAAAAAACCTTAACAGTAATTATTAACTGTAATTATTAACAATTCATTCTGGAGGTTCTAGACAATAAGAAACTTTAATCTGAAATGATGATGGGTAGGGTGCATCAAACGCCCTTAGGTTCTTGGATTTTAATGTCTATTCTCTCAAATGTTACACTTGTTGCTAGAAGTGTGTATGCCAAACATTAATTAAATCGGAGGTGGTCCTGGGTGGCCACAGGTCACTTTTATATTTTCGTGGCAATTTTTGGGGGCTGCGCTATGTAAAAATATCTATTTTTTTTATTTACCAACCAGTTGACTACTTACATTGTTTCTTTTAATATAGAGTTGCTAAGGGGTGATTTACATAACATTTGAGAGAATGGACATTAAAATCCAAGAACCTAAGGGCGTTTGATGCACCCTAAAGGGGTGATTTACATAAAACATGAACCATAAACGAAACTTCACTTATAGTCTAATAATATCCTTTATTGTCTTTCAGAAACAATGGAAGTTGTAACAATGGAAGGTAAGAAGACCAGATTAGCAAGTGCCATTTTTGGTCTTGGCAATGCTCTTACAGAGGAGATGGTACATTGACAGGAGTCCGCCTCCCAACTTGCCGGCAGGTTCTTCGATGCGTGATGTGGCACATCCAGAAAGAAATATGTGAAGGCAAACAAACACAGCCACTCAAATGGAAATCTGCCAGCATAGTCCTTATCCAGCTGAAAACATTCTACACTAAAGCAAATATTCCTATGCTTTCAGACCATCAATGCTGCAAACTAATACTTGACCTTCTTAATGACAATAACAAATTGCATCAAATACCTGTTTCTCGCAGAGAATCTCCAAACACTTTGGCTAAGTTGCAATCCATGAATGAACGTCTTGATAAGACCTTTGGTGGTATGGACAAAAGATGCAATGACAAACATTAAGAATGAGGAAGATAGAGCATTTTAGAGTCAATGAAATCTGACAGAGTAGCCTCATTTGGTAGTGTTGACGAAGAAAGCTGATAAAGATCGTAGAAAAGAAAAACGCATCTTAGCGGAAGCTTCAAGACGAGAACGTCATGAATCATCCAGTGTACAAGAGATGAAAAGTTCTGTATGCTCTGATGATAGTGCCTCTGCAGATAGCTTGGAAGAAACTGAAGAAGAGGCAATTCCAGAGCTTCAAAGGAAGCGTAGTCACCACAGATCAACATATGCAGGTACGTCTGCCTTTATTCCTCATGATATTCTGAAAAGGCCTTCAGTCGTGTCTGTTGCTACTCGACTAAACATAACTCCTGTTCAACAGGCTGTGCTCACCGAAGCTGTAATTCAAGAGGCAGGAGGTGATCCACGTCGTGTGGCCAAGTCGTATTCAACTGCTGATAAGGCTCGACGATCAATAACAAGTGCTATCGCCAAAGATATTCGAGAAATTGGATCGCCCCAACAGCTGCAACACTTCACTGGGATGGCAAGCAGATGTATACGCTCACAAAAAGAATGGCAAGGAAGAAAGATTGCCAGTGTTGGTTGGGAATGCCACTGATGTAAAGCTACTGGGAGTGGCTAGATATCCTCGTGGAAGTGATATGTCATCAGGTGACATCATTGCCGAGCACACTTACACGTTTCTACATTCATGGAAGTGCAAACAGTCAGTTGTCAACTTATGTTTTGACACAACAGCATCAAACACTGGACACGTTACAGCTGCCTGTGTTACCATTCAATCAAAACTGGACCGTGCTCTTCTGTGGTGTGCATGTCGCATCATGTTGGAGAGGTAATCCTGGATCATGTGTTTGACACTCTCAAAATTGAGACATCAAAGTCTCCAGAAGCATCTTTGTTCCAAAGATTCCAGAAGAATTGGGAACGCATATCGCATGCAAAGGATGAAAGTTTAACCAAAATTGACATTTCAATGTACAATGACGATGCATAACAACTGCTTTTATCCTGCAAAAACAAGGTTTTAAGCACAATCCGCACAAGCGCTTCATACTGTAGGGAAGACTACAAGGAAATGGCACAACTCTGCCAGGTAATCCTCGATGATGATGTCACAAAACAACAAGGAACACTCCACAGACCTGGGGCCATGCATAAAGCAAGGTGGATGTCAAAGATTCTTTATTCCATCAAAATATGCCTACTTGAAGAGCAAATTTCTGTACTACCTCGAGGAACTGTAACAACACAACATCAACAGGAAAAACTGAAGGAGTTTGTTGTTTTTGTTGTTTATATTTATTGTGATTGGTGGCTCATATGTCAGTCTGCTTCAAATGCCCCATGGTTTGATTTGTGCTTATACAAGACTCTGCTCAACTAAAAGCTGTCAACTCAATCATTTCAGTCAGCGCTGTGAAAGCCTTGATAGACATTTGTGGTATTTAACCCCAGAACTGGTTGTTTTGGCACTGTTCAGCAATGCAGTACCTCAAAAGGAGCGTCGTGCCCTTGCAGATGTGTTACTGGCCATACAACCAGATGAAATGCCAAGCACTCCAAAACACCGCTACGGTTCTGGATATGGCAAACCGTCATTTCCAAAAATTACAGAAGCGACAACCCTGGCTGATCTTGTGAATGAGGACTCGTGGTTTACAGTGAACCTTCTTCACCTGGATATGACCTTCCTAACAGAGGATGTTGACAATTGGCAGAACAATGACCACTTCAAGGCAGCCAAGTCCATTGTGGATGGGTTAAATGTTGTGAATGACCCTGCGGAGAGAGCAGTAAAGCTCACAACTGATTTTGTCTCAGCTGCAAGAGGAGAAGACCACTTCCAAAATCTTCTTCAAGTGGTTGAATGTGACCGCAAAGCGAGGCCAAATTTTGCGGAAACGAGCAAAGTTGGAGTAGTGACATTGGCATTGTGTGTTTATACATTTTCAACTTTCAATTAATGTAGTAGTATAGTAATACCGAATATTTGTGTATTAGTATTATAAGTAATACCGAATATTTGCCGAATATTCGGGCATCACTACTAAATATATAAAAGTGGCCGGTGGCCACCCAGGACCACCTCCGATTTGATTTATTTTTTGCATACATACTTCTACCAACAAGTGTAACATTTGAGGGAATAGACATTAAAATCCAACAACTTTTTGAAAATCATGGGGCGTTTAATGCACCCTAAATTGATGGGGTTAATAATGTTAGTTATGATAATGAGCATATAAAGATGATTTATGTAAAAAACCACTAAAATTCTAATTAACTATCTTGAACTTTGGAGGGTCTTAACTTTTTAGATTTTGACAGTACTGTACTGTATTGTATAATTTACTGGAATTCTTCTCACATGTTTATTTCCAAACTTATCTGGACAAGACAACATGTATAGGCACTTAATGAATTCACATGCAATAGCTTAATTAAAGGTTTATAAGCCAAACTGCAAAAAAAAGGGTAACCCTACATACTGGCAATGCTTCAAGTAAATTGGACTCTTGCACAACACTGGATTGTCTTCCTAGAAGGAGCACAGCACTTAAGTTCTTGATCCTTAGTGCTAAATACTGGACTCGGGTTTAACACTAGCCCAGAGATGTTTCTAGTAATGTGCTGTATTAAACTGATTTGAGCACTTTTGCATTAATTACAGTATCTACCTATGCTTGACTAGATTGATTGGCTGGAAAGAGAAAAAACGTGTGAATTTAAAAATAAAAGACTCGAGAAAGGAGAATCAGCAAAACCCCTACACCTTGTACAACTGGCTAGTTTATATTGAGTCAAATTTCTCGTGCTGCTCTGGATTATTACGATTTTTATAGGGATGTTTTTGAAATTTGTTTTTTTTTTACAAGTTTTACTTATATATTATTTTACATGCATTATTATTATTTATATACATTTATATACAATGATTTAAAAGCTTTTATTCAGGTAAAAATTACTTTATACATTATATGATTTTTTTAACTTTTATCTCCCTAACCCCATTTATATTATGGAGGGGAGAGTTCCAACCTGCACAATTTCATGCTGCATGAGCTTTTTTCAGGAATGGAACCTTCGTGCAGGTCAGGAATCACTGTAGTTGCAAAATTGTAGCTAACTCATATGTATCCCTACTGACACCATGTATTATAGTATTCAATGTGTGTGAAATTTGATGTGCATGAATTTCTCATACTGTACATGCATCTTTTGTACCTGTCAAGGGATTGCTATATTTGGTCATAAAATCAGATTTACCTTAAGTGAGTTTATATTGTACAAGGACTCCCTGTACTTCATTATTAAAACAGTTAGGTTTATTAATTTTCTTTTGTTCTTAGTAGGCCTCCCACTGTCATCCATTAAAATGCATCCATATAAAGTAGTAGTGAGGAAAGTAAAGCAATACCAATTGGTTATTTCTGAATATCACAACTTTAATGCAGTAATCAGAGATTCCCATGATTCTCACAAATTTTTCATGATATAGTGAAGAGGTGTTGAAAAATCACAAATTGGGAAAGAAGTTTGTGATGGGATAATTCATCATTTTCAGTAATTCAATTAGGCCAGAGCCCTGAGGGTCCAAATTAAATTAATAATAAATAAACAACATTCTATTTCACATTGCACTTGATATCTGGGTAAAAATTGGTTATTACACACAGTCAGGTTTTTCAAAAAAGTTTTTTTGGTCAATTTTGAGTTGTTTGCACAAATATGATATCCATTTCCTGAGCCTAACCTAACCTAACCTAGGGCCTACATGGTGATTTTTAACTCCGATAACGATAATCCGATAATTTTACTACAAAGTTAACGATAATCCATTAACGATAACTATTTCTGGTAATTATTCATTTTTTGACCCAGTCTCTTTTTATAATGAGAGCAAACTTTTCTGGGAAATTTTGAGGTGCTCTGCACGAATCTGCCATCCATTTCCTGTGCAAATGCGTAGTTTTTGAGATATCATCATCATGAAACCGCATTTGCACAGGAAACGGATGGCAGTTTCGTACAAAACACCTCAAAATTAACCAGAAAAGTTTGCACTTGTCATTTTCGTTTAAACTAACGAATTTAAACGAAAATATCATGACTTAACCTAATGAATCATCTAGGGCGTACAGTTGACCTAATCGGTGTCACGTACTGAACTGTCCGCAAAACATTAGGACTGATCAATTTGTGATGCGTGATCCTTATGGGGGCGGAGCCCCCGTACCCCCAAGACCTAAATTATACAAATGATAATGTATTAACATGTGCCAACCTTGCATGGGTAGTCCGCTAAATTTCGCCTGCCCTTAAACTGAAATGACAGACGTTTATTTTTAGGATTTTTTTTACGGCATCTAAAGACCTTCTGGTCTTTTCTTAAAATACAAGCACTATTGTATTTAGGGTAGGTCACGGATGTCTTAATTATTCCGTGATTGAAAAAAAGGTCTAAACTCTTGTCTTCATCGAGGGCAATATGGTGGATCACGTACACGTCATACTTCGTCACAAAACGACCAAACTGAACAGACGAAAAATTGCTAAAAATGATTTATTTGTAAAACAGGACAAACTGAATTACCAGAAGTAGCCAGAATCACCAAAATAAGAAATATTCACCAAATAGTCGATATATATATATATTGAAAAAACACCAAAAATAGGAAATATATTTTAATAACAAAACACATTTTATACAAATTTGCACAAGATAATATATATATTTTCTTATTCAGTTTTGATTGGTTATTCAATATATATTGCTGTTATAGCTGGGTGTGACTGGGTCAAAAACGAATAATAACCCTATTTCTTTACTAACATTTAAAAAAATCAAGGAAAAAAACTTTAAAACCCATAGAAAATGTTTATTTATGCAAAATCCAACAATAAATAGGTATTTAACTGTTTTTATCAAGTTTTGCACTTTTTTGCTTAACTTTTTTTTTATTTTTAATAAAAAATGTACTGATTACATGTTTTGAAACTCTTCTAACCACTAACCATTAACTAAATTTTAATTTACCAGAGAATTATTATGGTGGGAACTGAAAGGTAAAATTAAATTTTAGGCACATTTATTAAAGACTACGACACAATGTGCTGGTTGCCCTTTGGAAAGACCAACTTCTCAAAGTTAGGCCCAACTGCCAGTCTTGACCTCTTGGGCCTCAGGATGTCCTTGCCGAGAGAGAGAGCCGTTCCACTGCGGCAGAGGATGGAATTGGCAGACTGAAGTTATGGCGGTTTGAATTCATTCGTGGAGCGTGATCTTCCGTGAATGACTCCTTGCAGTTAACGTGTTAATGGACTTTAACAGACTAAATATTGAGTTATTGGAAGTTAACTGGTCCGATAACGATAAATGGAAATTAACTTCCGTTAATAGTCCGTTAAAAAAAGTTAACTTCATTAATTAACTGTTATCGGATTAATGCTTTAGTGCCCAACACTGGTTTTAGATTCGTGTTTTTTCTCTTTCCAGCCATTCAACTTTCGCAGCCTCTAGTTACGAGTGTTAAGTTAATCTAGTCAAGTATAGTGGCCTGGCATTTAATACCATTATGCAGAAAGGCCAGGTTTTTGGCCCTCTTGCTAAAAAACACACACACACACACACACACACACACACACAGTGTTTCATATAACATGTGGGATGTACTTTCAGGATGGATTCAGGACCTAAAAACAATGAAAAAAGTTTATATAAACATATGCCTAAAATTGCTTTGTTTCGAAGTTACAGCCCATTTTGTGTTTCCAGCAATTCTTTCTGCAAACTGTTTACAAACACTGCTTGCTGACAATGTTTGTGAGTGTGTATGTGACTTATTTCATGTATGGCCTTGCTGATTGTGATGTTTTGTACACTATGACATGTTTCAATATCATATAGTGTAGAGCCATCAGTCAGTCCAGAGGTGCATCACGGTGTTTCACTGTTTGTATTTGTAAGTTCTTACCATAAATAAGTGCAGTCCAGTGAAAAAAAAATCTTAAAAGGTTTTGTGCTATTCAGTGATAGTGTGCATTTGAAGTGAGAATGGAGGCTTATTCAAACAGAGAAATGGTGGATGTGCATCTCATGTTATGGACTTGCTGAGTGTAATGTGGCCACAGCAAGACATCTGTATGCAGAAAGGTTTCCGAATTGTTGTCTGCCAGATAAGAACAACTTTCAGAGAATAGACCAGTGTCTTGGTGATACAGGATCA
The DNA here is from genome assembly GCA_023014485.1 of Bathynomus jamesi. NCBI lineage: Eukaryota > Metazoa > Arthropoda > Malacostraca > Isopoda > Cirolanidae > Bathynomus > Bathynomus jamesi. The sequence continues at coordinate 138,631 of JAJOZX010005326.1, forward strand.
TTCAACAAGCGAGTTTCAGATGGTGGTAGACCAATCAGTGCCAGAACTGTTGAGTTGGAGGAATGGGTCCTGAATCATATGGAGGAACATCCTGGTGTCAGCACCTGAAATAGCAACAGCAGAGGGTGTAAGATACACAACTGTGTTGAGAATTTTATGGGAACAACAACTTTACCCATATCACATTCAGAGAGTACAAGGCCTTACTGAAGGTGATTTCCCACCATGAGAGGCTTTTCTACTTGGTTCCTTCAACAGTGTGCTCACAATCCTCTTTTTCTATCCTCCCTATTGTTTTCTGATGAGGCTATCTTCACAAGAAATGTCATGATCAATTTTCACAACACTCATTACTGGGCCGAAGAGAATCTGCATGCCATCATCCAGCATGACTCCAAGATTCCTGGGATCTTGGGAGCATTGCTCCAGTAAATTTGACCATGAGAAAAAGTAAATTTGGGTTTGGGTTTTGTTCATCCGCTAGACGTTATGCAATTTTTTTGCGTATACGTTCTTGTACAAACCAATTTTTTTAAATTACAAATTTAGTTATTTTAAGTTTAGTTGGTAATTCCATATTTAACAATTATTTTTATTTTTTGTTAAGCTTCAATGTTTTGATAATAAAATTTTATTAAAACGTATATTTTTTTAATATAAAATTATCAGGATTGGACTATGTTCCATTGATCTCGGCCAGGTTTGATAAATTGGCCAGATAATTACTTGTGTGGTTTTAAGTAATCCACCATGACTAGAATTGAAAAGTTTAGTTAAGTTTAAACTTACTTTTACTTACTTTAACTTACCTACTTTTACTTACTCTTCCTTACTTTTACTAAGTTTAAAGCACTTACTTTTACTTACTTTCATTGTACTATATTTTTACTTTTACTCACTTTTACTCACTTTTACCATACTATATTTACTAACTTTTACTTATTTTGTATTTTTTCAGGTAGTCAATAATGGATCCTAATATTGATGAAGTTGGAGAGAAAAGTGAGGGTGTTAAAAGGGGTTACTTTTGTGGTCAATGCAAGAACAAATATTCAAAGAAGCAAAACTGGGAGGAACATTTTAATTCAAAAAAAATATTTGTTACAATACAAGAGGTCCCAGAGTTTGGGCCCACAGCTTAGATATTGCAGTAAAGAAATACCAGGATGAAGTGCAGCAAAGAGATACGGCAAAGCAGTCATTTAGTTTGTTCACAAAATGTGCTAGTGCTAGACCTCAGAAAAATGAACCAACTTCAACTGCTAATCTAGAAAATGAAACTTTTTCACTAGATGTTTCATAGACTGAAGAAAGTGCTTCTCCTCCACCTAAGAAACAAAAGGTAAGTGAGGAATCTGCACATCAGACTAACAAAACTGCTTTAGAGGAATTTGAAAATTCCCAAATCCAGAAGACATTGAATGCAATTTTGCGCCTAACAAAAGAAACTCACCAAGCTGTTGTGGTTAATAAAGAGAAGAGTCAAAATATGCCTTCAAGTTCAAGTGTTGCATCCAAATCTAATAAAGCAAAAAGAAACAAATTTGACATTTCCATAGCCCATTTAAGCAAGTGTAAATCAATACAAGAAATCCTGAACAATGATTTGATCAAATCTACATTCAAATTGGTGGAAAAGAAGGATCTAGGGCATGCTGATGATTCATTTTCAGTACCAAGTGATATAATGGAAAACATTGCAAATAGTGACACTAATATGCCTGATGTAGATATAGCTGTTGAGGATGAAGATGATGATAATCAAGAAGATATTGATGATGCTTCTGATGATAAAATGTTTACATTATATTGCATAGTTTGCACAGACCCCAAAGCATGTGCTTCAGACAAACATTCTAACATAAAAGGTTACTTCAATGTTAAAGATTTAACCTATGTATGCAAACAAGGAGAAAATCAAGAGAGATGGTTTAGAAATCTGAAAACCCACCTGAAGAGACATTTAATTAAACTTCAGCATCATCAAAGAGCTGCTGTTTATGAAGTGATGAAAACATCTTCTCGGAACACTACTAAACGCATAGAAGACTTATGTGGCAACACCTTATACTACATAATGAAAACAAACACTGCATGGGCTCTATATCCAGTACTTCTAGCTGTATTACATAGGTCAGGTTGTGAGGTTGGAAATTTGAATCATAGCACACATGCGTGCGAGACAATTTGTGAGCTATTAGATAATCAACTTAAAGAACAAACTTCAGTAACAATAACAGCTGACATTGGAACAATTTTGGGATTAAGCATGCTAGTTGTATTAGTTATGAGTGAAGAAGATAAGACTGTAAAACTTGCTGGATAAATTTAGTACGCAGCAAATCAGGAGTTTATTTGCCCAATTAAATTTTTGATGTGATGTGTTGAAGTCTCCTAATCACTTGAAACTATCTGAAGAAGCAATTAAATCCAAGGTATCTGGAATGGTTGGAGATGGGGCTTTTTGTAAGGACAACGAGCCATTTAAAAAAAGAATGAAAAAGTTGTTTGGAGAAAATTTCAAATTTCGATGGGACTTAATGCATCTTGTGAACAAAGCCCACGTCGATGCATTGAAGAAAATTTGTAAACTAAGTGAGCTTTTAGACTTTATTCAGAATCACACTTCAAATCTGAGATCAGGCCTTGACTATACCAATATGGTTCTTGACAATAATCATTGGTTTTAAGAGACCAAAACTCAAATCTGATACTCGCATGGTTAATTACGAATTTGATCAATTTGACAGATTTGTGGAAAATTGTGTTTTTTTGATCATCCACAAGAGAAAGAAATTAGTGCCAAGTTCTATGTATTGATTTCCTATGTAACAAAGATTGTTGCAAGTTGCTCAAAAAACCACAGTTAGTGCAGAATTTGTAGAAAATATATTTTATGAAGGAGGGAAAACTGTTATGTTAAGAGTGATGGAAACAATTTCCAAATTAGCTAATGGAGGAAATGCAAATGATGTAGTTTCTGAATTTAAGCACGATACCACAGGGCAGCAAAAGGAACTAACAGCTGAGGATTACATCCTAAATGAAGTTTACAAATACATCAAGAAACGTTCTGATTACTACCAGGTTGCTGAAGTTGCTAGACCATCCAGAACCAGATCTGAAAGTAGTTTTACAAAAGACTCAGTGATAAATTGGCTGACAGAATATATAGAACAGCTGTGGAAAGGAATCACAGAGAGATTAAAGCATTTTGATAAAGATGGATCAACTGCCTGGAGTGAAGCACCAGCTGAAGGGACATTCTCCATTCTTGGTTACATTGTTGAACACAAAGATCCATTAAGCCATCTCATTTGACTAGACTAAGCTGTGCAGAATTGTGAAGGAGGGTCCAGCTCCAGGCACTAGATCTGCTGTAATGATCACACAGAAAGCCATTGATCAGTGGCCAAGCATACATGGTGGTAAATTCACAACAAATGCCTACATGCAAGGTCTAACATCGTCCACTGTTGCTGCTGCAATGAATAAATAAACTTAAGGTGAGTTATAAACTGTACATTATTGTATTATTATGTTTAGCTAAAACAATTTGTAATTGGTATGTCGTCAAATCAAGAGTTTACTATCATTAACCTATCTAGTGGTGTAAGGGGAAAAAAAGTAAATTCAGAGCTGTGCTCCAGTAAATTTTTTCAAATCTGGAGTCATGTCATCCAGTCAAGGCACCAACAACAATTTATCAGGTCATCCCATAAGTAATGTCATTTTTTACAATAGATTAAGTTTAAACTAGTCCTACTCAGTTTAAGCATAAATTTTCCGAAGGTTATATCTGAGAGGAGATCTATCGTGTTTCGCTACTTACTTTACAGACCTTGACCAGTGAACGTGTGTTTTGCTTTATGTGAACACCTCATAAACATGGTGTATCAGAAGAGCATATCAGGCATATAATGCTTATGAGTTCAAAAAAGGGAATAGTGCTACTGAAGCAATGCGAAACATTCAGGACATTTATGGCAATGATATTCTGCCTGAGGAAATGTCAAAGATGGTTTCAAAAGTTTAGGAATGGTGACTGCTGTTTGACAGATGCAGCACGCTCTGGATGCACTGCTGAGTTTGATGATGACCTGCTGTTAGCCGCACTTGAAGAAGACTGTTCAACAGCTGTCAAAGAATTGGCTCAGAAACTCAATTCATCCCCATCCACCATCCATCGACATTTGCAACAACTCGGGAAAGTGCCTACGTTAGGAAAATGGATGCCACATGAATTGTTGGTTGACAATCTGAGGGTGCGGGTACACATTAGCACAGCTCTTCATTCCCGTGAACTCCAAGATCCATTTTCGCACCGTTTAGTGACTGGTGATGAAAAGTGGATACTGTACCAGTGTGTTAAGCGCCATCGACAGTGTGTTTGTGCCGGAGAACCAGCGACACCACAGCCAAAACCCAAATCTTCACCCTTGGAAGGTGTTGCTTAGTGTTTGGTGGGATAAAGGTGGTGTAATACACTTTGAAACCTTACCACACAACCAAACACACTGCTCAAGTCTACTGTCAACAACTGTATCGATTGAACACTGCACTAAAAGAAAAGAGACCTTTGGTTAATCAGAAAGGAATTGTGTTCCACCACGACAATGCATGTCCTCATACTGCTCAGATCACTTCTGCAAAAATTGAGGAGCTTGGGTAGGAAAAACTTCCACATCCTCCATATTCTTCAGACCTTGTGCCTTCAGATTATCATCTCTTCAGGAGTCTGCAAAACTACCTTGACGAGAAACAGTATACTTCTTTAGATGACCTGCACACCAGTCTCTGTACATTTTTTGCCTCAAAACTGCCTGAATTTTATAAACATGGCATTGAAAAGCTTGTAGGACGTTGGCAGAGTGTCATTGATTCCGATGGAAAATATATACTAGATTAAAAAGTTTCAGTTATTTTTTTTTGTCCTTCAAATTCCGATCTAAAAAATGACATTGCTTATGGGATGACTTGATAGTATCAATGTATGGGCAGGACTTATTGTTGACAACTTAATCAGTCCTTTTGTTTTACCTGGAAGATTAACAGGAGAATCCTATTCAAATTTTTTAAGGAATGAGTTAAGTGATTTACTAGATGAAGTTCCTCTTGGTGTCCGACGTTGTATGTGGTTTATGCATGATGGCGCTCCACCTCATTTTAGTTAAGTAGCCAGAGACTGTTTGGATGACCATTTCCCTGATAAATGGATAGGCTGTGGAGGACCCATTGCATGGCTTGCTCGCTCCCTGGACCTGAATCCACTTGATTTTTACCTGTGGGGTCATCTCAAATCCATCATTTACGTGACACCCATTGACACTGTTGAAATGCTTTGCCAACATGTAGAACAACGATGCCAGAAAATCTGAGCAATACCTGGAATGTTTGAACGTGTCAGGCAGTCTATGATGAGGCATGTTCAGGCGTGTATTCAAGCGCAAGGCAGTCATTTTGAGCACTTCCTTTAAAGGTAAGGTGGATACTTGCTGGAACACACAATGGGCTGTAACTTGGAAACAAAATGATTTTGGGCATATGTTTATATACACTTTTTTTCATTGTTTTCAGGTCCTGAATCCATCCTGAAAGTGCGTCCCACATGTTGTGAAACATCCTGTATAGAGCATGATGGAATAGGAGTCAAAGTTCAAATAGCCTATTTAGAATTAATTATATGATTAGTTCAGTTTCTAATTTGAATGTTAATAGCGTGTCACTTTAGTGATATAAATTGCAACTAATCATTTGAATAGTCAGTACAAATTATCTAAATAACAAATGATACTTGAACTATATAAACTAATTTAAAAATAAATGCAGTAGCCTTGCATTCAGTATACTTACCGGATATGGATTGCTGCCTTCCCCCCTTGCCTTTGGGGTGTGATAAGGTTTTAATAATAATATAGGGACAAGATTAAAATTTATGGTGCATATCATTTTGTACATTTAAATTTTTTTTTTATTTTCTCTCTTTTTACTTGAATTTTTTTTTTATATAAAATTTATTGCCTTTTTTATATAATTTTATTTATAAATAAAACAAAACCTTAGTTTTTAGGAATATAAGGAATTTAATACTTGAAAAGTAGTAGTATAATGGTGTACAGTTTCTCTCATTTTTGGAAATAAGAAGACTTTTATATATTAACCTCCTTAAAAGTGAATGGAAGTGTTTTGTGACTGAATGCATACATATATTACAAGTGCAGTGATCAAACTGTAGTTTATTAAATAGTTTACATTGATGAAATGAAGTCGTGTTGAACAATAATAATAATAATAGCTCCCCTGATTTCACTGTACTTTTTTTAGGCCTAGATGTAAAGCATTATTTCAGTTGTATATTAGTGTCTAGTTTTAGAATATTTTTTTATTAAGTTCACATTGGGATAATTTTTAATTAGCTATAATTTTTTCATGTAAGCAAATATTTCACACATTCAATAGATATATATTTTTATAATAATTATTATTCCTTTTATAAGAAGAAAGGATTACACACACACATACACACACACACACACACATGCTTGTGTCTGTGTGTGTTATTTTTCTTAATTAAAAAAAATGGATAGTTCATCCAAATTTGGCAGATTGGTTGGGCCCCAGCCAACGAAGAAGTCATTTGGCTTTGATTTATATAGGCCAAATTTGTAGGCTATGCAATGTTCTCTATAATTGTTGCCTGTGGGAGTAAGAGGTGAGGAGGGACAAGAAAGAAGTAGGTTGAGAGACACCAAAATAGTCAGTAGTGATTTGAAACTCATCTTGGTTGCCTCTCAGCTTTTCACCTTTATAGTTGTAGTTGATTGGTTGTGCAAATGTGGTTTCATTATATTGTGCCAAGAAAGTAAAAGATAGAATAGGGTATGCAAGATAGGCTTACTTGCATCATCTAAGAATTTAGGGATCAGACCAAGCTTTTAATCCTACAAGAACACCATGTGATGCAATATTGTAGTTTTGGCAACTACTTGAGTTACACAATTTTTCTTTACTAGAATTTGGAGTGTATAATTAATATTTGGTAGTGTAATGGGGTGACTCCTACCTGGAGGAAGTGAATTCATTGATGAACTGTAACCATCTTTGAAAATGGAGGTTTGCTGCCAACAGAGGATTTGACTTATACCCTTAAACTTGCATTCAGATATGTATTGTACATTAAAGGTGTATACCATATAATATACTATTATATTTGGAGGGACTTTTCCCAAAATTTTCAAGTAATTTTGGGGCTCAGTGATGAGGAATCCAGTCATCAGTATGAAGAATGTAAACAATACAATTGGTTAATGACAGGGAAACTGGTCACTGCTGTGAGGAATTGGGCCTCTACTGTACAGTTAAAAGAAACCAGTTACAAAGTAAATTTTAATATTGTAAATGATATTGGACAATCTCGGGTAAAAATAAAGATTATAGGTGTTGGCCTGTTCAGACTGTTGGCTGAACAGGTTTTTAATATTTCTTAAAAAGTACAAAAAATGTAGGCCCAGGCCTATTCACTTTTGTAGCTTCTTCACCACTATTTCCCAAACACTTATACAGTTTTTACCCTAACTAAAATTTATTACCTGTTTTTCATGTAAAGATTGCATTTGAAGTTTCTTTATGCTAACTCTGTGTATAACACAGAGTTCATAGTTCTTACACTTAATGGTATAAATGTGTTCAAAACTAACAAATGTACTTGTGTATATGATGCATAGAACATTAGATTTTTAATTTTTTCACTGTAGACCATGCATATAATGTTCTGGATTTCAAGAAAATATTAAAATTAGTTTTCTTTGCTCAGTGGACATGTTTAGTTATCTATTTAAGTTATTTAGGACCATATCTTGATTTTTGCAACAAACCACTAATTTTGGTTTAATAATCTTCCCTGTCAGTCCATGTAAAAACAAGTTCTAAATTTCTGTGAATTATTTAGGGCAAGAAAGTTGACTTGTCACACTGGTGTTTTTAGTATAGAAATAATTTGCACAAATTTGATTTCTGTTAGCGTGTTTTTTTATTGTTTCTCATCAGATACATTTGTCTTTTATCACCCACAGTAGCGAATGTACCATGATCAGTTTTTACTTTTTTCACACATTTATCCACAAAAATGTAGCCATTGTCACAGTTGATAGTTCAGTTGAAAATAGTACTTATGTAGGTAAATGTAAAATTTGCATTTTAACCCCTTTACTCACTGATGACTTAATTGAGTACCTAATTAAATATTTGGCCATGTTGCATTGTATCTCTAACATTTTGACCCATCACTCACACATGAAAATAAGTAGTAGGCTGTAGGTTAACATTATTGTTGCAGGCACTTAATTCTTACAGGTTTATTCTCTGCTGCTATAAGTTGCCAGCAGGCTCATTCCATGACAGATAATGCAAAAAAAAAAAGTGCACCATACCCTCATAGATTTTGCTTAAATTTGGTTTATAGAATGGTCTATGCTAGTAAATACCAAATACCAAATATCAGCTCAATCAGAGTTATAGTTCAAAAGTTATGCTCTCCCTTTCTTGAGCAGGGGACAAAAACTGGAAATTTTCAAACCACCATAACTCAGTCCCTAATTGACATAGAACAGTGATTTAAAGTGTGTATGAAAGGTAATTGCACACATAACAAATTAATATAATCAGGAAAAATGGCTAAAATTAACAGAAAAAAAGTTATGACACATTATTCCATTTGAAGGGGTCCTGCCCCCCTCCCTAAATTACAGATTTTTAAAAATTTTCATAATACAAAAAATGAGTTTCAACCTTGTTCTATCAATATATGAAAAGAAATATACGTGTATTTGCATATAAAATAGGTATTTACAGATTTGAAAATGACTACTTTCACTTGAGACAATAATTTCTAAAACTGTTCAACATTCTCATTGACTTCTGGTATATAGATTGGTGTACTTGTTAAAAATGTGTTAAACTAGTATTCTAAGAACTAAACATAAAACATTAGTACCTACCATAAAATATCCCCCCCCCCCCCCCCCCCCCCCCCAATTCGATTGTTGGGTAAATTGGTTGAACAAAAAATCCCATGTGGACATTAAAAAAGTGACAATCCTACCCGGGATAACTAGGTATTGCCTAACTAGAGAGATCTTTATTTTGTTTTCTGTGATGCGCAAAGCATTCACTGTGTTCTCATTTAATGTATATATTTTTTTCATTTTGAACAGATTTATGTATATATACGCATAGTGTTTTAAATAAGTGAAAGTGTTTCATGAAAATGTCTACACATAAAAGCTATAACAAGCGCTGTTGCAACCCTTTTGAATTGCACAAAAAGCCTATTCTGCGAAACTTGAGGCCACTTCCAAAGCTTGTTGTTGAAAATAGTGACTGTAAATATAATTTCAGTGATGAATCAGAAGTTTGTATAAATTGTCTGAAATTAATTAATAAACATGCAAAACCTGAAGAATTCAGACTGCCAGAAGCAATAACTAGTAGTACTGAAAGTACAACTACTTCACCTGACATATCCCCAGAAAAGGTTCCAAGAAAATGTACTGAAACGGATAAAGATATTCAATGAGAAGATCTTAATGCAACTTTGGAGCAACTTCGTTACCCCAGTGAAATTTATACCTAGTAAATATATGAGGGGTCCCGCGTCTTAAGGTACCTAGGCACCAAAATTAAAATTTGCCAGAAATTGCCTCCAAAGTTCAGCAATATTCTCGCAATAGTATCTGTTATTAATTGAGCTAGAACATTAATTTTTGACATACTTAGAGTTCTAAGTATGCTAATGAAGATGATGAGTTTTTGGAATAGATTTTTATATTATATATATATATTTTAATTTTTTGATTTTCTTATGCTGAACTTTGGGTGAACTTTTGGCTGGCGATAGAGGTGAAAAAAGTAGTTCACTTCATAAGGTTTCCAACCATACTTCTAGTGTCATAAGGTCATTATAACCCAAACCATGCAATAGAGGAAGGGTGAAAATAGTGATATCCATCAAAAACACGTTTTTGCCTGTGGTTGCGCTTAGGTATCTTAAGATGCGCAACCCCTCATATATGAAATTATCTAAAAATATACTTCAGTTCAGAAATTTGGATTGTTGGCCACTAGATATGTCATACTCATATTTAGTATTAATTGTATTTCAAATATTTTTCAGATGCCCAGAGCAGTGGAAGCAGATCAAGCAGTTTCACAAAAATACAAAAAAGCTTCAACCTCCTTCAAGAGGAAGTTGGAAACTGCATTTGCCATTTCAAGATGTTGGTGAGCCACTGAGTAAACAGCATCTCAAAGAGCAGATTTGGAGAGGTAGAAACTAAAAATAGTTAATGAGGTGACTTTGAACTATTAATGTATGTATGTAAATACCTGTATATAGGTACAGTATTATGGTTGTCATGTTTGGATATATATGTAGACATTAGCTATATTTCCTAAAATGTGACATCATCCCATATACTAAATATACTGGTATATGTTCAAATTCATGAAGTATAGTACTTCCTTAATTCTTGAATATATAAATCATGTACTTACATCATTAATATTGTACAGTAATTTGGGGTTGTTTTTTTTATAGGTACGAAAACCTCATGAATGATCTTGTGCAAGACTTCAAATCCACATCATCGTACAAAAGGAGGCTTCAGATATTTACACTTTCACCATTTCCTATTTCTAGGACAATGGATTTGTTTGGTGCAACCAGATACATGGTTGACAAAGCCAGACATTTGAAACATACATTTGGTATTATGCCACAGATTCCTATCTACAGTAAAGGAAGAAAACTAACTGAAGATATAATCTCTGGAATAAAGGAATTCTATGAGATGAAGAAGTCAGTCATTGTGTGCAGGAAATCTGATTGTGTTAGCATAAGAATAAAGATGGTGAAAAAGAGTACAAACAAAAATGTCTATTACTAGGAGATTTAAAGGAATTATATTCAAAATTAAAGAAAACAATGATAATAGCATAGGGTTTTCTACCTTTGCCATTCTAGGTCTAAATGGTGTGTAATTGCTGGGGGCAAAGGAACCCATTCAGTTCGTGTTTGCACCCACCACCAGAATCCTAAACTCATGGTATCAGCAATTGCAAGAAAAACTTAACCTATTACACACTTATGGAAAAAAGTGTTTGTGATATAAATTCTTCTACATGGATGTCAAGAATGTCCTGGTAGCATAGGCATATTTAATTTCTTAAATAGTATACCTTCCTTGACAAGCAAAGATTCTGTTGAATATGTTCAGTGGACTACTACAGATAGATCAACATTGGAAACTCGTGTAGCTTCTCCAGATGAATTTATTGAACACCTTTCAGAAAACTTTTTTTCTCTTACTAGGCACCACTACATTGCAATAAGCCGAGTCAGTATTTGAAGACTATGAAACAGAATCTTCACTGTGATGAAATACTTGCGCTAGGGATTTTGCAGAAAACTATTCATTCATCACTCAATATGAACCACAAAGTTTTCACTGGACAAATGACCAGGTGACCCTCCATCCATTTGTGGTGTATCACATGAAGGATGAGGAATTAATTCATACTAGTTACTGTATTATTAGCGATTGTCTTGAGCACTCAACATCAGCAGTTCACACTTTTCAGCAATATTTAATGAAGGATATTAAACAGAAATTCCCCAATGTACAAAAAGTAATTTATTTCTCTGATGGGTGTGGAGGCTAATACAAAAACAAATATAATTTCAGCAATCTGTGCTATCATGAACAGATTTTGGTGTGAAGGCTGAGTGGAATTTCTTCGCCACAAGTCATGGGAAAAATGCTTGTGATGGTATTGGAGGAACTATTAAAAGAGTTGTAGCAAAGGCTAGTTTGCAATGTACTGATACTGGTCATATTCTAACACCAAGAGCTTTCTATGATTTTTGCACTGAACACTTTAATTCAATTATTTGTATGTATGTTACAAAGGAGGAGGTTCATGCGGATAAATTTAATCTTTCTAGTAGATTTAATGAAGCTTTACCTGTTAAAGGTACACAGGGTTTCCACAGGTTTGTACCAGAGTCAGAAAACCTAATACAAGCTTATCAGACATCTGATTCTGATAATTGTAAATTGTTTAGAATAAATATTGTGGCTGAACCAGATATAGACAGTCAACTAGTTGAAAAAGATGAGTATCAAATTGGCTAGTATGTTGCCTGTAAATATGATGATAAAGTTTGGTTTGGAATTATTTTAGACACTTCAGAAGAATATGGTGATTATAAAATCAGTTTCCTCACCTCATCAGGATCTACCACTCAGTATTATTTTCTGATGAAAGAGGATGTTTGCTGGATAAAACAAAATGATATGATTTCTATCATGATGACACCAAATATCAAGCCTGGTGTTAAGATTATTTACTCCTTCAATCCAAAGCAAATTCAAGAACTTAATGGGAGTTTGGAACCAAAACTAGGATAAAAATCTGTTGAAAATTAACTATATATAAGCTTAGGTAGGTATAGATTATTAGCATTAAGAATTATTGCACCATGTGTAAATTGCAATGTATTGATTACCTAACAGCTTACATGAATTTGTAAAAATTAGTCTTTTAAGTAAAATAGCCATTTTGAAATCTGTAAATACCTATTTTATATGCAAATACAACACATTTCTTTTCATATATTGATAGGATAAGGTTGAAACTAATTTTTTGTATATATGAAAATTTTAAAAAATCTGTAATTTAGGTGGGGGCAGGACCCCTTCAAATGGAATAAAGCGTCATAACTTTTTTTCTGTTAATTTTAGCCATTTTTTCCTACTTATGCTAATATGTTGTGTGCAATTACCTTTCATAAATACTTTAAATCACTGTTTGATGTCAATTAGGGACTGAGTTATGGTGGTTTAAATATTTACAGCCCCCCCCCCCCCCCCCCCCCCCACAGTTTTGAACCATGACTCCAATTGAGCTGATAATTTGAAATTTGGTACTTACTAGCTTAGACCATTCTATAACCAAATTTAAGCAAAATCTATGAGGGTGTGGTTTTGACCACTGCATGATTTGTCATGGAATGACCCAGCAGCATCTCGCATATAATAAGTGGTTTGTGCTGTGATTGCATGCAAATAAATTCATAACAGTTGTGGAAGGAATTTATTTAGGTAGTTTTTTTATGGAGTATTTTGTTCTTGAATATAATCAGATGCTTATATAACAATAGTTTTGGTTTTGTGCTGTATTATTTTGTCTAGATTTTTACATTCAAAGTCGCTGATCATTGTGCATAGTTGGTCTAAAAATAGATATTTTTGTGTAGATGTAAAAAATGTCTTAAACAAAATATTTTTATAAAGTATCAATTAATATGAATCACTGCTAAACATTTTTATTGCTACCCAATTTCATTCATGAGTGAAAGGCTTAATAATTTTTTAAAATAAAAAAATAGCATGAAGCTAAACTTAGACTATCATATAGTGATCAGAATGATTTAAATATCTACAAGTTATTACAGATAGTTTCAGGTAATTAACTGTTTTTCATCAGAGATATTGTAATAGAATCATTGTGCATTTGCTCATTTGTTTAAAAACCTCATACCCACACTTCATACCCACCATACCTTATATTATATATATATATATATATATATATATATATATATATATATATATATATCCCTCGATTAGGTACTCCGGCTTGCCGGGCCGAGGGGGCTCGTACACCTCGTGGTTGTTGGGGTTTCCTCAACTCCTCGCGGGTGTGGGCGAAGAGTTACCTAGTTGCGTTCCCTTTCTTTTCTTTTAGCTCCCCTTTTTTTCCGTTCCGGAATTTCTTTTCTTGACTCGGTCTTGTGCCTCTGTCAATTGTAGTATCCCCCCCCCCTCTTTGTATTTTGCAGTCTTGGGGTCATCGGGTGCACCCGCCGGGGGGCATCGCTCCGTGGCTGAGCCGTGCTCCGGGGACGGTCGGGCGCCCGGACCGCTGCTGCGTCTGGATTGGGTCTTTGCTGGCCCTTAACGGACAAATCTCCGTAGTGCCAATCTGCTGTTTTTAAAACGACAGTCAGGTTGGGGGGCGGGCTACCCGGGACGTTGGGCCTGCGCCTTGAAGGATGCAGCGGCGGATGGTGCATTGCCTTGGGTCCGAGGCTGTCTTTTTTGTAAAGCTATTGTTTATGGGTTCAATTTCAAAACTTAATCCCCTCTGTTGACGACTCTGGCCCGCCCTTGGATTTGGATAAGACTTCTACTTCTGGTCGTTCAGCGGCCTCTGCCTCCGCTGGATTGACCTTCAAGCCGTATGGCCCCCTCTCGTCCTCTGCGGCGTCTGGCTCTCGTGGCCGGACTCGTGGTGGCCGTAGGGCGGGTCTTCGCGGCCCTCGTTCTCTCGCCCACTCTCGGTTACCGTTACACATGGACCTGTCCCTGCTGTCAATTTCTGTCCGTGGACAGGTTCCTTGTTCTCCGCCCTTCCGCTGGCTCCCTTCCGGGCAACTCGGAACGGGTGTTTCAGCGTCTTAAGACGGTGGGTTCCCTGTCGTTATGATATCCGCCCTCTGAAGGATGGGTCTCTTCTTTTGAAGTCCCGTTCTTCGGGTGACTGAGTCCCTTCTACAGTTGCAGGATGTTTTGGGTTGCAGAGTTTCTGTGACTCCCCATCCGCAATTGAATAGCTGTCAGGGCACCATTTTCGCTTCCCGTCTGCTGTCAATCCCGGTTGGCGAGTTTGCAGGGGGTACGAAGGTCTTCCGCTTTTCGTCGCGCCGGGATGGTGCTCTTACCCCGTCCGCTCGTCTGCTCCTGACCTTTGACTCCCTTGTGCCTCCGGCCCAGGTGTTCTGGGGCATGGGTGATCGCCGGTCGTGTGAGTTTTCGGTGCGACCGTATGTGCCTGACCCGGTTCGCTGCTTTGGCTGCAACCGGTTCGGCCATGTTAGCTCTGCTGCCGCCGTGAGGTAAGCTGTGTGTCCGCTGCGGTGGGCCTGCGCACCCTACCCCGTGCACGAACCCCCGCTGTGCTCGAACTGCTCGGGGGCCCACCCTTCCTCCTCTCGGGACTGCCCCGTTTTCAAGTTTGAATTCGAGGTGCGGTCCTTAAGGACTACCGAATTCCTTAGTGCGCGGGAGGCGCGCGATAGGGTCCGTGACCGGGAGCCGCGGCGGGGGTTGTCCTATGCTGCGGCTCTTGGCTCTGGCGGGTCCTCTGGCCCCTCCCGTGCTACCCCGGCGCCTACCGGAGTGGTGCCCCCCCTGGAAGTTCCGGGGGTTGGTGGTCCTCCTGGCGCCGCGGGACCTTCTTGTCTCTCTGCCTCACTTTCGACATCCCATCTGATTCCCTGCCTACAAGTGCCCCTTCTCCCTCTCCGGCCTTGGGGTCTGGATCTTGCCTACTCGTCTCTCGGGTGGGGAAGGTGATGCCCCGAAGGGGAGGAGGAAGCGTCGCCGTGGTCGGAGTCGGAGTCCTCCCGATCATGACCGCTGCTCGCCCTGCTTCCCCTTCTCACCGGAGGGAAGCGGCGCGCCGCTCCTGGTCCGCTCGGGACTCCCCCTCCTATACGGAGGGCTGGTGAGGCGTCGCCTCTCGGTGCCCCGACTAGTGTCCGGGTGTCGGTTGAGGTACACCGCCCCATGACACCCTCGATTACTGACTCGGTTCCTATGGTGGACCCGGTCGAGAGGAGCCTGGCCCTTCTTCATGGAGTCTCTCTCCTTCGGCTCCTGCTGAGAGTGGTCGGGTCTCTCTCCTGGATCTACCTCTCCCACCTGTGGTGGACCTTTCCTCCCCCCCCGTCAGCACTTGTCTGGTGTGACGAGCCCCGAGCATCTGGTTGGGGAGTCGGGGGTTTCGCTGGGCCCGTCTCGTCGTCTCTCCCCCCCTCAGGGGAGCCCCCTCTGAACTCCCTGTTCCACTTTCTACCTCTCGTTCTACTACGGGTGAAGCAGCTGCGGGGTCGGTGGCCCCTACCCCCCCGTTCGGGGTGAGTCGGGGAAGCCGATTCCGTCCCTGGTTACGGACCGTTGAGTTTGCTGCTCAGCTTGGTCCGTGGCTATTTCTCTGCCTTCTCTGCTTTTATAATGCCACTTCCCCTTACAGTTCCATTTTGCATTGGAACTGTAGGGGGCTTTTAGCTAACTGGGAGAACCTTGCCTCCCTGCTGGAGAGCGAGCGGCCTTCCTGTGTTTGTCTCCAGGAGACTATCCTGGCTGCGCGGGGCTCCCTCGTCTCTCTGGCTATGTTGGTTCCCTTGCACCCCGGATGAGCGCACACGCCGGCGGGGTGCGCGATTTATGTACACCATTCATTACCCTCGCGAGGTGTGCCTCTTCGTACTTCCTTGCAGGCTGTGGCTGTGCGGCTCTTTTTAGATCGCCAGTACACTGCCTGCTCGATTTATATTCCTCCTCATGACCCTCCTTCTCGCGACGCGGTTCGCGAGTTGGTGTTGCAACTGCCTCGACCGTTTCTCCTCCTCGGGGACTTTAACAGTCGCGACCCGGCTTGGGGAGATGTCCGGTCGACTAATGTTGCTGGTATGTTGCTCTCCTTAATGGAGGAACTTTCCTTCGCGTGCCTCAATTCCGGCGAACCTACCTACTTCCACGAACCCACGGGTTCATCTACCTGTATTGATCTCTCCTTGGTGTCCCTCGATGCCTTACTCGATTTTTCGTGGAAGGTGTTGGGGGACTCTTATGGCAGTGATCATTACCCAGTCTGTCTTGAGCCGGTCGGACCGCAGCCGGGCGTCTCGTCTCGACCGAGGTGGTGCCTTGCGCGGGCTGACTGGCCATCTTCAGAGCTCGTTCCGTCATTGTCCGTTCGGTATTGAGCTTTGGCTCTGTGGATGAGAGCTTGGAGTTCTTCGAGCGGGTGGTGATGGCGTCGCGGAGGACTGTATTCCTCGATCTTCCGGTAACCCGCGGACGCGTAGCGTCCCGTGGTGGACTCCAGCATGTCACCAGGCGGTGTGCGAGAGGAAGAGGGCAACGCGCCGCTTCCACCGCACCCGGCGCGCGGACCACTTGATTGAGATGCGGCGGGCGAAGGCTTTCGCCCGCCGGACTCTCAAGTTGGCCCGTCGGGCCTCTTGGCGTGCTTTTGTGTCCGGCATTTCCTCATCTACCCCTTCTGCTGCTGTGTGGCGGAAGGTACGTAGTATCGAGGGGAAGCCGGTCCCTGCTAGTCGCCCTGTCCTTCGGGACGGGGACGGCTTCCTTTCGGATCCTGCTGCTGTGGCCGATCGGCTGGCCGGTGCTTTTGCTGCGGTTTCCCGTTCGCCTTCAGCTGCGGATCGTCCTTTATCGGAGTCACGTTCCCGCCCCTGGGAACGAGCCCTATAACCGTCTCTTTACGATGCGGGAACTTCGGGCTGCCTTGGCAACCCGTCGTTCTTCCGCCCCTGGCCCTGATGACATTCCGTATGACTTTATTTGGAATCTGCACCCGATGGCCCTGCACTTCTTGCTGGATCTTTTCAACCGGGTGTGGGTTGAGGGGTCGTTCCCTTCCCGTTGGAGGGAGGCGATTGTGGTCCCGATACCTAAGCCGGGGAAGGATCCGGCGGAGGTGGCGGGCTATCGGCCTATTGCCTTGACGAGCTGCTTATGCAAGCTCCTTGAAAAGATGGTGGCCGTCCGACTTTCCTTTACACTGGAGTCGCTTGGGTTATACCCCCCGACCCAGTATGGCTTTCGTCGATTTCGGGGTACTCTGGACCCCCTTCTCCTCCTTGGCCATGATGTACGGGAGGCATTTTCCCGCCGGAATCTTGTTCTGGCCGTCTTTTTCGACGTCCAAAAGGCCTATGACACGACCCGTCGGGGAGTTGTCATGGACCGTTTGAAGTCTCTTGGTTTTGTGGGCTTTTTGCCCACGTTTCTTCGTAACTTCCTCTGCCGTCGCACTTTCCGCGTCCGTAATGGGGCGGCCCTATCTGACCTGTATGTTCAGGAGGAGGGGGTGCCCCAGGGGTGTGTTTGAGCGTCTCCTGCTTCAATCTGGTTTGTCTGCGCTACCGGGAGCCCTTCCGCCCTCGGTGCGCTGTTCCATCTACGCAGACGATCTGGCTGTCTATGCCGCGGGGACGAGTCCCCCCCTCGTGGAGAGGCAAGTCCAACTCGCGGTCAATCGGGTTGAACGCTGGGCGTCGTCGGTGGGCCTTACGCTGTCTTCCCCGAAGACTTCGTGTGTGGCCTTCCTTCCGTCGAGGAGACGGGGATCCGGCGCCATCCCGGCCTTTAACTTACACTCGGGGGTCAGCCTCTGGCCCTCGTTCCATCAGTACGCTTCCTGGGTATGGTTTTCGACAGCCGTTTGAGCTGGGTTCCCCACCTTCGCCGGCTGCGCGAGTCCGCGAGACGTACCCTGGATTTGCTGGGACATCTGTCGCATACTACATGGGGCGCGGATAGGCGGACACTCCTCCGTTTGTACGTGTCCCTGGTACAGTCAAAATTAGACTATGGGAGTGTGGTGTATGGCTCCGCCTCCCGCACGGCCCTTCGGATACTGGATCCGGTCCTCTCTAGAGGACTGCGCATGTCATCTGGCGCCTTCCGCTCCTCTCCGGTTGATAGTCTGCAGGTTGAGTGCGACATCCCTCCCTTGGAGGATCGGAGGTCGTTCCTCATTGCTAAGCACTATCTCCGGATCCTCCGTCTTCCCACCTCTCCTCTGTTCCAGGTGGTTGAGAGGGCGTTCTGCCGGGATGGGGGTTGGTATTTCACCGACACGGTGACCTCCCTCCTCGATGGTATGGGCACTCCTCCTCCATCCGTTATACCGGTCTCTTTCAGGGGTGTTGCACCTTGGGAGAGCACCCCTGTTGCGTGCTGTAGGGCGTTGCGCCCCGTTCGCAGGGCCGATTCTGACTCTGCCTTGCTTAGGTCTCTGTTCCTTCAGCATGCAGTGTGTCACTCTGCATGTGTTGCGGTCTTCACAGATGGCTCGAGGTCGTCGGGGCCGCGGCTGTTCCCCAGTCGTTTGCCCTTGCTCCCCGATGTACCCGTCTCCCTGATGAGGCTTCCGTTTTCATGGCCCTGGATGGCCTGGAGTGTTTTGACCCTGTCCACCCACTGGTCCGACGAATCCAGCTACTGTGCCATATCCTTGTCGCTTCTGGTGGCAAGGAGGTGGTATTTTGCTGGGTTCCTGCACATGTTAACGTGGCTGGAAATGAGGCTGCCGATCGAGCTGCCCATTCCGCGTGCCAACTACAGGTTTCACCCTTGGGTCTCCCCTTTTCCGATTATATCCCTGGCTTCTGTAGGTTTTTGCGCTCCCGGTAGCAGAGTCGCTGGGATGGCACTACAAATAACAAACTCTGCAAGATTAACCCAAATTGGGATGTTGGGCCTCTTCCTTCCATCGTCGCGCCTAAGGAGGTGGCTTTGGCCCGCCTCCATATTGGCCACACCCACCTGACCCATGGCTATTTGATGGCCGGGGATCGGGTGCCCCGATGTCCCGATTGTACTATCTTACTCACAGTTGCCCACCTGCTGGTGAAGTGTCCACTTTACTCTGCGCTGCGTGCAGAGTATTTTCCCTTTTTGGAGAGCGTCGGCCTTGTGATAGGCTTGGTGCTATTCTATCGGAAGGTCCCTACTTTTCGGTAACCGGGTTGTTCTCCTTCCTCCTTCGCTCCCGACTTCTTTACCAGTTGTGACTCCCCCCCCCCCCCCCCCCGTCTATTGTTCCTTCCAGCTGTTTCATAGTCTTTGTCCTGTGTTCGCTCTGCTATCCACCTTTCTTTTGTGGCCATGAGCGGTCATACTTTGAAACAAAAAAAAATATATTATATATTGTCAGTATTGAGTCTTTTCCAAATTGCTGTACATGCATTAATCTGAAATAGAAACATCATAAGTTCCCCACAAAATATATAAAGTTCTGAGAGAATGTTCTGGACTTGGATGACACAGAGCAGAGCAAGGTTGGGCAAATTCATCCCATTTAAGTTATTTTTAATTTTTTTAAAAGTTGTGAAAATTTAATGTGAAGGGAATGTCAAGAAAAAAGTTGCATTACATTACCCCAATCCCCGTTTCCTGATGCTCAGGTAGGCTCCCTCATGGTTCATCACTGTTAGAACCAATCTGCAGCTGCTGCATCTAGCTTTCAACTTTGTACAGAGAAATAAATAATGCTAAGCAGTTTTTGATGATTGTAGTCACTGATTGAACTGTACTAATTTTCTTTTCTTTTTTATAGAAATTTATAGAAGTAGGTTTAAACATCAGTAAAACTGGATCCTACCAAAGAAAATTTTATAACTGTGTTTAAGCGGAAAATGTGGATTACAGGAAAAGTTGATCAAACTTCTCAAAAAGATCAAATATTTACGAGTCTTTGCAATGAATGTCGAACTATAGCTCCTGGTGCTCTACTTTCCTACAAATTAAGGAATAGACTCGAAAGGTTTTTTAAAGAAGAACGTAAAGAGATTGTAAGCAGAACCCATGATGGTTGTGCTCCTTTATTTGTAGCTTGCCAAAGAGGTAACACTGAAGTTGTTGAATATTTGATCACTACCTGTAATGCTGATGTTGAGCAGAAAGGTCTTTATGAAGTTTCAGATGATCATTCTGTGCATCATGTCACTCCACTTTGGTGTGCTGCTGTTGCAGGTAAATTAGCAGTAGTTAAATGTCTTGTTCAGCATGGAGCTGATGTTAATAGTGTCTCTGACACAGGATCAACTCCTGTACGTAGTGCATGTTTCATGACACATTTTGATATTGTGACATATTTGGTTGAAAATGGGGCAAATATTAGTAAACCTAACTATAATGGAGGTACTTGCTTGATAAATTCAGTTCAAAGTGTTACACTTTGTGAGTATTTAATAAATCATGGAGCAGATGTCAATGTTCAAGACATACAAAACAAAACTGCTCTTCATTATGCTATTCAAGAACACAGATATGAAACTACTAAACTCTTGCTGGAACATGGTGCCAAACCTTTCCTCACAAGTAAATATAATGATGATGCCCTTCAGACTGCTTGTATAAAAGGAGCTTACCAAATATTCAGATGTCTTATTGAAACTGTAGAATATCCTCCAGAGAGAATAGCAGATGGTTATGAACTCCTGGGATCAACATTTTTGGATGAGCATCATGATATTCAGCTTGCTCTTAAATACTGGCGAAAAGCATCAGCTATTAGAATGGATCATAATATTACAAAACAGATCAAAATACCTTGTAAAGCATTCCATTATGCTAAAGAGTTCAGTACATTGAGTGAACTTGAAGCCATAGCATTGGATCAGGATGCTGTACGTACACAGAGTCTTTTAATTTGTGAAAGGATCCTGGGAACTTCACACAAAGATATGATATTTCGTTTGATGTACAGAGGCAGCCTATGCTGACTCCCTCCAATATCAAAATTGTATTAACTTGTGGTTGTATGCCCTTCAGTTGAAAATTAACAGGGACACAATTCTCTTTGCTGATACATGTTTTACTGCTCAAGCTCTTGTACGACTTTATTTAGATATGATTGAAAAACACAATGCTGGTCAGATTCCAAATACAGTTAATTTTGAAGATGCTTACCACACTCTTAAATTATTGTCTTCAGAGCTACCTGAATCTATGAACTTGCTGAAGATCCAACCTGTACACAAAAGGCATCAGAGCAGTTTTGATACTATGATGAAAGTCCTAACTCACATGATTTATGTACTTCTGCATATCAACCTCTCACAGGAGGAGCTGCACAGTGTGGCAGTGATTGTTAATCGTATCTTACGTCTTGATCCAAGAACAAACCAAGGAGGATTTTCTCTCTTGCATTTGGCAGCTATGAAAACCAATGTCATTTATAACAATAGTGTCTTGGAAGATCAACATATGACACCCTTTCCATCAATTGAAGTTGTTAATTTTCTTCTGGAGTGTGGAGCTGATGTCAATGCAACAACAACTGAAAAAGGTCTGTCTCCTTGTATATAGCTTCTCAACAAAAGAATTACAAGACTGAGGTAAGTTATACATCTAGCTGACATCTTTTTATGTCCCTGACAAAATAAATTTGGAGGGGCCATACTAGATTGCACTTCTTTGTCTGTCTGTCTGTCTGTCTCTGTTACACTTTCATGTCTGTGCTATAACTTTTGAACTGCTCATCATTAAACTGATGAATCCTCATACACACATGGTGGATCATCATAAGATGATGTATTGTAACTCAATGTAACTCAGTATATATAGGCCAAATGGCTAAAACATTAGATATTAGGGTAAAACAGCATAAATATGTGTGTAGAACAGCAAATAATTCTAATGCATTGTTTAACCATATGTATAGATGTAATCATAGCATCAAGTAGGATAGTTCTAAAGCACTCATTAAAACAGAGATATAATTGAAAGGAATATCCTGTTAAAATTCTTTCTGCCTCTCATTAACTTTTTTAATTATGTGCCAATCTTTTGTTTCTGTCCCACTGTATATTTTGGGCATCTTGCCTTCTCCCTTCATTCCCTGATGAAGTGTACTTCTGAATACATGAAAGGCCTTGGAATCATTCTTCTTTTTCCTCATGGGTTTGCATCATTCATTCATTTCATGTTTTTAATTGTGAAATTCGTCATATATATATATATATATATATATATATATATATATATAATATATATATATATATATAATATATATATATATTATAATATCTATATTATATATATATAATATATATATATATATATATATATATTATATATATATATATATATGTACTATATATCTATATGTACTATATAATATATTATATATATATATATAATATATATATTATATATATATATATATTATACCCCAAGGGGGTTCTAAGCTCGTGCTCTTGAGTGTGCTTTGTGCTTGTTCCAAGAGGTTTCACGTGCGCCCTCCTGGCCCTAGCACCCAAGGATGATGGGGGCTCGACCTTGCAGTCCTTGTTATCCTTGGTCTTTTTCCACTTCGACTGTCCCCTCCACCCTTTCTTTTTCCTCTGTCTTTCCTCTCACTTTTTCTTTGTTTTTCCATGAGATATACCCTTTTAAATAGAGGCGAATCGGTTCTTCCCAAACTTACAAAAATAAAAAATATATTATACAGTGCTGGGATTAGTGGTGCTAATATTAGCGCTGCGTGCCACTAACTTTTTATTAGTGAAACTGTTAGTGCCATTAATTTTCACAATTGTTAGTGAAACAGGTAGTGATGCTAAGTTTTTGAGAAACAATTGCTAGTTCTGCTAATTTTTCCTAAGCCGACAAGATCAGGCCTGTCTGATTCGTTTCGAGAAATTGACTATTAAAAATTAACAAAAATTTGTGAAGTAGCTATAAAATTCTTGATAGTTTAAGAATACTGACCACCTAATGTTTTTGTTTTGAAATTAATGCAATTTGCCACGTCACTGTTTCAGCGATATCTATTTTTATTTTGTAATCTGTTGTATCAATGGAACATTCAGTTTTGGTATGATTCACTCTCTTTGTCAATATTTTATCAGTTCTTTGAGTTTGTTTGTGTATTTGAATTAAATATAGACGTATAAATTGAATAGAATTTATTCTTTTGTTGGTTTGTTTTCCCTATTAATATATATGAAAGGAACTTGACTCCTACATAAAAATGTTTTCATTTTTGTAGACTATAATGTCACATTTTTGTACCTAAGCAACCAATTATATCAAGTCTGTGCTAATATGTAAGTAAATTATGGAAGCCAGAACATACATAAATTGGGGTGGTTTAAATAAAATTTAGACACAAAATTAGTGTTAGCACTGCTAAATTTTATGGTAGTTAGTGTTAGTGGTGTTAACTTTAGGAGTTAGTGGACACAGCACTAGTATATATATATATGGGGAGAGAGAGGTACACCATAATCTACATATGGAAAATTATAAAAAAAAATTGGTACGAAACCTCAACTAAACCCAATTACCATCCAAACACTGCTGGAAAATAGGAAAGGCAGAATGTGCAGTGTTCCCAAATTAAAGGCCCAACAAGGGACCTCCTCAACACGAAGGAAAATAGCTTGGTTGTCAGGGGGCCAAGACTTTTTAACCAGCTTCTAAAGGACCTCAGAAACGTTACAGGGATCAAAGTTGAAGTCTTCAAGAGAAGACTAGATGCCTGGCTCAGGATGGTACTAGATGAGCTGGGTGTACCTGGCTATGTGTGGTAGAGTGTGCAAGAGAGCAACTCGCTCCTCCACCAAGCCAGACGAAGAGGTGGGGCCACCAGCTTGACCTTTGTGTGAAAAGAGACCAACACACGGAACGTAAATGAGGTTAAGAAGGTGTATATATACACTATATGATCAAAAGTATTCAGACACCCCGGAAAATCCGCATTTCTGCAAATATCACCTTCGCCGAAAGGTATGCTAGGAAAAAGCGTGGCGAAACTATAATGCTGAGGTGTTCTGTTAAGTTATCAGTAACTGTTGTGAAGCCATGCCGCGCGGACGTGGACTCGTCATCGGATGTTATTTAAGTAACGTTTCTATACGAAACATTGCAGCCAAACAGGATATACCAAAGTCGACTGTAGCGGATGTTATCATGAGATGGAAGCACGACGGTGCAACTAACGCGAAAAAGCATTCCGGATGACCACGCAAACTGACGGAACGTGATAGAAGAAGTCTGGTACGACATGTCAAGAAGTCCCGCACGTCCTCTGCCGCTTCCATCGCTGAGGAGGTAGGAAGAGCATCCGGTACCTCCATTAGTACTCTAACTATCTGCAGAGAGATGCACAGACTCGGTTATTATGGTAGAGCAGCTGTACACAAGCCACTGATTACAAAAGTTAATGCCTCGCGTCGTTTGGCCTGGTGTGTCTCCCGTCGTTCCTGGACCGTGGAGGACTGGAAAACTGTTCTTTGGAGCGACGAGTCGCGGTATTCACTCTTCCAGTCTGATGGGCGTGTTTGGGTGTGGTGACAGCCCGGAGAACGGCTTCTTCCTGACTGTGTACATCCAACGGTGAAGTTCGGTGGAGGGTCCATCATGGTATGGGGTTGTTTTTCCTGGCTCGGGCTCGGCCAGTTGGTTGTTATACCCACTACCATGAACGCTGACATTTATCTCAACGTTCTGGACAATTCGGCCCTCCCTACACTGTGGCAATACTACGGAGATGGCCATTGTTTGTTTCAACAGGATCGAGCTCCCTGCCATACTGCAAGGCGTGTGCAGGACTGGTTTCGTGAAAATAAGGTGGATTTGTTAGACTGGCCTGCTCAGAGCCCCGATCTCAACCCAATCGAGCACATGTGGGACGAACTGGAGCGATGGATACGAAACCGCACACCACGCCCGGCTTCACTTGCATCTCTTGCATCAGCTCTGCAAGAGGAATGGCGAGCCATTCCTGCACAGACTTACCGAAAACTGGTGGAAAGTATGCCTCGACGTGTTGACGCTGTAATAAAAGCAAAGGGTGGACCTACTGGTTACTAAATGCCATAATAAAACCATTTTTCCCAAAACCATGCGGTGTCCGAATACTTTTGATCATATAGTGTATATATATACAGTAAAACCTTTGTTACTGGCAAGCTCGGAGATTAGGCCATTCCAGTTGTCTAAATTTTCTGGTTATCTGAGGGTACCATTAACCCTATATGGACAACTGTTACATTTCTAACCTTTCATATACACACATTTATAACTTAACCCTACAGAAAATTCTGTCTATATAGGGTTAACCTCGGAAAAACCAATAGACAATAATAGTAAAACTCAAACTTTGGCTATACTGCACTGTACACCAATGTGTATGGGACAATTGAAACAAGTAAAATTTAATCTTATTTTATTAAAAATGTTAAGGATTTCTAGATTTTTCCAGATGTCATCAGAAAGCTCCCCAGTTTCTAGATTGGTGAATTGTATTGGCCTAATATGAAATTTGCCAGTTTCTGAAGTTTTCCAGATAGTTGATTGCCAGATAGCGCAGGTTTATATATATATATATATATATATATATATATATATATATTATATATATAATATATATACACCTTATATATATACACACACCAGTGTGTGTGTGTGTATATATATATATATATATATATATATATATATATATATATTATATATATACACACACACACACACCAGTGTGTATATATATATTCAAAATTAATATTACCTGAAAATGGGACTTATTTCCTTTACATTGCTAATTCATGTGAAGCTTTCATATTAGTTTCTACTTGATATTAACTCTGATATATGAAAAGTTTTTAATAGAGTAATGCACAAATCCTTAATAATTTCCAAACTGCTCTCCTTTAGTTTCTGTCCTGTCTGTGACTTCATCTCTGATTTCCTTTCTGGCTGATTTATAACTGCAGTTGTAGATGTCCACTGTTCTCCTGTCCTATCCACTCTTTTGCTGTTGATTCTACCCTTCACTTCTCTACCTGCTTCACAAGCATCCCTCTCAACAGTCGCTTCATGCTTTGCGTGAGACTCTATGTGTGCATCTGATCTTTCTACTATTCTGATTGGAGCAAAGAAAAGCTTGTGGTTTTCAGTGCCTCAAAAACTCCATTCCTTCATCTGTCTACTCATCACAATCTTCCACACAACTATCCCCTTATCTTCAGCAATACACAACTCAATCCTTCCTCTTCTCTTAACATTCTTGGTGTTTCCTTTTCTCATGATTTTACCTGGAAAGATCACACGTACTTTCTTTCTAAAACAGCTTTTAAGAGTTTACGTATGCTGTGCTGGCTCTGCAGTTTCTTCACCCCCATGCAGTTGCTGTCTCTGTACGAGGGTCTTGTCTGCCCCTCTATGGAGTACACTTCTCGTGTGTGGGGTGGCTCAACCCACACAGGGAATCAAAGGCTTTTCATCTTATCAATTCCCTGCTTCTTACTGACTGTCTTCAATCTCTCTCTTCCCCACAGTGTTACCTCACTCTCTTTACTATCGCTATTATAATTGATACGTACTGCTCTTCTGAACTCTAACTGCATGCCTCCTCCTCTAAGGAGAACATCCAGTACCAGACTTTTGACACATTCTCATTCCTTTTCTGTCCAACTCTAAATGCAAGGGTTAATTGGTGTTTTCACTTTTTCATCGACTCAATCAGTCATCTCTAAAATAACCTTCCTCAATCCACACCCCCCCCCACTGTCTGTGACCTCCAATCTTTCAAATGTAGTGTGTCCAGGCATCTCATGAACTGTGGACCTTGATTTTGACTCTTCTTCTTTGAGGGGTGTGGGCATTTGTCTTTGGCCCTTCTTTCATATATAAAGAAAAAGACTTAATAGTTATCATCCTTAAATGTAAATTTAGGGATCAGATTGTTTATTTTTTATTTTGAAAACTTTAAGACATTATTGTAAGATTTTGTAATGTTCCATTATATGGTCAGTCACTGAACCTATCTTGATGGTTCATCAGTCTTTAAGTTGGAGGTCTGGTGCTGGTGTCTCCAAGAAACTGATACAAATGAGAAATGGACCTTGTGTTTAGAGTAGATTGTTAATTTTTTGAGGAAATATACAACTTGGTAACAAACTGATTGGAAAATTCTTTTATTTCTCTAGGTTGTTGAAATGCTGATCAAAAGTGGAGCTCACATTGATCAAGCAACTTTGTCGGGAGAGAGCCCTTGTTCTTTGTTAGCACGTAATCCTGACTGTCACATAAGCCTAGTAGCATTTACTTCACTCAAATGTCTCGCTGCCAAAGTTATACAGTCATATTATATTTCTTATGAAGGGGAAATACCTGTTCATTTAGAATCCTTCATTCGTATGCATTAAGAAGTTGTGGATAGCTAACTGAAATTAATTTAGCTTAAAAGTGGATGTAAAAAAGGTATAGTATGTGTGTGTATTATCTACATCAGTTGTGTTACTTTAGTTTGTCCAATTATTTATTGTATTGTTAAGTCATAGACTTTTTACTTTTTTTAATTTAGTATAAAAAGTTAAAATTTCGATCTAGAAAGTTATGATTAGATTTTATTAAAGAATGTTTATTTTCTGTAAAAAAAAATTAAAATTTCTTACATTACGAGTCATCCTCAGTGAAGGTAGCAATTCTGAACATGGATGACATTCTATGTTCATAACTAATATCATTTGAAAGTTGCAGTACACATTGTAATTGAGGGAATCCTATTATGAGTGGTATGAAAGTGTTCATAAGCAATGATATTTCAAGGAGTGTAAAGATAACTGCATGACACTGCCACAGTTCTTTATTCTACTTTCTGAAAGCATTTTTGGAATTGTCTGTTCCACCATATCATGTCATTTCTATCATTTGTATTGTTCATTGGATTTGTCCAAATTATTATTGCCAATGGACTTCAAATGTGAGAGGTCTGTTCCTGACAGTGCAAATCAGTGATGGATAATCTTGACTCTGAATATGAATTGTGGTTATTGTCTAGAAATGAAATTTTTTTTTATTGGAATTGTATTGGTTTTCTTTTGAAATTTGAACTGGATCTTTTTAAAGGTTGAAATTGTAAGTAGAATAGATGGTAAAACTCTTGGTTGGTGATTTACCGTAATTCAGTATTGGTCAATTTTTCTTAGCTCTGGTATGCCCCAAATATAAAAAGTCAGAATGGGACATTTAGCACTACCGTTTTGGCACGGAGCTGGTTTGGCGCCGCCGTTAATTAGTATTAAGTAGTAATACTTGGTTATTTACCTGAAGTGCTGTCTGTCTTTTCAGATAAGTTGTGTTGTTGCCCTTAATAGCATAAATGTCTGAAAATATATCGAGTAAGAAAGGGAAACAGAAGTTTTCACATAATGGATATTTGTATGTGTTTTGATAAATGTAGCAAGCGTGACCCTTCGTTACTTTTTTGGCGGTGCGAGCAGAAGATCAGTGTATTATAAGGTGTATATATAATATGGGTACTTTTCCATTATCTGCCCCATTGATGATTGGTTAGGTTCAGTCATGATATTTTTGTTAACTAACAAAAATATCACAACTTAACCTAACCAATCATCAAGGGCATACAGTTGACCTAACCGGGCAGTGATGATTGGTTAGTTTAAGTTGTGATATTTTTGTTAGTTTTAACGAAAATATCATGACTGAACCTAACCAATCGTCAATGGGGCAGATAATGGAAAAGTACCCATATTATATATACACCTTATAATACACTGATTCTTTTGCTCGCACCGCCAAAAAAGTAACGAAGGGTCGCACTTGCTACATTTATCAAACACACACAAATATCCATTATGTGAAAACTTCTGTTTCCCTTTCTTTCATGATATATTTTCAGACATTTATGCTATTAAGGGCAACAACACAACTTATCTGAAAAGACAGACAGCACTTCAGGTTAATAACCAAGTATTACTACTTAATACTAATTAACGGCGGTGCCAAAACATCCAGCGCCAAAATGTTGGTGCCAAAACATCCTAGATGGATAAAAAGTACCAAGCTAGTTGGCAAAACTAT
Source organism: Bathynomus jamesi (assembly GCA_023014485.1). Classification (NCBI taxonomy): domain Eukaryota; kingdom Metazoa; phylum Arthropoda; class Malacostraca; order Isopoda; family Cirolanidae; genus Bathynomus; species Bathynomus jamesi. The sequence goes on from JAJOZX010005326.1 coordinate 168,123, forward strand.
ACTATATTTTCTTTAGTTTCATCACTAATGCTGCCAGAGTACTTCTGATTAAAGTTATTTTATTTGATTAACTCAGTTAATTATTTAATTACAGAACAGTAATTGGGTCATAAGAGCTTGGATTTGGTTTAATATTTCCTTTGGATATCATACTTTCACCTTCAAGCAAAACATTTCCAAGCAGTTATAATCCTCTTTAAAATCAAATAATTCATTTTTGAGAGAAAATGAAGCGATGATTAACTATGCAGATTTTTTGTCTCTCTTTTTAGCCTTGTAATATTCAATTAACAATTAGTAACAGCCTCCTTTTTTTCATGGTATTAGTTTTCAGTTTGGCAGACTGGTGGTGGTTGTCTATTTTTTAATGTTCCTTATTGTACTCTGCTATAAAAAATGTACCATAGTCAGTAGATCGTACAGTACAGTTACTTAAATTACATTAACCATTCTTAAAGTTCTTGTTTTAATTACAAAAGGATTGACACCATATCTTATTTCAGATCCTCTATTATGATTGTTTCAAATCTTAACACCATTTTTAAATGACAGTGCTGAAATTCACTAGAAATAAACTGAACACTTTTATTTATTGTCAAAGTATGACTGGAATAAAAGTTTGTCTTTTTCTCTTTATAATGGTTGATTGCATAAAATCACCCTCACTATTGGCACTGTTCTACCTTACGAAACTTCTGTTAGTTAAATGCTGATGCTATAGCATTTCTGTCAAAATTTAACTTGTACATCAAAATGTGTTCTTTTCACATCATTTCATTTGTGACAAAATAATGTACCATTTGATTCTTCAACTAACCTTACCTTATAACCATATGTAGAAGTCAAAGGATGCCTTTTGCATGTGGTACAAGTGAAGCGATATGAAACAAACACATTTTGGCACAAATGTTATATCCTGAAATAGGTTATGTGCAAGTTCAATTTTGTAATTATAACTGTCAAGGGAGTTTGCTTTTAATTGTAAGACTTAACCTAATACTCCATTATTACTTAAAATGTTTACTGCAAAATTGGAGTTTGGAACTAGGTTGTTTTTTCATTTAGATTTTACAAGATTAAAAGTTTTGGGGGGAACCATTGTTACTGATTCTCATTCTCAGGATAACACTTTTGCACGAATAAAATCGCTAATGACCTATATAGTCTCGGTTTTTTCCCCCTCCCTACATTTTGTAGGCTTCAGACTCGATGATATTTGACACAATAGTAAGACTACTCAGTGGCTTCATATCGCTAATCAGTTCACTTTGTCTTTGAGGATTGTGTGACATGATATAATATCAAATGCTTTTACAGCTTTCACAGCAGTGTGATATTTTATGGCTGTCATAGAACTTAGCAACATTTTACACCACTCATAGCTTATAGGTAAAGAGTTATATAATTAACGTTGTTTTCTCGCAACCACTGAACTACTTACTCTAGTAACATCATCATAACCATACTCAGAATTTCAAGATTGATTTCAGTAGATTTTATGTTGGATGAAGAGAACTCTGTGATAATTAGTTTGAAAAATAAAGAACTTTTTAAATGTAGAAACAATTTAATGTTTAAACAGTAGAAGTTAGTAAATTTTATATTAAATTTATTGTAATGAATTAATAAGATATAAGGGTATTTAAGGTAATTTTGGTAAATTTCATACAAGAGGCTAAAGCTTTGCATATATATATAAATATATATATATATATATATATATATATATATATATATATTAGATATATTATTATAATATTATTATATTATTATATTATATATATATATATATAAATATATATATATATAATATATATATATATATATATAAATATATAATAATTATATATATATATATTAATATATATATATAATATATATATATATAATATATTATATATATATATATATATATATATATATATATATATATATAATATATATATATAGGTGAACCAAATGTAGGTGGACAGTAAATGATAACGTTTATTTTGAGAATACATATTTAATTTTTTTGTATACTATAATACAAAATAAAATTTAAATAAATTTAGTTATAATATTTAATATAATATAACACAAACACCATAGTTATAATGAACACCATAGTTATAATATAATATAACACAAACCGTATTCACCTACTGTCCACCTACTTTTGGTTCACCATGTATATATATATATATTAAAGTTCTTTAGTTATTAAGCTTTACAGAGTATGCATTTATAGAATATTTAAATATTATAATGTGAAAATTGAATTTAATGTGTTCTTTGCTTATTTTTATTTAGCATTCCTATATTATTGTTGTGTTGGGAGATTTTTTTTTTTTTTTTTTTTTTTACATAGGCATCCATCATGGATATGCCTGATTCATACAATTACTGCCAAAATGATGTTGAATTATAAAAGATTAAAATATAAATTATAATACTAAATTCTTTTGTAACATATATATATGAGTATATAATTATATATACAGGGTGTTTGAAAACTTTCTGTACAAATTGTAATGGGATAGGCAACACCAAGACAAACCCTTTTCATCTATAAGTGTATGTCCGCTGACGTCACCATTCGGCGCGAGAGAGCGCCGCTGCAATTGGCTAAAAAGTGAAGTGGGCTAGACTCACGCTTGCCGCGGGCATTCTTAAATCGGACGTAGTACGCGTAACATGGAGCGCTTCACGACTGCTGAGATGGCTGACATGCATATGGTGTATGGGGCTGCCAATGGAAATGGAAGAGCTGCTGTGAGGTTGTACCGACAGCGCTTCCCAAACAGACGTGTGCCAAACCACCAAACGTTTGCACATTTGCATTGGTGACTGCGAGAAACTGGAACATTCCATGCAAACATGCATGACACTGGTTGGGAGAGAAACATGCACACTCCTGACATGGAAGAAGAAATCCTACGGCGATTTGAGGACAATCCAAGTGCAAGCACGCGAGCTGTTGCACGTATCCTCGGTGTGAACCACGACCTGGTCTGGAGTGTGTTGCACGAGCAGCATTTACATCCGTTTCATCATCAGAGAGAGCAGGCATTACAACCTCGGGATTACCCTCTTCGTGTGGAATTCGCACGCTGGTTTCTGCAGCAGACAGCGGTGCAGCCTAATTTTCCGGCTTATGTGCTGTTCTCAGATGAGGCCTGTTTTCACACGTGAGGGTGTTTTAACATGCACAATTCTCACGTGTGGGCGCACGCAAATCCACATGCTACAGGGGTGCATGCTCATCAAGAACGGTTCGCTGTCAATGTTTGGGCGGGTATTGTCCATGGCAAGTTGATTGGGCCGTACCTGCTGCCTGCCCGACTCGACGGGCGGGTTTATCGGATATTTCTTGAAGAAACGTTGCCAGAAGTGCTGGAAGATGTTCCCATGGCTATTCGTAGACGAATGTGGTTTCAACACGTCCGATTTAAGAATGCCCGCGGCAAGCGCGAGTCTAGCCCACTTCACCTTTTAGCCAATTGCAGCGGCGCCCTCTCGCGCCGAATGGTGACGTCAGCGGACATACACTTATAGATGAAAAGGGTTTGTCTTGGTGTTGCCTATCCCCCATTACAATTTGTACAGAAAGTTTTCAAACACCCTGTATATATAAAATATTATATGTGAAGCCCAGTTTTTGTTGTAATTTTGCATAGAATCCAGTGTTGAAATACAATAACCTTCATTGTAACATTCAGTTAAGTGTTGGAAATTTTGTACACGTGAAATTTATTGATTATTTTATTCTAGAAATATTCTTCCATTCATCAAATTGTGTGTGTGTGTGTGTGTGTGTGTAGTTTGTATGAAATATAATGTTTATTTTAAAATATATCCCACAGAGTGTATAAAATGTTTTACAAGTTCCCGGTAATAGTGTGATTAGTTTGTAGAGGTATTTTTTTAGCTTACCCTTTTCAGTGGGGCTTTTTGGAGCAAATAATTTCTTTGAACTTTTTTAGTTTTCTAAAAGGTTGGGTTGTTAGTAGTTTTGTATTGTATAATGCGAGTCCATATCATTTAGATTCTTTCCTTTGTTGAAATTTCTAGCTTATCAGCTTGCTTCACTATAAGCCATTAAACCCGAAGAATTTAGGATAGATTAGTTTAATTCTTTTTTTTATTTTGCAAACAATGTGGTTGTGAAAGTGTCTAAATATTATTTTTGAAAAGGCTCAAGGGTTTCTTTATATACTGTACTCAGAATTATGTAGATACACCTGAGTTAATATCATATACCAACTGGCTTTGGCATGAAAGTGAGTGCCAGACTTGAACATTAAAATGTGATGGTACTATTAAACAAGGGTGTGATAGGTATGAAGAATGTTTGAAAAAATTTATTGGTCATTTACAAAAAGTGCAGTTTAAGTTGTTTTTCACTGTAAAGAAACCTATTGTTGAAAAAGAATCCTGTAATTTTTTTTTATGCAGGGACGAGGAGCCCAGGGCAACTGCCTGCAAAACACCCACTCCATAGAAGGAGAGAGCCAAAATCAAGGTGTCTGAGGCTCAACAGTCTTTTTTTTTTTTATAAGTAAATTTTTAAAAGATTGTGTAGTGTGTAAGATGCACGTATGTATAGTGGGTAATATTGGAGAAATGTGTTTGAAAGCATGCTGGACTGCTCGCCAGGGTTGTGGAGTCGGTCCAAAATTTTCCGACTCCGACTCCGACTCCACACATTGTAAAAATTCGACTCCGACTCCGACTCCGACTCCACACATTGTAAAAAATCTAAAAATCCGACTCCTCACATTTTAAATATACGACTCCGTCTCCTCTAGTGTTTCACTCTATAATTATCATAATAATAAAACATTTCATCACCACCACATGAATCGTCAGGTTACTTTCTAGGATAAGGGAACATTCAATATTAAGAAGGATATTGACTTGTAGATATTATCATATTAAGGGATTTTTATTTTTTCCAATAATATATATATATATATATATATATATATATACTGTGTATATATATATATATATAAATGAAAAAGATTCTCTTAAACATAATTAAGGTCTAACCAGTAGTAGTCCTACTTAAAATTGAATAACCCTTCTTAACCTATTGGCTATAACCAGGGTTGTGGAGTCGGTCCAAAATTCTCCGACTCCGACTCCACACATTGTAAAAATTCGACTCCGACTCCACCCTGAAACGTGCGACTCCACGACTCCGACTCCACGACTCCGACTCCACGACTCCGACTCCGACTCCACGACTCCGACTCCACGACTCCGACTCCACGACTCCGACTCCACGACTCCGACTCCACAACCCTGCTGCTCGCAGGGTAGATGAGACACTGAAAAAGAACAGCTAAGGAGGACAGTGACAGAAGAAATGGGAGTTCCAGCACCCCCTGTCTCCTGCTGAATGTCCCCTTCTACAATATCATCCTATTTTTTTTTTATGCAGGAAGGAGGGGCCAAGGGCAAATGTTCGGAAAAGCCCCCCCCCCCCCCCCCCCCCCCTAGAAGAAGAAGAGCCAAAAATCAAGGCTGGGTTTTTTTGAGATGCCTAGACACTGCATTTGAAAAATGGGAGGTCAGAGACAGGAGGGAAGATTGTTCGAGAGTTGACTGTTGAGTAGATAAAAGATTGAAAATACCACTTAACCCTTGTGTAGGGGAGTTGGACAGAAAAGGAGTGAGAAAGTGTAGAAAGTCTCGTGCTGTGTGCTCTCCTTAAAGGAGGAGGTTAGAGAGTTCAGAAGAGCAATGTCCATTATAATAGTAATAATAAGAATGAGGTAACATTGTGGCAAAGAGAGATTGAAAACAATGAGTAAGAGGTGGAGAATTGATGAGACAAAAATCATTTGATTCCACCCAGTCAAGTTCAGCTGTATGGGTTGAGCCACCCCACACATGAGAAACATACTCCATACAGGGGCAAACAAGACCCCTGTACAGAGACAGCAACTGAGTGAGGGTGAAGAAACTGTGAAGCTGGTACAGCACATGTAACCTCTTAGAAGCTGTTTTAGAGAGAGAGTATATGTGATCTTTCCAGGAAAGAGCAAAGCAAGAGAAAAGAAATGCCAACAATGTTAAGAGAAGAGGAAGGATTGAGTTGTGTGTTTTGAAGGTAAGGGGATAGTCATGTGGAAGACTGTAATGAGTAGTCAGATGAAGGAACTGAGTTTTTGAGGCATTGAAAGACACAAGGTTTTCTCTGCCCTAATTAGAAATCTAGCAGAAAGATCAGAGGTCAGGTGCTCCATAGCCATCTTGTGAATCATTGAGTGACTGTTATGAGGGATACTTTGTGAAGCAGGTGGAGAAGTGAAGAGTGGAATCATTGGCATAGGAGTGAATAGGACAGGAAGTGCAAATTAAAAGATCATTAAATAAAAGGAAAAGAGTGGGTGACAGGACAGAACCCTGAGGAACACCACTGTTGATAGCTTTAGAAGAACAGTGGCCATCAACAAACGCAGCTATAGATTGGCCAGAGAAGAAATTAGAGATGAAGGCACAGATAGAAGGATAGAACTGAAAGAGGGCAGTTTTGAAATTAAAGCTTTTGATATGTCTAGCACAATAGCAAGAGTTTCACCAAAATCCTGAAAGGAGGATCTACAGATCTACAGAAGCTAAGGCTAACAAAGACCCTAAGATCCACTCTAAGGTTAGCCCAAGAGAAAGGAAAGAGGAGGGGGTTAAAGAGGAGAATAAGGGGTTAAGTAAGTAGCAAAACCTATCATTTGTGGGTTAACATTCATTCAGAAAAGAGAGAGAAAGATTCCCCATCATCATCATCCGCTGGCCACTGCTGACAAGTTGGAAAAATAGTCAAAGAGAATAGGAGAGGGGTGAAAGATGAAAAGAAGTAAAATAAGAATGCTTACAAACCATGCAAACACTGTCATACCATGCAAACTACAGACCAAGAGTCAGAGAGATATCAGATCATCATCAGTAGTGTGTCCCTTCTGAAACCCACACTGATGATCTGAAAGAAGATTGTGAGGAGAGAGGTGTTTAAGAATCTTCCTATTGAGGATAGATTCAAAACTTTAGAAAGGCAAGAAATCAAAGCAACTGGACTATAGTTGGAGGGTTGAGTGTGTCACCTTCTTTGGGACAGGCTGAATGAAATGAACTTCCACCAGGAAGGAAAAGTACCAGATGAGAGAGAAGACAAGAGTGTTTGCCTAGGCAGGATGTCAGCACTAAAGCACAGTTCTTAAGAACCAGGAGGAACACCATCAGGACCATACACCTTCCTAGAGTTAGCTCAGATAGGGCAGAAAAAACATCTTTTGAAGAGAATTTAATTTCTGACAAAATAAAGTCAGAGGAAGAGGAGATTGAGGAACAGCACTGGAATCATCCAGAGTTGAGTTGCTCATGAAAGTTTGTACAAATAGTTCAGCTTTATTTAATGTTTTTCTTTGGTAACAGTTTGTTATCCTTTCCTCCTTGTGCTTTCATCTTTACAGCAGAATTGTTCATTATTTTCACATTACGCTCATTGTTTATCTTTCCCAGTATCTTTTGTCATATAGTGTAAGTAGATTACCAAAATGTCATTTTGGCTATTGAGCAGTATAATTGGTCCTGTCTTCTAGTACTGAAAATACAGTATTGGCTTTCTTACTTTCACATGACATAAATTTTCTTGCTTTCTGTTGGATTCCTGCCCATGTGGTGATCCTAGGCAACAATTCATATTCCCTATTTGGATTTTATTCCAGCCATTTGTTGCAGACTTTTACATTCTTCTTGGCAGTTGTACTGGGATGATCATCTTGTGTAGAATATGTCACACCAATTAAAACCTTTCTTGTTATGAAGTCTAGGGTAGTCTGAATCATCCACATCCTCACAACCCATGGCTATCTCATGTCAGGTGACCCTCCACCCTTTTGTGACAACTTCCTGGTCCCATTGACAGTAGTGTGACCTCCTCACAAAAAAGTCCAGACTTGGAAAACATACTCTTCATGAAGTCCTTCTTTCTGACATACTCTCTTTTGTGCTGTTTGACAGTTACTTTCTAAGGCAGAACTTCTCTAGGAACTTTAGTCCTTATATAAGTCAGTCTAACACTGAGATAAGCCTTTAAGGCAGGGTTAAAATTTGCAGTGAACTTAATCAGTTAATCAATCAATTTGATAAAAGCACCATGTGATTGGTCACATCAGTGTAGGCCTGTGTTGTATGCATATCCTGAAATCCAAAATGTAGAAACTTCGTAAATGATGATACTCTCTATGTTATTACACTTATGTTGCTGCTTTTGGTATCTTAGCACTGCAGTGCTATACACATGGTTGGTACTTCATACATTTTTTAATTTCAAACTTAGTTTCAGTGTGTGTGTCTCAGAATCTGACACAATGTGAATTCTGTTCCATTGCTGGCTCTTACAATTAATAATGACATTTAAATTTCATTTGAACTTGATCAATATGCCTTAACCCTTTAATGCCAATTGTTGCCTTATGGCAGCATGAGCTGATAATAAATTTTGAGCCTTATGATCTGAATATTAGATGTTATTTTGGCTTGAACAGGAAAAAAAAATTACAATAAAAACTTTATAATTCAGGCATGAAAGGGTTAAATTCTTAATGGGGTAAAACGAAGTAGTTGAAGATCACTTAAATTGAAACAGACTCTGGAGAATGAAATGCGATGAAGTTTTGATACAATGGAAATTGCATAAAAGTGAGAGCAAAGAGTTTTTGTGTACACTTTGTAAATGTAAAATCTAAACAAAAGCCTAATTTCAAGAAGAAAAAAAAAACCCTTGATTTTGAAGAATTTAATACTTTTTCTTCATGATTAGTCATTAATTGCTGAACTTAGGAATTGAAAAAATAAAACAAGCATCACAAGTGATAAAAGATTCTCTTGAACTTATTAATATTAAGTTTTATATATAAAAGTAGGTAAGAATAAGATTGAGTCATCTTCATGACCCAGATAAATAAACTAAATTATTTCCTGCTTCTGGCACTCATTTTTTTGGGTGGGTGATGGTGAAATTGTAAACTTCTTTGACAAGAAGTATATTTATAAGAAATATTCTTTTGTTTCAATAAGCAGTTTTTTTAGAACATTGATATATTCAGATATTTATCTTAAACCAAATTCGCTTGTATTATTTGCTTATATATATATATATATATATATAGATATATATATATATATATATATATTATATATATATATACAGGGTGGGCCGAAAGTCTGGATCATAGAAAATATTTATTTAATACATAAATTACAACAAATGGTAAATACTTAAAATGAATATCACTTTAACTCGTAAATGCGTATCCGTGATACTGTACAGTGGTTCGTACTCCAGTATAAACAACAAATTATAACAAATGCTCAAATTGGCAGCCTCTAACATCGAGACACTTAGGGATGGAATTTATGATTTTTAATTTCTTCGAATTGACGTTCTCGAGATGCGTGTTTCATTTGATAATCTTCTTGTTGACTTTACTGGACTATTCGTTAAAGTTTCACATACCATTGCAGAGTATTTTCATCAGTTGCAGTTTTTGGACGACCAGAACGCCGTCGATCATGTACACTTCCTGTTTCTTTGAAACGTTTAAACAACTTGCCAACAGTCGCATGTGTTACTGGATGCTTATCAGGATGATTTCTATTGAATTCGGTAGCAACTTCTGTGTGTAGCGCCCTGTCTTGTGTACATGAGCACAAGTTCTACCCGGTCTTCTGTTGTTAGATTCGAAGCCATTTCTGGGCTGAAATAAAAAAGTATTTGAGTATTTATACTGGAGTACGAACTACTGTACAGTATCACGGATACGCATTTACGAGTTAAAGTTGATATTCATTTTAAGTATTTACCATTTGTTGTAATTTATGTATTAAACTAAATATTTTCCTATGGATCCAGACTTTCAGCCTACCCTGTATATATATATATATATATATATATATATATATATATAAGCACACCGGACAAAAAATTAGTCACCCCTCTCAGAATGTACCTAATAACGTGTGACGGTGCCTCTGGCCTTGATAACCGCACGAATCCGGCGAGTTTAGTATGCGGAGGTACGCCTGCTGGTTCAAATTCATCGTCACTGGAACGAGAGGGCCCATTTCGTGGTACGAAAAACATCCCCAGAATATCACGGAACCACCTCCAGCCTGAACAACACCTTCGACGCATTCAGGATTAAAGGCTTCATTGGACCTGCGATGTACTCGTCGCCTCCCATCATTGGAGAACAAACAAAAACGGGACTCATCGGACCAAATTACACGTTTCCAATCTGCCGCAGTCCAGTTTTTGTGCCTCTGAGCCCATTTATAACGTGCCAAGTTGTGACTTGCTGTTAACAGCGGCCTCTTCCGTGGTACCCTGCTCCAGATGTCCATCGCATGCAGTTCTCGTCGCAATGTCCGTTCGGAAATTGGTCGCTGGAGAACCTCATTGGTTTCTTGGAGCAATTGTTCTCTGGCTTGAAAACGATTTGCAGTTACTAGACGAGAAACATGGCGGCGGCCCCTATTGTCGAGAATTGTTTTCCGGCCACAGTTACGCCGTCGATTTTCAGTTGATTGCGAACTACACCAATCTTTGTAAACTCGCTGAACAGTACGCGTTGACACATCAACAAATTGGGCTACTTCAGACATTTTGTGTCCGTGGGCTCTGCCAAACACGATGGCTCCTTTTTGCCACTGAGTAACGTCTGCCTCACGACCCATTTTGCAGACTATATCCAACACACACTTTGTTCTTCACCACCTCACGAAACAGATCTGATCCTGTGTGCTACGTCACCGCTACTTGTCACTTACCAATGCTACATCAGCGCCCTCTGTGTGACCTTGAACTTCCTACTATCGGTGCTAGTAGGGGTGACTAATTTTTTGTCCGGTGTGCTTATATATATATATATAAACAGAGTGGCGCAAAAGTCGAGCAGGAATTTTCAGTGTTTATTATAATATATTTTTTCTTTTAGGTAGGGGATGGTTTCAAAATTAACAATAGACAAGAGGGTGAGCTTGGTTTTAATGTATGGAATACCAGGTACAACAAATCAATGAATGGTACAGAATTTAAAATCTGTAGCCATTGATCGATTTGTAGTACCTGGTATTCCATACATTGAAATCATGCTCACCCTCTCATATATTGTTAATTTCACAGCCATCCCCTAACTAAAGAAAAAAATATATATTCAACAGTGAAAATTCCTATCTTGTGGGATTTTTGCGCCTCCCTGTATATATATATATATATATATATGTGTATAAAATGTATGGTTTCATTTCAACTTTACAGTCAAATATAATTGTTGTTAAAATGGTTTGTATCTTGTATTTTTTAACCAAATTAACATGATAGTAAAAATTAATAATTAAGTTTACTAATCGAAGGTATATTTACAACTGCTAACGCATATTAACTAAAAGGGGGTATAGCTAACTGGAATATATATATATATATATATATATAATATATATATATATATATATATATATATATATAATATATATATATATATATATATATATATTAGATGTTTTTATATTTATTTACAATTGTAAATTTCTATGAATTAATAATTGTCATGTATATTTATTAAATTTGTCAATTTTGGAATATTATTAATTTAGTTTTCCCTGTATGGTATGGTACGAGGTAAGGTTTTTCAATCACTTGGCATTTTTAGTGGAATCATTACGTAGAAAGATGAGTAAAAGTGTTGTTCAATTGGCGTAGTTTAATTATTTTGATTTGTAGTGTAATTTTACTTCTTGGTCGTAACTTAGATTGAAAGTAATGTGCGTTCTTTAGTAGATAAGATTTTTCTGCGCCGACTGAAGTTAGATGCGATTCGAGGTGAAAAGGTGAAAGTCTCTGTTAAAAGTTTTACATCGCCGTTGTAAACATTTCCTTAGTGAAGTGTATTACATATATGATCTACCATTCTCGTCTTTTTGTGCCTCTCAAAACTTCTTGAGAAGATGGTTTCTCGGCGTCTGGTATTGGCATCTCGGAACGCCGCAATTTGCTTTCTCCTACACAGACGAGTTTTTACAGGGGTCATAGCACCACTGACATTTTAGTCCTGTTGGAGACTGCGGTCCGTGTGTCCTTTGCAGAGCGACGTCGCCGCCTCTGTTTTCTTTTTTTATCTGGGGAATGTATATGACTACCTGGCGGTGGTGGATCTGCCGTAAACTTTATCTCTTGGGTTTCTGAGGTTTTCTCCCGTCCTTCATCTCCTGCTCATCTCCGTCTACCTGCTCCTTTCGTGTTCAGGTGGGTATCTCTCTCTCTTCTGTGCACTCGTAGGAGGAAGGGGTTCCCAGGGCAGCGTCATCTGCTTCGCTTTGGCGATTGATGACGTGGTGACGGCTCTGCCCTCGGATATTACAGCCACCCTGTACGTCGACGACCTAGCCATTTACTGTTCGGTTCCCGATCCACCTTCCTTGAACGTCTCCTCCAGCGGTCCTTGTATTCGATCTCCAGATGGGCCACAAATCACGGGTTTCGGTTCTCCCCTTCGAAGACGGCGGTGATGCATTTTTGCCGCCACCGCTGTTGCACTGCCGTCCCTTTCCTCCTCTTATGGATCGCTGCTCCCTGTTGTCCCCGAAACTAGATTTTTGGGTCTCCTTGATTCTCACCTTTCTTGGATTCCCTACCTAAAGTCTCTGAAGATTTCGTGCCTTCAGACTTCACCGTTCTGAAGTTCCTTCCCATATCGATTGGGGTGCTGACCGATACACCCTTTGGCGGCTTTACCACTCTGGTCCGTCCAACGTAAGTTGGATTATGGCTGTCAAGCCTATTCCTCCGCCCCTGCCTCTGCCCTGCGCATGCTGGGCCCTGTCCGTTCCCTGGGTGTACACATCAGCACTGGCGCATTCCGGTCCTCTCCCATTGTCAGCTTTTATACTATACCGAAGGACACACTTTTCTCCTTCTCCGCCATACCGGTCTCCTACTCTCTATTTAATGTAACTCGGGTATAATTTCTTCCTCTCTCTGCTGTTTCTACTGCCTTCTCTCTCTTTTATCGCGGTATTTCTTCTACTGCTGCTCCTCCTAGTGTTTCTTTTTTCCCATTTCCTTGCGTTCTCTCTTTATTTTAGTATCGCGCGATATGACCTCGGCAGTTGAAGCGCCGATGAAGCACTGCTATTCATTCAATTCAATTCTGGTCTTTTTGTATTTTCTAGTGAATGTGCAGTGCATAGTTACAATGAAGGTTATTTTAAAAATTGAAGGTAACGTATGTTTTTGTAATTTTAGCTAAGTTTTAGATCGGAGTTTGAAATAGTTTTTTTATTTTTATTGCTAGTCAAGTGACGTATACGAATTTAAAATACAAACCAACCTAATTTTTAGGGCAACGCCACTTCCCGTCCGATCAGCAAAGTTAAACGACGTTGGGTCTGCGCATGATTTAAAGTATTATAATATCAGGGTTTGGATGTGTGTGTGTGAATGAGAGCGCGCGCTCGCACTTGCAAAAAATGGGTCAGCGCACCAGTCTTGATGGTTTTGCAACTGTTAGCAGAATGTCTTTCGAGAGTAATAAGAAACAAAGTAATTTTCTATTTGTTCAATTGGTGATTTCATTTAGGACTGGACCGGTTGGGTTAGATGAAGTCAGACTAGTTCATATCAGATGATCATTTGATGATTTGGTTTTCTTTGAGAATTCGGGATTACGCCATTTGGGGGAAACTTTGTTTCCCTCATACGAGTACCACGCCCGGCACAGTATCATTTAACCGCTCGATTTTGTTAGGCTGAACCCCGACACTTGCAGACTCGTACTATGAAGGTTTCGGGCGCGGCTCCCACCGCCGCTGCGGAGTTGTGATTGCTCAAACTCAAGTTATTGACTCTCGGAGTTCGCACCCCCCTCCTGTGTGGGAAAATAAGGTTGAAGATGATGATGTCTTGATTTTTTAATTAGATTTTTTTTATCTAATTAGTATTCAGTACTTTTCTCTCTCAGCAAATTTTAGGAAGAAAGAGAAATTTTGAAAGGATTTAAAGGTGAATGGATCATTTGGAAGTCAAATATAAAATTCTCTTCCATTGTTGCTGTGGAAGATATCTAACAACGATTCTGAAGCAGCACCAGTAGTTAACACGTAAGCATTTGATCGTATTTTTTGGGGGTATATATTCTTAACCTAACCACTTCATTTATCGCTATAATCAACAAGTTCATGAACTTCTGAAAATGGTCCTTAAAGATTGAATGTATACGGAATTGTTCTTATGTAATTATAATTTGTAAAACTTTCCAGCATCTAACTTTAGCGTATCGTAATATTAAAAGGGAATATTCTCAATTACAGGAAACTGAATTTGGAGAATAAAACCACAATAAGTTAATGGGTTTATTGGAGGCTCAAGCTTGGGCCTACACTAAGGTGTTCATCGTGTGGAGTAGAAAAGAAGAGGAAGCAGGAAGCGGCTATCAATTTATAAGGTAGGGTTGTACCAGAAGTGGGAAAATGGGATTAGGAAAGTGATAAGAAAATGATTAAGGAAGATACAGGATACAAAATGGAATAAATATGAAGATGAATAAAATTATAAAATCGCGTTTTAAAAAAATTAGAATAATAATAGGAAAAACAAACAAAAAAAAAAAACCAAGAGGAAGAACAAAATATATTAACACGTTTCTTGCGATACGACCCACCGGTGGTCGTATCGCAAGAAACGTGTTAATAATGGTAATTGTGAAAATTAATAAGCAGTTTGGTAGCAAACGAAAAAAGGAAAAGTACACTGTAATTGTTTGTTCAGAGCAATGGTATTTAACCTTTTTCGCACTCTTACACCTTGAACTAGTAGGAGAAAAGGAAAATTAAGAAATAACAAAAAAAAAAGTTATGGTTTCACTAAAATTAAGTGGCGTCAGCAGCTTACCCCCTCCCCCCCTCCCAAAAAATACCTTTGGTTTAGAGTTTGACGGTTGGAACCGAAGGTGGTTTTTAAAAGTATAGTTACTGGGTGAAAACCAGGCAATTCACAGAAATTAGGGAGATACTGATCCAACTTTTCTGCGCAAGTAGACGATGGAAGACTTGAAAACCAGTGGGGGCGAAATTCCAGTGAATGGAACGATTGAATGTACTTAAATGTTTAAACAATGCATTGTTTCATTTTGGGTTCTGATAGCACCCTTGTGTCCGGCGATTCAGATCTGCAGAGTACGGCCAATTTCACTTTGGGGATTGTAAACAAGTCCCAAAGTTGTTCTGAGAAGTGAATATGGTTTGCACCAAAGAACTGCTTAGCGAGTTGGTTTGCCTTGCAACCAGCCTAATATTGGTAGGTTTATAATTAAATTTAAGTTCAAGGATCGGTGGCATATAACTTAGGCACAGAGCAGGGAATTAGGTTGTTCAGCAGGGATCGGGAAGGGTAGTTAAGACTGAATTGATGAAAGGAACAGCATAAAACCCAATTTATTGAATGATAATGTGAAGTGACTGAGTTCATGAACAAGTAATACCGAATAAAAAAGGTGGGGTGACCTTAGGAAATGATGGAACCCTTGACTTGATGATGGTGAAAGAAATGGTGTAAATGTAAAATCCAGTATGAGTAGGCTTGAGGTAAACTGCGGATGGTGACTATTCTCAAAAACATCAATTTCGGCTCTAACTGAAGAATTCTAAAATTCCCATAATAACTTCTTCATTGCTTACCATTCTTATGTCTATTGTGATTGCAAAAATTAAACAGTTGAATAACAAATAAACTAAGTGTAATCTCCATTGTTTATATAGTTTGTTCTTCCTGTTAGTTTTTTTTTTTATTACTAGTATTTTGGGTGCCCGGTAGCTCAGGGGATTTGGTGGTGGACTCAGCGGTAAGGCTCTGGTTCGAGTCCGCGTGCTGGTCGCTTTCTCTGTTGATGATTGGGCTAAAGATGACCCTTGAGGCACGCTCACCCCTCCGTCGTGGGGAGATAAGCTTCCTGGCTTTTATACATGGATGATCAATGATCATACGACAATGCGTTTTTTTGCGAGACTTAGGTAAATACGTTAAAGGTCAAGATCGCAATTAGAGGGTAAACGTCAATAGTTTTTTAACTACTAAACATAACCTGATGAAACGTCTCACAATACCGACCATCGCAGGATGTGTCGCGAGCAAGACTCGGGGTCTTGTACCAAAGGTCGAGGTCAAAAATAGAGGAAGGGACATTGATGTCGTTCTGACATTATTCTTGTTTCACTTGAATAAGATTAGAATCACGTTAGCAAAAATTAACATCAATATTTATTTCCAATAGAATGCATGTTATATTTATTCCATTCTGTATCATCTGTCTTTAATCCTTTTCTGGACATTTTCCTAATCTTGTTCTGTAAATATTCTCAATTATGCGAAGTTGGGTAAAGATTCATTAGTGCACATGAACAGAACTCTATATTGATTTTTATACAGGGATACAGTATTTGCCTTTTCAAATTTGCTATAATCTTCGTCTACATTTACATTAATAATAAATAAAATTTCTTAATTTTAAATTTGTTAACAATTTGTTTTAGGTTTTCAAGTGCCGTAATAATTGAATGCCCAGTTAGGTCAACTGTACGCCCTTGACGATTGTTTAGGTTAAGCCGTTAGTTTAAACGAAAATATCACGACTTAACCTAACCATCGTCAAGGGCGTACAGGTGACCTAACCGGGCAGTCAATAATTTTCACGTAGGTTTCGATTAATTTTCGGCAACTTCTACCAAAAATGTGTTAGTTATAGCTACCGCTTGTACAGGGTGTTTATAAAGTCCCTATCTATTTCAGTGAAAACGTAGCAAAAAGGGTAAAATTCAATAACAATATAATAGAAGGCATACATTTAATGAATACTTAAGCATATGATTCTACATGAGCACCATTAGTATCTCTACAGAGTTCGAATCTGTCAGCAGTATTGCAGAACACGTTTTGGAGCATGACAGGAGTTATTTTTGTAACTGCTGTCACGATACGAACACGTAAATCTTGCAAATCTGTAACCCTCGTTTGATAGACGTTTGATTTGATAAAACCCCATGCAAAGAAATCCAAGGGCGTTAGGTCAGGAGATCGAGCCGCCCAGGGTCTGTTGCCTCCACGTCCGATCCACCAATTTGGAAATCGTTCATTTAGGTACTCCGGAACAATGTTTGCGTAATTACAAGGTGTCCCATCTTGTTGAAAGACAACGGTATTTAAAATGCCATCTGAATGAAGCTGGGACATTTACGTGCTCGTATCATAACAGCAGTTACAAAAATAACCCCCGTCATGCTCCAAAATGTGTTCCGCAATGCTGCTGACAGATTCGAACTCTGTAGAGATACTGATGGTGCTCATGTAGAATCATATGCTTAAGTATTCATTAAACGTATGCCTTCTATTATATTATTATTGAATTTTACCCTTTTTGCTACGTTTTCATTGAAATAGGGACTAATACATATTTATATATATTAGTGGTGGACTGGATATCCGCATCATTTTTAACATCCGCACTGACTGCGGATGTTACCTCTAATAAATTATGCAATTTACAATTAAATTAGTTTATAAAGCAGCTTATTAGGCCCAGTCATGCACATTTCATGTGAAGTATTAATCTATTAATGAGCAAATATATATACCTCAAAATATAAATACCATTAAATCAACAAACACTGCCTGTGCCGCTGTGCGTACTCCACTGATTTTTTTTTTTTTCACAGTAACACAGTAACACAGTAACACAGTAACACAGTAACACAGTAACTTTTCAGAATGAAATTGTTCGTATAAGATCAAGCAGTCTATCGTGTTTCGAACAAGATTATTGTAAATAAATACAAAAAAAAAAAAAAAATTCTTTAGCAAAAATAAAAATGCTAATTTTCTATAGCAAACACATTGCAAAATTTGCAATTGAAAATTGAATGAAACTTGTTTCATTGAATTTTCTGTGGCTGAAACTCTTGAGAAAGCTATTATTTTTATCATAATGAAAATATTAATTTTAATTCTTATGCATTGCCTGCCATAATAGTAATATCACGAAATTTGAAAAATTGTCATATATTCATAATTCTATATTATATTGAGAGATTAACTAAATATCCGCATCCGCAGATGTTTAAAAACTGACATCCGGTCCACCACATTAAGAAATTTTATTTATTTTATTATTAACGTAAATGAAGATGAAGATTATAGCAAATTTGAAAAGGCAAGTAACTTTACAGCGTTTTCCTCGCAAATGTTTTTTTTTTTTGTTCTATAGTTCTATATTGATTTTTATACAGGTAGATATAGAGTTCTGTCCATGTGTACTAACGAATCTTTATCCGAAGTTGAATTAAGGGAATGAAGCCACATTGAAAAATTAATTTATTGGAACACTAGCTTTCGTCCTATGCTTATTTCTTCAGGTGCGATTGAGTAGGGTATTGAGGCAGGGTATAAGAATAGTGGGACCGAAGGTAGGGATTAGGAAAGGGAGTGTCAAAGGAAAACTGGAAAGAGAAACTAAGGGACACAGATTAATAAAATGTAAATAATAATAATAATAATGACTGGTGGAGAAGGGGATATTCACAATAAACAAAACGGTGAAAGAAGAGTAATTTAGAAACAAGATTCAACCAAAGATTATAAAGGGGATTAAGGACTTGTGAATAATAATAATTTAAAAAAAAAAAAAAAAGGTGCACATGGTTTCGAAGAAAAATGCAATTGGAAACGAATAACAATATTGATGATTATTATAATATACAGGGTGGGCGGAAATTAGCTCCCTATTTTGGATTGGTAAAAAAATACGTATATTATCCATTTATTTCAGAAGAAATAATATGAAAAGTTAGGCATACATGGTAGGTTTTCTCCAAAATTCAATGTGGGCTCCAACTCTTTCCACCAGCTTCTGGAGCCGCCCAGGAATGGCGTCCACTGACTTTAGCAGGAACTCCGGCGGGATGGAGGACATGACTTCCCGAATTCGGTCCTCCAGTTCTTCCAATGTCCTCGGTTTGGTGCGGTAGACTTCTTCCTTTACCCACCCCCAAAGAAAGAAGTCGCACGGTGTCAAGTCGGGGCTCCTGGCTGGCCATTGATGTGGACCACGACGACCCATCCAACGCCCAGGGAAGTGGGCATCCAGCCACTCACGGACAACAAGAGCGAAGTGCGGAGGGGCGCCATCTTGCATAAATATCTTTGGGGGTGGGTAAAGGAAGAAGTCTACCGCACCAAACCGAGGACATTGGAAGAACTGGAGGACCGAATTCGGGAAGTCATGTCCTCCATCCCGCCGGAGTTCCTGCTAAAGTCAGTGGACGCCATTCCTGGGCGGCTCCAGAAGCTGGTGGAAAGAGTTGGAGCCCACATTGAATTTTAGAGAAAACCTACCATGTATGCCTATCTTTTCATATTATTTCTTCTGAAATAAATGGATAATATACGTATTTTTTTACCAATCCAAAATAGGGAGCTACTTTCCGCCCACCCTGTAGTTGGAAATAGGTGATAATAGAGTAAAAATAAAATAATTACAGGAGACAAAGAGGACATTCCTAAGCCAATTTGCTGAAAATTTGACAGTGAATAGAGACACCCCCATCCCACCCCAGAAAAATTTTGTCAACGGAATAAAAACGAAGTGATTGATTGGAGTTAGGAAGATGTTTAATAAGAGCCGACTCAGTAATTCTGCGAAGTAGGGATTAAAAGATTCGTTGACCAGAGTTTGGAACATTAGTCGATTGGATGGTTGAATGTACGCACCTGTTTTCGTTGCCTTCAAACTGCATACTTGTTTGCCTATTCCAGCTGTAAAGTGCGGCCGTTTTCACCAATATAGACCTGGGGCCAGGTTCTACAGGGAATAACGTAAGTTCCAAGGGCTGGGGGGAGATTCTCAGAAGGGATAGGTTCAGTTTTCACTACGCAACTGTAGTAAAAACCAAATTCACCCCTGCCCAGAACCCCTCCCTGGAACTTACGTTTTTTTCTGTAAAAGTTGTCTCAGAGTCTACATCGGTTGAATGGGCCACAATTTACAAACCGGAAGAGCCGAACACAAGTATGCAGTTAGAACTGACAATAAGAACAATGGATAGATGACAGTGCGTACATATTTTAAACGTGCAATCGACTGGAATTTCGCCTCATTTTGTTCTACGAAACTTCTACTTCAGTAAAATGAATTAATCTCCTCTTATTAGCCAATCTTTCCAACATATTTGCATGAATTTTACACCTTTCACAAGATTCTCGGAAATAATATAATCAGCTCAACTGCCAACTACTTTACCAACGTCCTTTCATTTTCAGTTTTGTATGTAGGTATTTACTATCATAAATATGTTGTTTTTGGATATGCTGTTGCCTTTTTGTCTATATTTTTTTCTAAACCATGTGCACCTTGTACTTAGTCGGAGCTAAGGAATACCAAAAAAAAAAAAAAAAAAAATCACAAAAATCACCAATGGTAGCACTTTCCTAGTGAGTTGATCTTATAACAAAAAACGGTGAAAGGAGTGTTAAGATGAGTAAACTACCTCATCTTCAATCTCTGTGTCCCTTAGTTTTCTATTTTGTCTCCCTTAACACTCTGGACTACTAACGCGTTTCGCGTCAAAACTCTTTCCCTTGGGTCACTTCTTGGGCGAAGCGCGTCAAGTTGATCTGTGCCTCGTCACAGCTGACACAGTACATTTGGCAAGACAATACTCTCAGAAATTTTGAATTTACTCTTGTCCAGATCAATTTGACGCGTTTCGCGTAAGAAGTGACCCAAAAGGGGGGGGGGGGATAAGATAGAGTTTTGACGCGAAACGCGTAAGTAGGAGTCCAGTGTTAATCTTTTGCGTAGTCCCCGCTCCCTCTCCTCTATATACTGACCTGTTGCACTACTTTTCTCAAGGTCTTGGGGAATAGCTTATACTCTGACAAACTGATTTTTCATTGTGGTTTTATTCCCTTATTCTTAATCCTCTTCTGGTACAACCCTTCTTTGTAAATTAACATCCGCATGATGAGCGCCTTACAAGAGGATCAGACCTTCTCCAAGAAAATCATTAGCTTACTGTTTCAGACTTGAAAATAACGTAATGTAACCCTTATATCATCTTACTATGGTTGTCTTCCAGTGTTCTTCAATAAACGATAGTTAACAGTTTACGTTATTTCTAAAGATGTTCATGGAGTAGACACACACGGAGATTACTCACTTTAATAATAGTTTCCTGAATAAAAAAGAACTCAGAAAAATTGCTGTCTTAATTGAATGTCCCAGGGAGAAAGAAAAAGCTTCGTTTCTGAACAACTACCTCCGTTAATTTCTTTTCAAGGGAAATTAACTTTACCTACATCAAGTCACCAGGAAAGTTACGGTTGCTTTTGCTGTAAACAAACTTCAAGTTCGAATGCGGGTGTATTAAGTTTTCTTAAGGTGTAACCCCTTCTTACGCTTATGGAACTTACATTTGCGAAACATTGTTTTTTTTTAAATTCAAAACCAAGAAAGAAAGATAAGCTTTAAGTTAATACTGGTAGTCTGTAGTTCAAAAACTACTTCCATTGGAAAATACTACTACTTCAGTTTATATGTTTGTCAAAAGTGTTTACTTATTTTTTACTTTAATAACAAGTTCCTGACATGCGTAACAAGAGAGGGAATGTCTTATAAACTAAGGGCACTGCTACTTGCCCAAGTAATTATTCCATTACTCGTAAAATCAGAGCTGAAAATGACATTTGGTGACCGTCTTCTGTGTCCAGATGATGTAGCGATCCGCGGTCTGGAATAGACATCAAGCTGTAGGTTCCTTCTCTCGTGTGAAGGTAAACGTCATGCAGTTAAGATCATGCCTTAATTTATAGGTTATTTCTCTTGGGAAACTAGTAAATAGCAACTACGTTTTCCAAGTGGTCTAGTTTCATTCCATTCCTATCGGATTCTAGTAACGCTCTTTAAAACTTTCGCTAGCTTTACCATAAATATTTATACCTACAGCACTTTCGTAACATGATGTACAGTTGCAAAAAGAATTAACGAAAATATATGGACAAAATGCTAAAAAATTCATGCATCAACAATCTCTCTTCCCAATGGACTGGGGTGAGAAGACAGGAATAGCCCAGATGCAAACCTCTTTCATCACTTACTCCCCTTACATTCCACACAGACACGTGCCTTCCTGCAGTTGGAGTGAAACTAGACCTCGTCGAAAATGTAGCTGCTGCTCAGCATTTTTCCCCATCTTTAGACGAAGAGTATCATTAGATCAGGCCTTACTTCGGGTTGTTAACTGCTGATTTTTATCTTCCCATGAAGAGATTGAGCTTAAAGCTGGATGTCGAATTCGGACCACGGGTCCCGACATCATACGGACACAAAGGACGGATACCCATTAAACTATTACCTAAGCCAGTGGTGCACAAACTTTTTTGATGCGAGGGCCAAGCGAAGAAAATAACAATGTATTAGCCTACTTACTTTCCATCCAAGTCATAAATTGGGTCACTTTTATATTCTAACTTTCATTGAATTGAAAAGACCCGTGGGGGACACATTTGGCCCGAGGGCCAGGGTTTGTGCATCACTGACGTAAGCCCACTGTTACTTCACCTCTGATTTTACGAGAAGCGGCTAACTACTCGGCCAAGTAGTAGTAGTAGTCTCCTTAGTTTACGAGACTTAATCTTAGATTTAGTGAACTAAATTTGTTTTTGACAAATCTATCAACTGCAGTAGTAGTAGTAGTAGTAGTAATAATATCAGGTCATCCCATAAGTAATGTCGTTTTTTACGATAGATTAAGTTTAAACTAGTCCTACTCGGTTTAAGCATAAATTTTCCGAAGGTTATATCTAAGAGGAGATCTATCGTGTTTCGCTACATACTTCACAGACCTTGACCAGTGAAGACGTGCGTTTTGCTTTATGTGAACCCCTCATAAACATGGCGGTATCAGAAGAGCATATCAGGCATATAATGCTTTACGAGTTCAAAAAGGGAATAGTGCTACTGAAGCAACACGAAACATTCAGGACGTTTATGGCAACGATATTCTGCATGTGAGGAAATGTCAAAGATGGTTTGAAAAGTTTAGGAATGGTGACTGCTGTTTGACAGATTCAGCACGCTCTGGAAGCCCTGCTGAGTTTGATGATGACCTGCTGTTAGCCGCACTTGAAGAAAACTGTCGAAGAATTGGCCCAGACTCAATTCATCCCCGTCCACCATCCATCGACATTTACAACAACTCGGGAGAGTGCCTAAGTTAGGAAAATGGGTGCCACATGAATTGTCGGTCAACAATCTGAGGGTGCGGATAAACATTAGCACAGCTCTTCATTCCCGCGAACTCCAAGATCCGTTTTCGCACCGTTTAGCGACTGGTGATGAAAAGTGGATACTGTACCAGAGTGTTAAGCGCCGTCGACAGTGGGTTTGTGCCGGAGAACCAGCGACACCACAGCCAAAACCAAATCTTCACCCTCGGAAGGTGTTGCTTAGTGTTTGGTGGGTTAAAAGTGGTGTAATACACTTTGAAACCTTACTACACAACCAAACAATCACCGCTCAAGTCTACTGTCAACAACTGGATCGATTGAACACTGCATTAAAAGAAGAGACCTTCTTTGGTTAATCGGAAAGGAATCGTGTTCCACCACGACAACGCACGTCGTCATACAGCTCGGATCACTTCTGCAAAAATTGAGGAGTTTGGGGTGGGAAAAACTTCCACATCTTCCAGACCTTGCGCCTTCAGATTATCATCTCTTCAGGAGTCTGCAAAACTATCTTGACGAGAAACACTATACTTCTTTAGATGACCTGCACGCCAGTCTTTGTACGTTTTTTGCCTTAAAACCGCCTGAATTTTATAAACATGGCATTGAAAAGCTTGTAGGACGTTGGCAGTGTCACTGATTCCGATGGAAAATATATACTAGATTAAAATTAATTTTTTTTTTTTTTTTGGTCCTTCAAATTCCAATCTAAAAAACATTACTTATGGGATGACCTGATATTTCCCACTGGAAAAATACATTTCCGCAAAAGCAACGTTAAATTTATCATGAGAATTGACAATTACCTTTACCAGTATTAACTTAAAGCAGACTAAAGTAAATAGGCTTCAATTCAAAAACAAGGAAGATAATTTATGAACGACGACGTTTCACAAGAGGGCTTACTAAACTAGCTTAAAATTCAGCTCATAATCTTAAGAAAGGGTTACAAAAAAAAAAAGCTTAATATAAAATCGAGATAGGCCTCTCGACTTCAACCTTCAAACTGTAAGTTTACTTACATCAAAAGCACCGAAACCTTACATCTGACCCGATTTAAAGGAAAAATGTTTCTCTGATGAAAAAATGGGCAGACGTGATGAATTCCTCGCAGGAACTTATTTTTAGGAATGAAACGTTCGTTTCTTATCTTCTTATACCTTTTCTGTAATTAAGAACGCAAACTTCCAAATTTCTAGCATTTTAAATTGTTCTCATATTCGTAAATAAATCAGGAAACCAATATTAAAAGGTTAAGGTTATTTCTCTATACCTTACGGCTCCAGTTTCGTCCATGGAAGGAAAAAAAATGTGTTGATGTGGTATCCATCTTATCTTCAGATCCTGAAATTCTTTATGAACAGCCGAGGTTCCCTCCTTTTTCAGTAGTTTCCATCAACTACTATGTAGTTGTTTTTAGCAAAACGCAACTCTTCTTTGAGAACTGATGGAATAATAAATTAGAGTTAAGATGATCAGTGTTCCATTTTGGGATCACCAAATACTTATTACGGTAAGAGTAATTAGTGCCTATAAAGGTACAAGTGGTTGAAAAAGGCGGCATTGATTTTACCAAACTTATGAGGTGGTTTTGTCGGAGAGAATATGTGGTTTCGGAAACTTTTTTTCCATTGCCTCATTATTTTTAATTGAACAATATTGCTTCAGTGAAGTGCTTTAGGATACTTTGATTTTAAAAATCACAAACTATGAGCGGTATCTGGGTGATGTTAATTTAGTTAACTTAGGAATCGTGTAAAACCAACGCGAGTTAAATAAATAGAGACTAATTATGAGTTTGTTATTCGCCTCTACAATCCACAAACCTAAATGTAAATCTCAGAAACGTGATAAAAATGGGTAAATAATGGTCAGACCTAACAAAAAATATTTTATTATTATTAAAAATATACATTTTGTTGTATATCAATTCAGTTTGACGTTTACTATGAAAAATTAAGTTACTCCCCATATTAAATGCGACAATAACCCGTAAGGAAAACCGTTAATATATTACCATATCGTTTTAATTCATAAAATAAATGCAGAATCCAATGGGTTACAAACATTATGATCGGCATCTAATAAAGAACATTCTAAGAGTTAACTTGATGGCAAAGTTTACAGTGACCAAACCTGAGTAATGGTAATCAGCGAAGAGGGCCAGAAACTGGCATAATGCTCAGGCCCACTATTGCGGCCCATTGAGCTGACTCCTACATTATTATTATTACTATTAACGAACACCATCAGGGGCCGAACCCCCAACCTCGGTGTCTCCATTTCGTTTATAGGGAAACGATGTTACCCACATGCGTTAACCATACGCGAGTAACTACTAATTAAGAACTGGAGTCGAGAGCTATTCCAAGCTGAACATTAAAAACAATATCGTAACTGCCATCACACAACTTAAATACATGGTGTTCATAAAGTTACGCAAGTGAATATGGTGGTGTGCATATGCATATTCACTCGCGCGACTTCATAAACATGCTGTACCAAGAAAACTTAAGTAAAAAGAATTAACACGAATTTTTAAAAAAAAAAAAAAAAGTTACAAAAGCATCTAACCTACGAGTTTCTTCCAGTTCCACGATATAGTAGAATATCACAGCATTTAAAATGAGCAGTTAACAATAATCTCTTATTTGCATTTCGCTTTTAATAGCAGATCTCAACATCAGTTTACTGACAAAACTCTTAGAAGACTAAAATTATACATAACCATATTATTACAGTTTTAAAGTACATTTCAGTTATTCGGAGTAAGTACCAGAATATTTTTACTTAATCGAAATGTATACGCTTAAGTTCTCTAAGAACCCATTTCCCCATACTCAAATGAGGTAAGCACAATTGCTTGAATTGGGGACCGAAGGCGGTCAAATTAATCAATTACAAAAAGATACCCACCATCACCTCCAGTGGTACGTCAACTGAGACCGTCTCCATTTATACACTTCACAAACTGCTTCCATTTCTCTCTCGTGAACTCTAGTAACATTTATATTAACTCTACATTCATTCACACACTAATTACATCCTTCCAATTTTGCGGTCTTCCTCTACTTCTCATCCCTACGCACTCACTATTTCACATATTTATCACAATTCTATCATTGCTCATAACCATACCAACGTAGCATTTTCTTTCATTGACTTTTTCACACTGAACATCCTAATTTTTCACACAGTCAATCCGTTTTACAGCAATCATACTTAAATTATTCATCTCAAATTATCTCACTTTTGACGGTGAACTATCATGCTAAACAAGCGCCGCACATTTATACGTCAGTGTTTGCACCAATGTAAACTTTACATGAACTTCTTGCTGCCATCTACCCAATAGCACTTCCTCCGTACCAAAGGCTTTTAGCGTGCCTATGACTTGTTTACCCTACTTCACTCTCCTTTCATCTTCCAATGTACTTGTACCTCTTTTGTCATTCAAATACTCTAAATATTTAAATTCTTTCAATCTCAAACTTTCTCCATTCACCACAATATTACATGCTGACCCTCCTCCTTTCTCAGCGATAAGAACCTTACTTTCATTTACATTCACTTTCAATAATCTCCTTTCACAAATGTCACAAAGCTTATCACTACGCTCTAATTTATTCTGGAGCACTGCATCACATGCGACAACCGCCACTCTCTCTCTTCCAATTTCAGGATTACTACTTCTCACATTCTTGCTTTCCATCTCCATCTATATACACATTAAACAACCACAGGGGTATCACACAGCCATCGTACATCAACATTAATACTGAACAAATCAATAAACTCGCCCTTAACTCTTACACAAGCACTACCCACAGAAAACTTCTCACTGCATTTAAGAACTTTCTATAAATAAACAAAATTAAACGGTTAATAGCGAGTACTATTATCACCTATCACTGACAGTAATTGTTCAACATCTAAGAATTGCCGTACAGAATCATTTGTAAATAATGAAACAAGAAGGTAAATCAGAGTGTAGTAAAATTAATCATTTACGAGTAAATCATTCAAAACATCTTAAAAATAAAATTACTACCTTACTTTGTGACGATAACTACGTACCAAAGTATTTCTAGCATAAAGTGGTACCTTGCACTGGCCTAGTTTTGCAAAATTACATTTGTGAGTGTCAGACAGGAACTAAACTGCTACAATAGTGGGCCAATTACTGTCCCATCAACACCAAAGACTACTAACTTTCATTGACCGATACTTGTAGAACAACCAAATTAACATACGAACTAGCGAGTTTTCTTTCTTTGTTGTTTCTTATTCGTCAAACCTTTAACCTCCCTCAAAATTACTAAACAACTCTCTATAACTTTGGCCAATTCTGATTATAACCACCAAAGACGACGATGGAGTAAGAAAGCAAAAGTAACTTTGACAGTCTGCCCTTTTGTCAAATGAATTAATTTTAAGTCCAATTTTCGTGTTTCTACGTGTTTTGTAATTATTTTAATACAAAATTACCCTCTCGTCGTAATAATATTAAGATAAGTCTGTACTTATCGAGGTAACTAATTTAAAAAAGTATAAAATCTCCAATGTCCAAACGTAACTAGACAATAATTAACAAATTACTAATAAAAGAAAATGTAAAATTTACTTCATTTTAATATTAAAGGAGTGTCATTGCGTTATTGATAGAGAAAAGATAGCCCTAAAATGTCCTTCATGAGAAGAGTAAAGGAACGGGCCTCATTAAGTAAGATTATCTTTTATGACTAGAAAAAAACGGCACCTTTGTTACAATGACAAAATCATTAAGACAACCAAGTATGAAATGTTTTCATTCGTAAGAAATTAAGAATTATTATTAATCAAAATTATTTCTAGAATACATAAGTAGGTAGGCCTAAGCATTCCCGAAGTATGGGGCCAGATTCGTTAAGGATTCTTCAAAAGGGGGTATTCAAAACGTCACGAATTAATTTAGAAAAATAATTGCAATTACTAATCTCGTTAAAAAATTGATAAAATCTATCAAAACAATACAACAGTAAAAGTCCACACAACTAGTGAAGCAACCCGAGATTTTAGGACCGGTCCAGAATCCAAATAATGCTTACTTCACGCAATTAAGTCACAAATTGTATTAAACGTGTTATTCGTATTACATATTAAAGCAAGCAAGTAGTTGGGTTAAAACTTGCACTATATACTTGCAAAAATTGAAAAATCAGCTGTCAGGACCAGTCCATTTGCGACATTATTCGCAACGATAACGGCAAAAATGAAAAACTTCTCATTGTTTGTCTCCGACTATGGCTGCTTAGTAAAACCACAAAACAACACACATTTCACATACAAGCGTGTGATAAATAAAGCCTAATTATAATCACGATTATTAAAATCTTAATCACAAATGGTAACAAAGTTCGACAAAGTCTGCGAATGAAGAGTGAATCCACGAGCTTCATTCAAACACTTATAAAGTTTTTGGGAGAAACCATTCCTAACTTTAAATTTGAAATAGCAACTCGTTCATCACAAAAATGAACTTCACATCACAGCCAATGGCTGAAAAAATGCGACTTTACATTATAATGTGGTAAATTTTACTATCGCACTTTCTCTAACTGATATGATTTATTAATTTATTTTGCGATTTATTCTATCATATTATTTTTCGTTGTCTAGTTATTCAATTCCTGCTTCAGAAGTTTTTACCTCTTCAAAAGGAAGCGTGAACTAATATAAGCAGACTTTGGTATAAGCTTATTTGTGCTAACAATGAGTGGTAGTTCTTTAACACATTCTAAGGGATAATAATAAAATTAATAATTACCGTATCTCCATAACAACGGTAGTAAAGTATAAACCTAAACAAACTGCCATACAGGCAAAATAATGACAAACCTCAACGTTTTTTTCATTTAGGAATAATTTTAGTATTCAACCAAACTGTTACAACTCTCTGACTAGATAACAAAAATGTCAATTCTGAAGTACACTTGGTAGCTTTCAGATTCTAACATAACTCATTAGAAATGAAATGTAAATGAAATATTTCATGACAAAATGACACGAAGAACTTATTTTGATTATACAAAATATCATGGCTGTCAAACAAAAACAGTATATCCACGTTTGAGCATAAAAGAAACCTATTTATTTCTAAAAATTTCCTTCACTCCATCCACACCTAACAAAAATGAGATTGCATTAAACTTCATACGAGGAAATAGTGAATTTATAATAAATAAATAAAATACTGTCTATTAACATTACTGGCATTATACAGGGTGGTGCAAAATTAGGTATGGGGTGAACACGCATCGATCCTGAACAGTTGTTTGAAACGAAATAAAATTAAATTAAATTAAATTAAATAAATAAATAAATAAATACAGGGCGATTCAAAAGTACTGTTCCCAAAAAACTACAATACAGTAGACTCTTGAAAATTCGGCACATTTTGAAATCACTAATTTTAAAATCATTAATGAAAATAATAACAAGTCACGCTGCTTCAGAGACTAATAAATCCATTTGTGAGCGGAAATCATTGCATAAACCTAAATTATATGAACTTTATAGTCTTATACGAGTGGTTTGCCTTATAAAGGTCAGAAGGTGTTGCTATTTGTGGGCCCATTCTGTCGACGTAGCAACAACAATGTTTTTAGACTAAGTTTAGAATACAATTTTCAAATAAATAAAGTTCCTTAATTACGTTTAATTGACAATGATGTTCTATAAAACATTACTGCCCCATTGGCTCTTATAACTACGATCTTTGGATTTATAAAACAGTAAGTTCATATTCATTTTTTGTTTACCTTGTACTTTATTATTATTATAAAATGACCTCTCGAAAAACACGGCATATTTTAAAATCCGGCACAGGCAAATCCAAAAGGGTACAGGATTCTAGAGTTTACTATACATACCTTGGAGACAGGACTTTTGAATCACCCTGTACACACACACATTATATATATCACTTACCTTTCCGTAAAAACGGAAGCTGAAAATAGGTAGAAAAGAGAATAAATGAAAACGAAAAATAGAACCTGAAGAGAACAAGAGGCAAATAATATACAATATACCACGTAACCTTCCCAGGATGGCAACTGGCGGAATGGTTTGGTTAAAGGCCACACACTTTCACAAATGATTTAAGAAACCTAATGTCAAACCACGATATCACAACTCCTCGAAAATATCAATACAAAGAATCTCGTTTGATTGGCAATGAGTCTATTAAATAAATAGTAATGATAATTAGAAAACTAATAATAGATAACGCAACAAGGTGAGGCAGATATATTGTATCAACATTACATCGGATGAAATACATTCTTACTCAGGCTACGTACGGTGCTTGGTATA
Source organism: Bathynomus jamesi (assembly GCA_023014485.1). Taxonomy (NCBI): domain Eukaryota; kingdom Metazoa; phylum Arthropoda; class Malacostraca; order Isopoda; family Cirolanidae; genus Bathynomus; species Bathynomus jamesi. Next base: position 198,793 of record JAJOZX010005326.1, read on the forward strand.
ATAATGATTGGTCCTTTCGTGGTAACCCACTAACTTTGCTTAATGAGCTAAATAAGTATTTGTGTGCGCGCACTTACTACTTCCATTCTATATCTGAAAGGAAAAAGGGAAAACATCAATAATAACTACAAAAAGAAAAAAGGTTCTTGCTTTCTTATTCGTGTGACATTCTATTGTTTGCGAAATGCGGTGCCTACACAATACTTTCCCACTAAACAGACTAATTTCAAACCTTTAAATTTCTAGCTAATCAGCAACCAACCTATTTTGTTGCCTAGGTGCAGTACATACTAACCGATTTACTGTTAGATCTACGCAGGACTATTCTGTATAATGCTGAGACCATACTGGTAAATGATACTCAAGCCGCCATTTTCACTCCATAATAGCAACAGTTTTAACTGCTGAACAATACTAACTCTAATCAATAATAATAATAATAATAATAATACTAAGCCACTGAGAGGCAAGCATTCCTGATTAGAGGAAACGAACTATGTAGGAACGACATCAATTTTCTTGCCTATGTTTTTGACCTTGCCCTTTGGTGCAACAACCTGATTCCCGCTCATGATGATACATATACGTCTGAAGTTTCATCAAATTATTTTGAGTGGTTTGAAAGTTATGGCGAGGGCCTCTATTTTACTTTTGCCCTGTCTGTGACGTTGACCTTCGATGCAACGACCTAATTGTTGCTTGTCATACATAGTCTCGTGATGATACATATATCTTATGATATCTTACGGTTGTTTCGAACGACGTTTCAGGATCGACCTGCGCGACCCCTCACGTTCTGTATAAAGTTTCATCCAACGATATCGAGTGATTCGAAAGTTATGGCCAGACACGAAAAAGATCCATTTGACCTTTGACGTCTATTTCTGACCTTGACATTTAATGCAGGAATTTAATTCTTGCTCAGGACACTCCATCTTGTGATGATCCATGTGTGTAAAGTTTCATTCATTTATGTTGAGCGGTTCAAAAGATATAGCCCGGACACGAAAGTGTGACGAACGTGACACCCCACAAAAAAGGTGGGGGGTACTTAGGAGGCACTAATCTAGATTGCTCAAAATTTTCTTCTGATCATTGATACCCTTTTTTGGCCCAACATTTCTTCAGAAAACCATAAAATATCAAATTATTTTCCACCCACTTTCATAAGAAAGTAAATTAGAATTATTTCTCTAAGTAAAAATAGTTAACAACCAAATCAATCTAATTTCATTATGATGATGTTATGGGATATATATCCTGCCAGTAAAGCTTATCATCATCATCATCATCATCATAGGCCCTCTAGTGGATGTTAATGGCGCTTTGGCTTCTGACGCTCAGGCGATGGCGGGTATTTTCAATAACTTTTTTGCGACAGTTTTTACCGTAGAAGACGTAAATAATGTCCCCGACGTGGATGATATCGTTCCATTTAGTTGCGAGACTATTTTAGATGAAATAACTGTTTACGAGGCTGAGATTGCGCATTATATCGATAGGCTAAAAGTTAGCAAGGCTCCAGGCCCTGACGCTTTTTATCCCAGACATTTGAAAGAAGTTATCGTAGGCCCCTTAACGAAGATCTTTAATCAGTCACTCGAAACGGGGATTATTCCTGAAGACTTTAAATTAGCTAACGTCACGCCTATTTTTAAAAAAGGCGACCGCGCGGTAGCTAGCAATTATAGGCCCATTAGCTTAACGTCAATTGTCGGTAAACTTTTGGAATCCGTAGTTAGGGATCGTATTATCGATCACTTAGAAAGTAGAGATTTGATTAATAGTAGTCAGCACGGGTTTCGACGCCATAGGTCTTGTTTAACTAATTTGTTAGAATTTTATAACGAAGTAGTGCGCGAATACGATAGGCATAGGGCAGCTGACGTTATTTATTTAGATTTTAAAAAGGCGTTCGATACAGTTCCGCATAGGAGACTAATTGCGAAGGTTAAAGCGCACGGTATACGCGGTCAGGTAGCTAACTGGTTAGAAGAATGGCTTCGTGCTAGGAGACAGAGGGTCGTAGTTAATGGTAGTGAATCGGGTGGTTAGATGTAGGTAGCGGTGTCCCACAGGGTTCAGTGTTAGGCCCATTGTTATTCGTAATTTACATTAACGACATAGATGTAGGATTGACTAGTAACGTTTCAAAATTCGCGGACGATACTAAAATAGGCGGTAAGGTTGTTAACGAGGACGATAGAAATAGGATCCAAGACGATGTAAATAGGATTATGGAGTGGACGGATAAGTGGCAGATGCAATTTAACGTAGATAAATGTAAAGTTTTGCATATAGGTTCTCGCAACAATAATTACGCGTACACGATGGATGATAGGGAGTTAGCGAGCGTTGACGAGGAAGTAGATTTAGGCGTACGCGTAACTAAAGATTTAAAGGTTAGGAACCAGTGCCTGGAGTCTTGCGCAAAAGCGAATAGGATGTTAGGCTTCATAGCGCGTAATTTCGAATTTAAGTCGAAGGATATCATATTGCCCCTTTACAAGTCCCTAGTCAGGCCTCATTTAGAATATGCAGTTCAGTTTTGGTGCCCGTACTTGCGTGAGGATATTGATAGGTTAGAAAGGGTTCAGCGTCGTGCCACGAAACTTATTCCGTCATTGCGCAACAAGCCTTATGAAGATAGGATTAAAGTGTTAGACTTGTATTCACTCGAAACTAGGAGATTAAGGGGGGAGCTTATTGAAGTTTTTAAAATCGTTAATAACATCGATAACGTGAATTTTGACAAATTGTTCACTTTCGATATAGTAATACTCGCAATAACGGATTCAAGTTGCGTGGCAGACGTTTCATTACTAATATCGCTAAAAACTTCTTTACGTTTAAAGTAATTGATAAATGGAATAATCTTCCCGCGTCAGTCGTTCATTCTACCAGCGTTAATATGTTTAAGAACCGTCTTGACACACATTTTAAAGGTATTAACGTTGTTTAATTTAAATAACAACAAAGTTAGTAACAGAAGCTCTGGTGGGTGGTGGTGCTCGGGATGAGTCTGTTGACGATGAATGCCAGCTTGTGACATGCCAGCGTGTGATGCCAGCAATAAAATTATTTAAAAAAAAAAAAAAAAAAAAAAAAAAATAGACTAACACGAATGTAGATTTAGCTCATAGCGTAAACTAACCCACTTTTTGTTTAACTTTACCTACTTTTTTTTTTTTTTTTCTTATCCTCCTTACTTTGCATGTCTCTAACTCTTTTCTTGCATGTTTGTAGTTTGCATGGTATGACAGTGAGTTAAGACTGTGTTTGCATGGTTTGTAAGCGTTCTTATTTTACTTCTTTTCATCTTTCACCCCTCTCCTATTCTCTCCGACTATTTTTCTGACTTGTCGGCAGTGGCCGGCGGATGATGATGGTGAGACACTTTTCCTCTTTTTCTGAATGAATGTTAACCCACGAGTGATAGGTGTTGCTCCTTACTTAACCCCTTATTCTCTTCTCTTCACCCCTTATTCTCTTCTCTTCACCCCTTATTCTCTTCTCTTCTCTTAACCCCCTACTCTTTCCTTTCTCTCGGGCTAGCCTTAGAGTGGATCTTAGGGTCTTTGTTAGCCTTAGCTTCTGTAGATCTGTAGATCATCATTATCATCATCATCATAGTATTAGAAATAAATTAAATGAATTTAAGGCGGTAATTTATTCCGGCAACTATGATATAGTTGCTATCACTGAAACTTGGTTAAATACCGTGACTCTGGACTTGTTGGGGGAACTTGAGATACCGGGTTTTAAACTCTTTACTAATGATAGGTTACATAGATTTGGAGGCGGCGTTTTGCTGTACATTCGTAATTCCCTTAGGGCTATCGAGGTTAAGTTAGATTTTCCGGCAGCAATTAATGCGATCTGTGTTGAAGTTAGGGCGCGTAGTATTAGTTTTATTTTTGTTGTTGTTGTTGTTGTTGTTTATAGACCTCCCGTTCAACCCCTCGATATAGATACTAGATTTTACTCACTTTTTGGTAATTTTATTGACAATCGGAAGAGTATAATTGTCGGAGACTTTAACTGCCCTAATGTTAATTACAAGAATTTTACGGGTAATGAAGAGGGTTTGAGATTGGTTGAGTTTATGGACGATAACTTTTTACGACAGATAGTTACCGAACTAGAGTAGTGGACTGGGATAACTTATTTATGGGTAATGACACAAATTTGCGTTGGGTGCCGTTTAAAGAAAGTTTTAGGAATATTGAAAGGGAGTTTATTCCTCGTAGGCCCAAGCGCGCTAGTAATCGTGGTAGACCGAAGTGGTGGAGTAGGGAAATAGGAGAGTTTATAAACGAGCGTAATAGAGCGTATAGACTTAGTACGCGTAATGGCCAGGTAGCTAACTTTAATAGATATATCGAGCTTAGACGTCAGGTTAAAAGATCAGTTAGGAATGCCAAGCGTAATTTAGAGATACTTATAGCTGCGGATAGTAAACATAATCCAAAAAAGTTTTTGAATACGTTAATAATCGTAAGCCGGTAAAAAATAACATAGGCCCTCTAGTGGATGTTAATGGCGCTTTGGCTTCTGACGCTCAGGCGATGGCGGGTATTTTCAATAACTTTTTTGCGACAGTTTTTACCGTAGAAGACGTAAATAATGTCCCCGACGTGGATGATATCGTTCCATTTAGTAGCGAGACTATTTTGGATGAAATAACTGTTTACGAGGCTGAGATTGCGCATTATATCGATAGGCTAAAAGTTAGCAAGGCTCCAGGCCCTGACGCTTTTTATCCCAGACATTTGAAAAATTTGAAAGAAGTTATCGTAGGCCCCTTAACGAAGATCTTTAATCAGTCACTCGAAACGGGGATTATTCCTGAAGACTTTAAATTAGCTAACGTCACGCCTATTTTTAAAAAAGGCGACCGCGCGGTAGCTAGCAATTATAGGCCCATTAGCTTAACGTCAATTGTAGGTAAACTTTTGGAATCCGTAGTTAGGGATCGTATTATCGATCACTTAGAAAGTAGAGATTTGATTAATAGTAGTCAGCATGGGTTTCGACGCCATAGGTCTTGTTTAACTAATTTGTTAGAATTTTATAACGAAATAGTGCGCGAATACGATAGGCATAGAGCAGCTGTTATTATTTATTTAGATTTTAAAAAAGCGTTCGATACAGTTCCGCATAGGAGACTAATTGCGAAGGTTAAAGCGCACGGTATACGCGGTCAGGTAGCTAACTGGTTAGAAGAATGGCTTCGTGCTAGGAGACAGAGGGTCGTAGTTAATGGTAGTGAATCAGGGTGGTTAGATGTAGGTAGCGGTGTCCCACAGGGTTCAGTGTTAGGCCCATTGCTATTCGTAATTTACATTAACGACATAGATGTAGGATTGACTGGTAACGTGTCAAAATTCGCGGACGATACTAAAATAGGCGGTAAGGTTGTTAACGAGGACGATAGAAATAGGATTCAAGACGATGTAAATAGGATTATGGAGTGGACAGATAAGTGGCAGATGCAATTTAACGTAGAGAAATGTAGTTTTGCATATAGGTTCTCGCAACAATAATTACGCGTATACGATGGATGATAGGGAGTTAGCGAGCGTTGACGAGGAAGTAGATTTAGGCGTACGCGTATCTAAGGATTTAAAGGTTAGGAACCAGTGCCTGGAGTCTTGCGCAAAAGCTAATAGGATGTTAGGTTTCATAGCGCGTAATTTCGAATTTAAATCGAAGGATATTATATTGCCCCTTTACAAGTCCCTAGTCAGGCCTCATTTAGAATATGCCGTTCAGTTTTGGTGCCCGTACTTGCGTGAGGATATTGATAGGTTAGAAAGGGTTCAGCGGCGTCGTGCCATGAAACTTATTCCGTCATTGCGGAATAAGCCTTATGAAGATAGGATTAAAGAGTTAGACCTGTATTCACTCGAAACTAGGAGATTAAGGGGGGAGCTTATTGAAGTTTTCAAAATCGTTAATAACATCGATAACGTAAATTTTGATAAATTGTTCACTTTCGATAATAGTAATACTCGCAATAACGGATTTAAGTTGCGTGGCAGACGTTTCATTACCAATATCGCTAAAAACTTCTTTACGTTTAAATTGATAAATGGATAATTGATAATTGATAACACTGGGCAACACGTATTTTATTGAATGATATCTGACACTTGATTCTAGGTAATTTGGGTGCGCTGAATACGAATTTCAACTCGGTTTGGCTCTATCAGGTCCTGATTCTTGTCGACAGCCTATGTGCCATTTTCCAGATTTTTCAAATTAGGACTAAAAAATTAAGTCATGTGTTAAATTTTTTTTTCAAGTTTCGTGAATACAAGCAGTTCAAACTACAGTAAAATTACATTATAACGATAGAAATGACTTAAAATAAAAAAACAAACAGATATGAAGCTTTCACTGTGGCAAAAATTTTCTTTTGTAAGACTTTCTAGCGTGTTTGCTTGTTGATGGCAGGTCTCTTTTCAAGCACCAGCAGTAATCAGCCATCATGTGGGAATCCCAGCGGCCTTGGTACCGTTCCTCCATAATTTTGATATCTTGGTGGAATCTCTCCCCTTGTTCGTCACTTACATCACCTAAATTACTTGGAAATTGGTCAAGATGGCTATTCAAAAAATGCATTTTTATGCTCATATTGCAACCTAACTCTTTGTAGTCCCTTAAAAGTTTTTTTACGATTTCTTCCTAGTTATCTGCCCTATAATTGCCTAAAAAGTTTTCTATCAAGTCCACGAATGAGAACCAGCCATTTTTTTCGCGTTCATTCATGACATTAGGAAAATTGCTGTCTTTAATCATTGTTCTTATTTGTGGACCGTCGAAAATTCCCGCCTTGATTTTTTCATAACTTAAACTTGGAAATTTTGAAGTTATGTATTTGAAATACTCGCCGTTCGTATCTAAAGCTTTTACATATTGTTTAATGAGGCCTAGTTTTATATGCAGGGAGGAAATATGATTTTATCTCTGCTCACTAAAGGTGGATTAATTACGTTTTTTTCTCCGACAGTAAGTGATGTTCGTGCTGGCCAGATTTGTTTGAAATAATGTTCTTCCTTGGCTCTGCTGTCCCATAAGCAAAGGAAGCAGGGATATTTAGTATACCCTCCTTGTTGTCCTAGCAGAAAATTAACCATTTTTAAGTCAACACATATGATCCACTCGTGCTCCCTATATTTGATAAGATTTAAAACCTTTTCTATATGTTCATACTTTTCTTTTAATTTTGTTGAGTGCCCAATCGGTATCGAGCCGTATAGATTGCCATTATGCAACAACACACACTTAAGACTTCTTTTCGAACTGTCTAAAACAAGCGCCAATCATTTGCATCGTAAGACTCAACCCCCATCTTCTTTAACAAACCAACTATGTCGCAGCAATATACTAAACTATCCTCTGTTCTAAAATATTTGACAAGTTCTTCTTCTCTTTTTCTGTAAAATGAAATGTATGTGTTTGAAGTAAGCAAGTTTTTCTCTAAGTCTTGAAGCTAAAATTTCCGCAGCCTTTTTTGGCAAATTTAGATCCCTTACAAGATCATTCAACTCGGCCTGGTTAAACTTTTGCGGATCGTTTTGACTTTCAAATACGCTGGGGTCAAAATCGGTGTCTGACTCCTCAAAGTGCATAACAATATTTTCAGGAACATCTTCAACTAATTCTTGAGTTGGCAGACCCTTAAATTTTGGAATGGGGATCTCATTTGAATGTAGCACAGGTCGTATCGCGGTGTCGAAATTTGGGTACTCGATACAATGTTTATTTTTCTTAGTGAAGCCCGAAGTCTTGACAAAGCAAAGGTAGCAATCGGTCTCGTGGTTAGTAGGCTCTCGCCACACCTGATATGGAAAAAAAATTGTAAAGCGTTAACAAAAGCGACGAGAGACTTGTTTTTATGAATTTTATCAAAAGTTATCACCCAAACATTTAACATTTCTGTGTGTTTCAACCTTATGCAATATTTGAGATTCTTATAAACATTTTCTGTAAATTTTTGTTTATGTACCTAAGTTACAATTACATTTAGGTAAGTTACAGTATACTAGTGATTAAATTACGTAGTTTTATGAAATCATAAACTTACCATCGGAACTCCAAAAGGTATTTTTGAATCCGAACCCTTCGTCCAATGTCGCAGTCTTTCAATGCATATAGTGCAGGCTTTATGTGGAGCCCACGATTTATCTTGGTCCCCCAGTTTTATGCCAAAATAAGCTAAGTAAGCTCTTTTTACGAAGTCAGTTATATTTGCTCGTTGATGTGGAAGTGTAAAATTTCCACATATATAACAGAAGGAATCAGGGTTGTTTTTGCATTTGAACTTTCTAGTGCTTGATGACATATTGCTTGATTGTTCTGCCAATTTGTAAAGGTATTTAAAGCCCTTAATTCATATAAATTTAAGAAAATCTGAAATATAAACACAAAAATTAGTTTAAATAGGTACTTATGAAATAGGTACTTACAATCTATGAAATTAAACTAGAAACACGGATGAGTAGGTACAATATAAATTACGTCTAATTAAATCAACTATATTAAATCACGATGACAAAATTACTCACTAAATCATATGCCAATTCAAAATTATGTTAATGCCCAAACTTAATTAACTAACTCAACTGACTGACTGACTGACTGACTGATTGAATTGACTGATTAACTCTGGAAACGAGTCGCTTTTATATATTTTAGTTGTCCCTCTAGAATACTCTACAGAGAACAGGAACGCTCGAGAAAATTTTAGAATTCTATGATATTTTTAGCTTAATTTACTAATATTAAAATGGGTTAAAAATGACAAAATTAAAAATATTTTTAGGGTGTTACATATAAAAATATACATAATACAACAATACCATAACAATAGGTACAAATACCTAGATAAAAACCTAGTTGCATAATGTGTAACTGCAAAAAGACAGCGAGTATTGAGAAAAAAAACCTTTTTATGAATACGACGAAAGAGGAGGGGTGTTGAGCAAAATCAGGACCTGATAGAGCAAAACCGAGTAAACATTCGTGCTCAGCGCACCCAAATTACCTAGAACTAACTGTCAAATCTAATTCAATAAACAAACATTTGAAATTTGTTCCCCAGTGTAATTGATAAATGGAATAATCTTCCCGCGTCAGTCGTTCATTCTACCAGCGTTAATATGTTTAAGAACCGTCTTGACAGACATTTTAAAAGTATTAACGTTGTTTAAAATTAAAAAAGAAAGTTAACAACAGGAGCTCTGGTGGTGGTGCTCGAGGATGAGTCTGTTGACGATGAATGCCAGCTTGTAACATGCCAGCGTGTGATGCCAGAAAAAAAAAAAAAAAAAAATTAGACTAACACGAACGTAGATGTAGCTCGTAGCGTAAACTAACCCACTTTTTGTTTAACTGTACCTACTTTTTTTTATTTTTTTTATTTTTTTGCATGTCTGTAACTCTCTTTACTTGCATGTTTGTAGTTTGCATGGTATGACAGTGAGTTAAGACTGTTTGCATGGTTTGTAAGCGTTCTTATTTTACTTCTTTTCATCTTTCACCCGTCTCCTATTTTCTTCGACTATTTTTCTGACTTGTCGGCAGTGGCCGGCGGATGATGATGGTGTGACTTTTTTCCTCTTTTTCTGAATGAATGTTAACCCACGAATGATAGGTGTTGCTCCTTACTTAACCCCTTATTCTCTTTTCTTAACCCCCTACTCTTTCCTTTCTCTCGGGCTAGCCTTAGAGTGGATCTTAGGGTCTTTGTTAGCCTTAGCTTCTGTAGATCATCATTAACGACTGAACAAGATACTAAAATGTCGGAATTAAAAACTAAACGCCTAACTAGACCAAGCGAGGATCTTAATAATAACCAAACCTAGCGTTCAGCAGGGACCTATCAGGGCACTTCCGGTGTAGCCTAAATAGAAGCAGACATGTTATGATTCCACCACAAATGGAATCAATTATGATTACCTACCAAGTCCAAAATTATGATTACGATTCCTTCCAAAATTAATGGAATCGATTACGATTACATTAAAAACTGTAATCATGATTCCTACGATTCCAGAATAGGTAAACAGAAGAAAGACAACACAATCATTCTCATGAAGGGTTGCAATGACTGAAATAATTTTTTTTTTTTTTTTTTTTACGCAGGAAGGAGGGGCCAAGGGCGAACGCCCGGAAAAGCGCCCCCGGCAATGGAAAAGAAGGGAGCCAAAATCAAGGTTCAGGGTTTTCGAGATGCCTGGACACTGCGTTTGAAAGACTGGAGGTCACAGACAGGGTGAAAGATGGATTGAGGAAGATTGTTCCAGAGTTTACGGGTTGAGTAGATGAAAGACTGGAAATATCGATTAGCCCTTGCGTTAGAGAGTTGGACAGAAAAGGAATGAGAAACTGTAGAAAGTCTCGTGCTGCGTGCTCTCCTTAAAGGAGGAGACATGTAGTTCGAAAGTCCAGAAGAGCAGTGTCCATTATAATAGCGATAGTAAAAAGAGAGTGAGACAACATTGCGGTGAAGAGAGAGGGATTGAAGACCGTAAGTAAGAGACCGGCCATACATGAGAAGCATACTCCATACAGGGGCAGACAAGACCCCTGTACAGACAGCAACTGAGTGGGGGTGAAGAAACTGCGGGGCTGGTACAGCACACCTAACCTCTTGGAAGCTGTTTTGGAGAGAGAGTATATATGATCTTTCCAGGAAAGAGCGAGAGAAAAGGAAATGCCAACAATATTAAGAGAAGAGGAAGGATTGAGTTGTGTGTTGTTGAAGGCAAGGGGAGAGTAGTGTGGAAGATTGTGACGATTAGAGAGGTGGAGGAACAGAGTTTTTGAGGCAATGAAAGCCACAAGGTTTTCTCTGCTCCAATCAGAGATAGCAGAAAGATCAGAGGTCAGGTGCTTCATAGTCATCCTACGCGAATCATGGAGCGACTGTTGAGAGGGACGCCTTGAGAAGTGGGTGGAGAAGTGAAGAGTGGAATCATCGGCATAGGAGTGAATAGAACAGGAAGTGCAAATTAAAAGATCATTAATACTATATAAACACCCAGGAATGTCTTGTCAGTCTGTCACGCTCGAAAAGAGAAGAAGATTCTTGATATATATATGGGCGATATTTGTATTTTAATGCATTAGAAAAAGGCGTAATGAATTCTACTTTTAATTATGATTTTAAAAAGTGTAAAAAATATTTGCTTTTGCGTTCAGCTTTGAGCCGAAATTTAATCTGCGGCTAAGTTCAAAAATTTACCAAATGAGTTCTTTTTATGCACTTTTATACTGGTGCTGCAACCATTACAGAATAAACATTGTATCAAGATTTGTGAAGCTTAAGATTTTTATGGCTGCATTCTTTTCTATAGTTTTATTGACTGAATAATTGACTCCCCGGTAACTGGGGGGGCCTGCGGCTCCCCAATTACTGAGGCCAAAGGCCCCAGCACCACGGGCGTAGCTAAATGGGCCCGTAGGGCCCACTTTAGCTAGTTAATAAATAAAAGGAAAAGATTGTGGGAAGAGAAGTGTTTAAGAATCTTCCTATTGAGGATAGATTCAAAAACTTTAGAAAGGCAAGAAATCAAAGCAACTGGACGATAGTTGGAGGGTTGAGAGCGGTCACCCTTCATTGGGACAGGCTGAATGAAAGCGAACTTCCAGCAGGAAAGAAAAGTACCAGATGAGAGACAAAGACGAGTGTGTTTGCCTCCGCAGGGTGTTAGCACAGTTCTTAAGAACAACAGGAGGAACACCATCATGACTGTATGTCTTCCTAGAGTTGAGCTCATATAGGGCAGAAAGAATATCTTTGGAAGAGATTTTAATTTCACAAAATAAAGCCAGGAGGAGAAGATGGAGGAACAGCACCTTAATCTTCGTGGGTTGAGTCGGAAGCGAAAGTTTGAGTGAAGAGTTCAGCTTTGTCAGGAGAAGAGACGGCAAATGAGCCGCCGGAATGGGAAAGAGGAGGAAGTAAAGTTGTTGAAAAGGTTCTTAGCTAGATGCCAGAAAGAACGAGAAGAATTAGAATTGGATAGGTTTTCACATTTTTGCCGGATGAAGGAATTTTTGGCTTGTCGAAGAACAGATTTTGCACGATTCCGGGGCAGAAATATAAGCTGAGTGAGAGGTGGAGTTGGATGGCGACGGTACCTTCTGAAAGCCTCCTTCCTCTCTGTTACAGATCGCATTAGAACAAGTAAAATTAAACCAAGGCTTTTTTGCATTAGTGGTAGGAATAGAATATGGAATGTATGCCTCCATGCCCGAGAGAATCACCTCCGTGATGCGCTCAGCACACGCGAGGGCCCCAGCCACGGAAGCAGTAATCATTCCATGGGAAATCACAGATGTACTGCCTAAGGGCCTCTCAATTAGCGGCGCTAAAGTGCCAAAAGCGTCTCCCCTTGGGAGGATCCAAAGGCCGAACTGGAGTGATAGGACACGAAACAGATAAAGATTGTGGTCGGAGGAGCCCAACGGAGAAAAAAGTTTCAAAGAGTGAGAAGGATGATGAGAGGAAAGAAATATATCCAGAATGTTGGGCCTATCTCCAACATGATCGGGGATACGAGTAGGGTGCTGTACAATAAGCCAAACGTGGTGGTGAACATTGAAATCTCCTAAAATGGAGATTACAGCAGAGGAAGAGCGAGATAGTGTATATTCCACTTTGGAAGTGAGGTAGTCAAAGAATTTTGGATAGTCAATAGAATTAGGAGAAAGGTAAACAGCGCAGATGTATTTAGTTTGAGAATGGCATAAGCCGTAGCCAGAGGGTATAGAATTCGGAAGATTCCAGTTCGAGAATACGAGAACGAGTTAGGTCATTGCGTACATATAGGCAACATCCACCTTTGGAGTGAAATTGAGTATAGAGAAAGTCGGAAGGTACAGAGAAGGGGTTGCTGTCAGTCGTCCCAGACGCTCGCGTTTCAGTGAGGAAAAGATGATCAGGTTTAGAGGAGGTGGTGGTGGTGGTGGTTAAACAGATTGAAAATTTGAGGAAAGGCCACGAATGTTGCAGAAATTAATGAAAAGTTAATCAGGCAGAGGCCCAGAACATCTCGAATGAGCGGTAGTAGATCCAGCCCCACTACCCGGGTCTGCATTCCCAGTATCAGCAGGGGGAGAGCCAGAAGTGGGGACATTTATGGTCCCCTCCCCAGGGTACTCCAAAGCTCGTTTACTTGATACCATTTAATTTTTTAATTTTGAAAGGATTATATAGTGTGTAAGATGCATGTATATGTAGTGAGAAAAAGGGAGAAAAGTGTGTGTTTGAGAGCATGCTGGACTGCTTACAAAGTAGACGACACGGAAAAAGATCAGCTGAGGAGAACAGTGACAGGAGAAACGGGAGTTCCACCACTCCCTATCTTCTGTCTAACGTCCCCTCCCGGAGTATTTCCCTGGTCGATTGGCGTCTTCAATCTCCTCCTCAATCAAGTGATTTAAATCGATTTAAATCGATTTAAATCGATTTAAATTAAAAGGAAAAAATAACTAGTTGAAATCAAAATATGATTTTTCTTTCTCACAGATAAGGAATAGTACTATTCCATGAACATAATGTCATTTTAGTCACATCTTACTATGTATGGGTGAGCTAGGACTATTTTCTAAGCATTGCGAGTTATTCTTTTTCATACCGAGTGTGAGAGTATGTTGCAAAACAATTAATGCTATATAATAGTGAATATTAGATACTACAAAAAATGAAAGAATTTAATAAGTGATAAATAAATGAGAACATTTAAATAAAAATTTGTACTTGAAGATTTTTATTCATAGCGGATATTTCTTATATTTTCTAAACTTTCTGCATTTCAGAAGTCTGAAATTTTTATTCAATGTGATCAAGTTTTTCACATACTCTATGTTTAAAGTGACTCGTTGCAAATAAATGAACATATTTCTCAGTATAATAACTGAAAAGTGTTTAATTATCCAACTGACTTGGATAAATCTTACAAACTAAATTTTTGAAGTGATTGTAATTAATTAATTAATTTAAATTAACTCCAAATCAATTTTTTATTTATTTAAATGAAAAAAAAATCATGTTTTTGTTTCAATCCTGCTGCCATGTTCATTGTTCAGTCGTATTTAAAAAGTTCAAAGATGACATCAGCAGAATCATGGATCAGCGTATCAGATATGAAAGTTGCGCAATACTCGCACTTGGCTTTATTGCCATTGTCAGAATATTCAGGTTTGTCATAATGATCATACACACCAGAAGACTTTGCTACTGACATACTGATGACCAGCCGGTCAGCGGGTCAAAATAATTAATTGTGAACTAAATATGGGAATTATGTACCGTATTGGTTTTATTATTCATTCACTAGTTGCTTCACGCTAAACTAAGCACGTCTGACACTGACAGTAACCCCGTTCTTATGACAACAGCAAACAGAGGCATCGTAGGAAGAGTTGCCAAATCCTCAGATTTCACATTTTTACATGATGGAAAATTTTGGGAGTTGTGGGTTGTGTCTTGGTGTGTTGTAATTTTTGAAACACAAACTTAAAATCTTATGAAACAATGGCAACTTCCTAAATGAAATTTTTCACCATAATGTGAATGTCAAAGCATGACAAAAAAAACTGTTCAGACAGAAGTATATTTCCAAACATACTTCTGTCTAAAGAATGGGTTTATTGTAATGACAACTTGACTTTCATATTCATTGATATGTTGTAATCATGGCATGTAATCAGATTATGATTCCTTTTGCCATGGAATCGATTCCAATGATTACGATTCCTGATTACAACATGTCTGAATGGAAGTTACATAGGAAATGCAGAAATAGGAATGGGAATACAAATAGATACAATCCATAAGCCCATGAGAAAAGAAAGCCTCACTTGACATTCTCATTTTGGGATTTCTCCTATTCGGTTTTCGAACCAAGCGGAAATGACAAGTCGGAACAAAATGAAGTAACCAACTTTAAGAAAATGTCAGATACATGATGAATTTTGGAGATACAATTAATTGAACTTTTAGAGGTTTGCACGGGCCTACTTCTCAGCCCGGCCCGGCATGGTCCGGCCTATTATGTTCTTTTTATTTTGAAGCCCGTGTCCGGGTTGGCCAGTAAAATTTTTATAAAACATGTACCCGGCCCTGCCCGGACGGCATTTGACAGTCACCGACCTATAACACTATGCAGTCTATAGTATTTATAGGTGTATGACTATCGAAATGAGTATTACGACAAGCAGCAATTATAAAATTAATGTTAGCAGCAACTTTTTTTTTTTAGTTTAAATTTTTTATTTTAGCATTCGCTTACATTTGAAAAAAGTTGAAACCCGTGCCCACCAAGGCCTATAGTAAAAACTATATTTTCAGCCCATGGGTTTACGGGCCTACATGTGCCCGTGCAGACCTCTAATTGAACTATTAAAAATACAGATCTTTTTTAAAATAACTTCTGCAATTAACTACTACTACTACTACTACTATACTACTACTACTACTACTACAAATAGTTTACTTACTGCACGTAAGTATTGTTCGCATCTTTTGTTTTTTTCCGCTGACAGCAGAATTCTATCTTGCCTCCGTTCTTCACCCGAGAAAGGCAAATATATTTTCCTTCTCAAACCCCATTTCCTCTAAAAGACTGAAATAAAGACAAGTCACTAATTAAATAAGTAATTTAAGAAGACGTATATGGGAAAAATAACAGACATGCATCACGTACCTTTTATCTTTAAGGTACTTTTATCATTAAATTTACCTTTAATGCTGACAGGCTCCAAGATCATTAACTAAAAACGGTTGTTAATTAATGAGTAATAATAAGCCGCAATTTTAGCCAACAACAACATGGCAGCATTTATGAAGATGGAATAACAACACATTTTACATTTTAACAGGGTTTTTTTATTAATTCATAAAAATTAAAGTAATGAATGTAGGTTGCGCGAGCAGAAGGCGGAAGCGCGTAAATACAGCGTTCTTGTGTACATTCAATATTTCAATATAATCAAAGCCAAAATGTTATTTTTTAAACATGAAATCTAAGGCTAATGATTCTCTAAGAAACAAATACATAACGTAGGGGGTTAAGCATTTCATTTAAAAATTTAAAATCTGGAATTAAGGTGAATTTACAATTTTGCCTAATTCAAAAAGTTAGAACTAACCCGCGGGCAGGTGTACCTAGGATAGGTAAACAAAATTAAATAAATTAAAAAAAATCGTGAGTTTTACAATCTTGCGTTAAAAATTTGCTTGACCTAACCTTAGAGTAAGTTCAGTGAATCCTGTTGTCCCACAGATGCAGATAAACAAAGATTTTTCTTCTCCAGGCGAAGGAAGTAGTTCTTCCAATAGATCTTCCCTCACACGCCCTTTGTAGCTATTCCAAGTCACCGAAGGGTTCGACAGGACGTGGGACACCTTACAAAGGTCAGTCCAATTATGGTAATTGTAACAATTACAGTAAAGATATTAATATTTAATTACAATGATTAGCAGTTTAGTTATACTGTGCTATTATTTAACTGTTGCACTACAGCTACCGTACTTATTCAGTTCTATGGTTAAAATGAGAATTTTAAAGAATTCACGAAACAGTTAAATAACTATATCACATCCCTTTTAATCCTATACTTTTCTTGGTTATCTGCTGTATTTAAAACTTCGCACATAATTATCATATTTTATTATTAGAGCGCTCCACTGGCGTTATCAGTCAGGAATTCAGAAAATGGACTCGAAACAGGAAGCTCCCGGATTCGACTCCCGCTCCCATCTATACCCTCGGTTGAGTTTGGCCAGCAATCTACTCTGCTACTGCTCAAGCAATTATACCGAAGCTCAGGCGCCTCGGTGGTGTAGTGGTTAGCGTCACTGACTATGAATCCATCGGCCCCGGGTTCGAGACCCGATGGCAGCCGGCGCGCAGCAAAACCCAGCTGTTCATCCTTCTACACAATAAAGAAAGTGGTTGGTAGATAAATGGGTACCCTAGGTGGCCTAGCTAGTGGTTAAGACGCTGTGCTGCTGATGGGGCGTGGTTCGGATTCCACGTTAAACTGTAGGTCTAAGGTGGAGTGAAAAGCTTGACCTTCGTCAGAATGAACAATTCGGGCGGAAGCTAACCAAAGGTCAAACCACATACTTTTGTGCGGGAAAATACGAGTTTCAGATGTTATCTGTTCACTACTACTACAGTAGTTATTATTATAGGCCCATCTCAGTAACGCCAGAAGCATTTACAAGTAAAACGTCCTAACCTAGGAAATTAAAATAAGACCAACCCTCAACAACTTGGAGTGAATGACGACTAACGAGTCCAGTTCAATCTTCCAAGGAATGTCTTCTTCAGTCTTGTTGAACGTGACCAGAATCGTTTTCCTGGAAAAGGTTAAAATCACGAAACGGTTAAATGACACGATCTACTTAAAATTAGCTTTAAAATTACTAAATTTGAAGTTACTGTTATCAGTTAATGAAGCTTTTAAACAGAACAAAACTCCATTCACTATTTTTAGTTATAAATAGGCAACGTTTCAGTAACACTTTTATTTTAACAATTTGGAGATAAGCCTAATTGTTAACTAATAGATCGGCTCGAAAATGGGCTAAAAGGTAATACTGAAATGTAGACAAAAAAAAAAAAAAAATTATATATATATATATAAAACATTTTATTTTTTTCTTCATTCCCAAAGACATCTTCACTTCCACTCAAAACATTTAAGAAAAGTCAAATGTTCAGTTGTTACGTTTTCACCGACTGCACTCCAAATACTCCGCTGTTCAAGCATATTTTACATGATCAAACAATGAAAATCAATTCTCATTTTAAGACTAAGCAATAAAGAAATATCGAAAGGCATTATTGTGTACAGTAAAAGGGGTAAATTTATGCATAAATTTCGTATTAAAACAGTTTATACTTAAAATTATGATAAAAGTTCAAACTTCAATCGTTTCGGTCCAATTATTTTAGAAGTAATAAGCTATGTGCCGACGTGAGTGTGTCGTTTCTTAATACTTACACTTCATTCTTGAGTGCCTCAAGCATGAGTTTAATGTGGGGTGTAATGCCAGTTCCAGCCCCGAGGAGAACCAAGTGGGAAGCGTCCACTGTGGCCTGACGGAGGTTATCCATGGAGAAAGTCCCCTCGGGAAAACTCACTTCTATTTCATCTCCTTCCTTCAACCGTTCCAAATGAGGCGTCAGAGCACCATCAGGGTAAACCTGGCCAAAATGTTTTATTTTGAGTAATGCACTGTAGCGTCAATGGGTAAAATGGTGTTTGGCCAGGCTACCCATCGATTACCCACTGACTACCAAAAGAAAGAATTTCATTCATCTGCCGGGCATTTGTTGGACCTCTCGTCATTTAGCCTATTTAATCATGGGAATAAAAAAGTTATTTGATGGCAACAGCGTGGTTACTGTCCTACCAGCTGTAGTGCCATGGTTAGATAATTTTTCTTTTTAAGCTTTCTACAACTTTATTTCGATAGTGGGCAAAAGTCACTGTTGTTACTCCAGCACTTAAAAGTGCTCTTCACTAAAATTATGAACAAGATGAAGCGACCATGACAAAACCAAAAAATTGCCCAAGTACGAGTATATATCGGCCTACTGATTTATATAAAGGCTAACCTAAATAAAGCCCGGAGACCGTCTCACGTAATTTTCACAAAATCGCTTCATCAGAAAATACCAGTATAAACAGAACAATTTTTAATAAATTGAAGATAAATACCTTAAAATATATCTGAATGCTTTTCTCCGAGCATTCTTCATCCTTTTGGTAGACTTTAAATGGGGTTATCACAGGAGTGTACGGTTTCACAACGTCTGCAAGAATTAACACATCATTCGAGCATAGCAAGAAAGCTAGTCAGAAAAGTTACTAGCAACAATAATAGCTACATATTACCAAAATCCACTCCACATTCTATGGGACGAGCATAAGTGCTTGAACTTAGGTCCAACATATACAATCCATTTACAAGAACACACAATCACCACGAAAATAGAAAAGTTTCCGGGTAGTTAGTAAGTGCATACTGTATAACCTTATCTCTGTACTAACAGACAGGATTATATGACAGCGGGTACCTACATCATTTCGTGGGACCCGTACCACTACTCCACCACGAGAGACCGAAAGCAGCACCTTCCTGAAACCTGAAGTTTAAGTCCAGACTCGAACCCAGAAGCTTCTGGTTTAACAGATACGTCAAACAAGACAAAACAAAAACAAAAAAAAGATTCTCCATTCACTCACCTTTCGAGAAGCGCTTCCATTCCTGTTCTGTTGACTTAAAATCTTGCGCTACATTCATATAAACGTTAACAACTATAATTATAAACTACTACCACTATCACAATTGTCTATGGTACTACCTTCATAAGCAGCACTCCTACCTGATTGTGGATGGCGCAGGTACACATGATGGCCGATTGGAACACCAAAATGAATGTAATCAGGCACTTCTAATATAAATAATAGTGTATTGTGCGTTAGCCTCGTTTTTTCTAAAATATTAAAAGTTAAAAATTCGATCTGCAAATAAAAATAAATAAATAAATAACAGGAAATAATAAACCAATGAAATTAAAATAATTCTTTTGCCTTTCAAGGAAGTTGCCTGTAAAATTGCGTTAAAATTACCGCCATTTTAGACTCCAATGAAGCGAGTCGGGTGGGAGCAAATATTGGCATATGCTTGCCTCTCACTCCGTAAACGAGAAATTTATATAACAGTGGAGATGTTTAACCTCTTTCGTAACGGCAAAAGTAGGGTGACAGCTTTAACGTGGAATGTGAACCATCTAAGAGTCATCATCATCATCATCATCATCTAAACAAGAGGACGGTCACCCATCAAACTACAGACTGGCACAACGTCACTTAACCTCGCTGATCTTAATATATCAGTAACAGTAACGAGTAAAACTGAAAATATAACAATATAACGGACCACATGAAACGTTTAAATTCACAACAGTTGACAATAATAGATATATATATATATCGAAATTCTAAAACACGAAATGAAATTAGCGAGACAGCTCATGGTTTGACATTCACTAACTCGGAGGAAAAATAATCTATATAATATAATTCAAAATGAATTTAAAGCCTATTAACTAACTTACTAGTTAGAAAATGAAGTGACTCACCTTTTTATCTTTACTGGGTACCACTTCGCCATGGCCCCGCAGCGCCTTGCCTAATGATGTCCAACGCAAACCGGGCAAAGACTTCCTCATAAGAATGTCAACTTTCCCGGCCCCATTTCCGATTTTCAGCTCAAACTTCCTCTCGAGCGGTTTAAACAACTCTAAATGGATGGTGTACATTTTGTCACGAATATAAACCATAGTTTTGAAGAACTGGAAAGAGAAGGCGAAAAATAAGCAAAGGCTGTAAAAGATGAAGAATTAAAAAAAATGTGAAAACGCTGAAAAATATTGAAACTTAAAAGACTAGTTTACTGTCTTGATCATCACCGAGGATTAAAAATGAAAATGAAATAAAAAGTTTAGTTCTTTCAAATCATGACGAAAAAAAAGGGGGGGGGGGGGTTGCATACACCCAAGGAGGAGGTTAAAACATCTTAGTCTCAGAGTTTCAGCGGTTCCTCTCATGGGAAGGGTGGAATAGTTCCTCTCGTAAAGAACTAATTGAAAACAAGATAACAAAGAAGCAACTAAAAGCAGAGAATGGCAAACCAGCTCGTCATTAACGAGGACGACGTGGCATTTCTGGACCTCTTTCCACTTGGTGTAAATGGCTACGTTGATCAACGTCTTCGTCTGAAACCAATCGTACTTAGGGGGAGGAAGACGTATGGAAGCTTGGGGAGACACAATGGGACTCTTCCCCGTAGATTTTAATCCAGGCAATGAGACTGAAGGAGGAAAACAACCTGTTGGATAAATTTAATTTTGGGAAAAAAAAATCTTCAATAGACAATCATACCTAATCATTATTCACAACCCACAATCGAACTAACTATCATCATCATCTATTTCTTCTTCAGTTTTATTTGGACTAATGTCATTTCTTCGACAAGCCCAAACAATTGAAAAGTTATCGTGAGTTATATTAACTTAGGTTATGTTAAGTTGGCATAAGTTAGGTTAGGTTAGTATTTTAGTGTGTCGATTGTTTGGTGTTGTCGACGAAATGAGAAAGTATTTTATTTGCTTTACTGGGCTTAGAAGCGAAAGGGTAACACATTTAATTTATTTTTTAAATTACTACATACTCCTGAATACTACATAAAAGGAAGAAAATAAAATATTAAGAAAACCAAGTAAGTCTATACTAACTATAGTAATCAAATATACAGGGTGTACACAAATTATCTTTACAACTTCTCTCTCAAATAAAAATATTAGGAAACGAGGTACACTTACCGTTTTTGCGCCATCTGTGAGAGAGCATAATAAAGTTTCACGTGGTAGTTGTCAGATGTCAGATTATTGTACAGGGTGTATACAAATTATGAAATTGGTACGAAATTCCCTTAACATGCATTTCCCAAATCGGGATTGGCCGGGGTTCATCTCTTGGCCGGCCAGATCACCAGACATAACACCCTGTGACTTTTTTCTATGGGGTTATGTAAAAGACTGCGTGTACACAACTTCAGTGGCCAACATCGACGATTTAAAGACCAGAATTTGCTGCTGTTGCGAGAGTTGACGTTGAAATGTTGTAGTGTACATGGATGGAGATTGAATACCGTTTGGACGTCTTACGTGTGACAAATGGTGTGCATGTTGAATGTGTGAGGTCATGTGAAACTTTATTACTTTCTCTCACAGATGGCGCGAAAACGGTGTGTGTACCTCGTTTCCTAATATTTTTATTTGAGAGAGAAGTTGTAAAGATAATTTGTGTACACCCTGTATGATTCGTGTCATTTGTTAATAAAAAAATTTTTTTTAGCTTCCGAATTACTACTAACGTGAACGCGTGAATAGGCTCTCGTTCAAAAATTGCAATTTTGCGAAGGAAGCAAACTTCACCCATCAAAATTATTGAGCAACAAAGGTAAACTTAAAAGAGAGTTTATTATAATTCATTCTTGTTTAATAAGATCATCTACCCTACTCTTCAGTAAAAGAATATGAATCAATGTTTTATGCGACTGACTGCTATAAAAGCTTTACAGACATCTTTTCACTACATGGGAGACTCGTAGAAACCAACACTCAAAGGTCAAGAACAATTTGTTTAAATTTCTGCTACCCTATTGTAACTACTGGGTCATGACAGTAAGGATGAAGCTACGAAGTTATACTAATTCTCTCCTTTATGCATAGTTATACATTAATATATAGACAACTTCATTCTTTCAAACTTACTCTCTTTTTTAGAGTCTAAAGCTCTTCCAATTTTCTTGAGTGGAAGAAAGTTTGGTTTACTGAAGAATGATTTTGACTCCACAAGAGTACCAACATGGCATTTCTTAAGCATCGACGTAAAATTCACCCATTTGTGAACCTGCAAGTAACAATCTCTTCTTAATTGCTATTTACTTATAATTACTTATTTAGGAAAACAGTCACTCCGTACATCATATTTTTCATCTTGTGAACCAACTGATGTAACTTTAGGGGACTAGCAAGAATTTTTTGGGCTTGTGCGCATGTACGAGGGTAATTCAATAAGTATCCGCACTTTTTATTTTCACATCTGATAAATTATAAACACCACTTCTCAACATAGTGTATTGAGAAACAGGGAGACTTAGTCCAGCGATCTACAAGCTTCCTAATGCCATCACAAAGAATGTTTTTGGCTGTGTGCGTAGCCAGTCATGCACCGCCTCCTTCAGGTCATCATCGCCTTGGAATCGCTGGCCTCTCAAAGCGTCTTTTAGTGGTCCAAACAGGTAAAAAACCCGGAGGTGCCAGGCCTGGACTGTAGGCTGGATGGTCGAGAACTTCAAATTTAAGTTCTTGAAAGCATTTTCTAGTCTGTGCAGCGGTATGAGGGCGCGCATTGTCGTGTAACAGAATAACACCTTTCGACAATCTCCCTCTCCGTTTTGTGCGAATTGCTTGCTTTAACTCATTCCGAAGCATGTCAGAATACGAATAATGATAATTTCACCTTGAACATTATCTAGAGCGTGGAACTACAGTAACAAGTGCATCGCTGGACTAAGTGTATTGAGAAACAGGGAGACTAAGTTGAGAAGTGATGTGTTTATAATTTATCAGATGTGAAAATAAAATTGTGAAAATAAAAAGTGTGGATACTTATTGAATTACCCTCGTACATCTTTAAAGGCCTCATAAATAAGGTTGACTAGTATGTATTAATGAACAGTTTTAAATTTAGGAAATTTTATTTCATATTCAATACATTATAATTATGAAACTATGTTAAAACATTAAATGGCAGTGCTTGTCTCTGGCTTAATAACTTTCTCAGTCTGAGATAAAACTTCATTCTAAGGTTTCAAGAATGTACTGCAATCTGAAGCGAGTTGAAGACATTTTTCACGATATACAAACAAACAAAATAGAAGGTTGATAGATATTTCCAATTTTACTTCAAGATATCAAAGTTCCCATATAAGCACACACACAAAAGGAGCGATTAGTTTACCAACTTTACTCAACACTTGTGCGCTCTTGGCTTATGCAAGACTTTTTGTAAACATAAAAAATTATTCCGAAGAATAACTGGAATGAATTAATTAATTATTCTGAGCAATTTAACAATTTAAAATACTGAAAAACGTGTATTTGTGATTAAGACTATGTTAACTTTACACTCACTTGATTGAAGAGATCAGTTGCATCAATTCCAGCCCCTTTTATCAATTCATCCTCACCTCCTGGATGGTACTCAAAATAAGGGGTCACATTATAAACTTGTCCTGAAATAAAATTACACCATAACATTTAACAAGTGAAACTTTAAACTTTTAAATACTGACTTTGATCTAAATCAAACAAAGTAGCCACTACTAGTCACTATAGTCTTGATATCCTATCATAAATATAAACTATTTCGTAGTGATTTGTCTGTTGCTATGTTTAGTGTTCTGGGGGGTATTAGACAGAAGACAGTGAAAGGAGAAACGGGAGTTCCAGCACTCCCTGTCCTCCTTAGCTGATCTTTTTCTGTTTCATCTACCCTATGAGCAGTCCAGCATGCTCTCAAACACACGCTTCTCTCCCTATTCCTCACTACATACACATGCATCTTACACACTACATAATGTTTTAAAAATTAAAAGAAAAATGGCATCAACTTCCCCTGGGGAAGGGACCATAAATGTCCCCACTTCTGGCTCCCCCCTGCCGATACCGGGAACGCAAACCCGGGCAGCAGGGATGGATCTGCTACAGCTCATTCGAGATGTTCTGGACATCTGTCTGATTCACTTTTCTTAAACTTCTGCAACATTCGTGAACTTTTCTCAAATTTTCAATCTGTTAACCACCACCTCTCCTCCATCTTTTCTTCACTGAAATGCGAGTGTCTGGAACGACTGACAGCAACCCCTTCTCTGTACCCTCTTACTTTCCCTATACTCAATTTCACTCCAAGGTGGATGTTGCATATATGTACGCAATGACCTAACTTGTTCTTGTATTCCCGAACTCGAATCTTCCGAATTCTATACCCTTGGCTATTGCTTACATGCCAATATCAAACTAAATACATCTGCCCTGTTTACCTTTCTCCTAATTCTACTGACTATCCACAATTCTTTCCCACTCTCCCTTTGCTGAAATCTCCATTTTAGGAGATTTCAATGTTCACCACCACCTTTGGCTTTCCTCCCATTTCACCGACATCCCTGGTGAACTTGCTTACAACTTTTCTATCCAAAATGACCTAAAGCAGATTGTATAGCATCCTACTTATAACCCCGATCACCTTGGAGATTGACCCAACATTCTTGATTTATTTCTTACCTGTTATCCTTCTTCTTATCTCTCAAACTTTTCTCTCCATTGGCTCCTCCGAGCACAATATTGTATCTGTTTCCTATCCTATTGCTCCAATTCGACCTTTGGATCCTCCAAGAGGCGCCGCCGCTGATTGGGAGGCCCTTACGCAGTGCTTCTGTGATTTCCCATGGAATGGTTACTGTTTCCGTGGCTGGGGCCCTTCTGGGTGTGCCGAGTGCATCACAGAGGTTATTCTTTCGGGTATGGAGGCGTACATCCCATATTCTATTCCTACTACTAATGCATAAAAACCTTGGTTTAACTTTACTTGTTCTAATGTTATTCGCACAGAGAGGAGGCTTTCAGAAGGTACTGTCGCCATCCAACTCCTGACTCTCACTCAGCTTATATTTCTGCCCGGAATCATGCAAAATCTGTTCTTCAACTCTCCAAAACTTCCTTCATCCGACAAAAATGTGAAAATCTATCCAATTCTGATTCTTCTCACTCTTTCTGGCACCTAGCCAAGAACCTCTTCAACAACTTTATTTCCTCTTCTTTCCCTCCTCTTTTCCATTCCAATAGCACAGTTGCCATCTCTTCTCCTAACAAAGCTGAACTCTTCACTCAAACTTTCGCTTACAATTCAGCCCTGGATAATTCTGGTGCTGTTCCTCCATCTCCTCCCCCCTCTGACTTTATTATGGCAGAAATTAGAATCTCTTCCAAAGATGTTCTTTCTGCACTATCTGGGCTCAACTCTAGGAAGGCGTATGGTCCTGATGGTGTTCCTCCTATTGTTCTTAAGAACTGCGCTTCTGTGCTGACACCTTGACTATGCAAACTCTTTTGTCTGTCTCTCATCTGGTACTTTTCCTTCCTGCTGGAAGTTTGCTTTCATTCAGCCTATCCCAAAGAAGACTGACCACTCTCAACCCTCCAACTATCGTCCTATTACTTTGATTTCTTGCCTCTCCAAAGTTTTTGAATCTATCCTTAATAGGAAGATTTTTAAACACCTTTTCTCACAATCTTCTTTCAGATCATCAGTCTGGATTCTGCGAGGGATACTCGACTGGCGATCTTCTTGCATATCTCTCTGACTCTTGGTCATTCTCCTTTTGGGATTTCTGTTAAACTTTTGCTATTGCACTAGACATATCAAAAGCTTTTGATAGAGTCTGGCACAAATTTTTAATTTCCAAACTGCCCTCCTTCGATTTCTATCCTTCTATTTGTGCCTTCATCTCTAATTTCCTTTCTGGCTGATCTATAGCTGCAGTTGTAGATGGCCACTGTTCTTCTCCTAAAGCTCTTACCAGTGGTGTTCCTCAGGGTTCTGTCTTGTCACCCACTCTTTTCCTTTTACTTATTAATGATCTTTTAATTTGCACTTCCTTTTCTATTCACTCCTATGTGCCAATGATTCCACTCTTCACTTCTCTACCCACTTCCCAAAGCGTCCCTCTCAACAATCACTCTATGATTCACATAGTATGGCTATGGACCACCTGACCTCTGATCTTTCTGCTGCCTCTGATTGGGGCAGAGAAAACCTTGTGTCTTTCAATGCCTCAAAAACTCAGTTCCACCATCTGTTTACTCATCACAATCTTCCACACAATATCCCCTTACTTTCAACAACACACAACTCAATCCTTCCTCTTCTCATGATCTTTTCTGGAAAGATCACATATACTCTCTTTCGAAAACAGCTTCTAAGAGGCTAGGTGTGCTCTACTGCCTCTGCAGTTTCTTCACCTCCACTCACTTGCTGTCTCTGTACAAGGGTCTTGTTCACCCCTATATGGAGCAGGGTTGGCAAAAACCCAACTACCCAGCAAAAAATCAGTTGGGTTTTTGCTGGGTTTTTGCCAACCCTGATATGGAGTATGCATGGAGTATGCTTCTCATGTGTGGGGTGGTTCAACCTACACAGCTGTACTTGACTAGGTTGAATCAAAGGCTTTTCATCTCATCGATTCCCCATCTCTTACTGATTATGATTGCCTTTGATCTCTCTCTCTTTGCCATAATGTTGCCTCACTCTCCCTTTATTATCGCTGAACTCTAACTGCATGCCTCCTCCTTTAAGGAGAGCATGCAGTACCAGATTTTCTACACTTTCTCATTCCTTTTCTGTCCAACTATCTAATGCAAGGGTTAATCAGTATTTTCAGTCTTTCATCTACTCAACTAGTCAACTCTGGAACAATCTTCCTCAATCCATCTTTCCTCCTGTCTATGACCTCCCATCTTTCAAACGCAGTGTCTCTAGACATTTCAAGAACCCTAGACCTTGATTTTGGCTCTCTTCTTCTATGGGAGGGATGCTTTTGTGGGCATTTGCCCTTGGCCCTTCCTTCCTGCATTTAAAAAAAAAAAAAATCCTATTAAGATTGCCCTATCATACTGTTGTAACAAAATAAATCAATTTCAAAATTCACAGTGGAAAAGCAGGTATGGATGCTCAACCATTAATGAAGTTAAATAAATTACCCTGCCTAGGCCTACTTTAATCTTATCTTATCTTGTCCCATCTCTTGGCCAACTGGGTTCTAACTAGTGGTGTACCGATTAATCAGCATGATGTCCTCGGCAGGGTCGGCCATTTTATGAGCATGGCATCAGCCAAATTTAGCCGATTCTCTGACATTTTTAAATTTTTATTACAAAACAAATTCTATGTTCCTAGGGAAAAAAAAAAAAAGTATTTATGATAATTTCTACTCATTTCAGAGTAATTGTACAAAATACATTTTCCACTCTCAAAAAAGGCAAAGCAATAAGTTAACTTATGCATAAATTTATATTTTCTCTCACTGGCTAATCTCTAAATATTATACTGTAAACTATTGTAATCTACTCTATAGTCTATATTAATAATAATTCTATATTAAGTTGTAAAGTTGGTTAACCTTTGGTTAGCTTCCACCCGAATTGTTCATTCTGACGAAGGTCAAGCTTTTCACTCCACCTTAGACCTACAGTTTAACCCAGCATCTTAACCACTAGGCCACCTAGGGTACCCATTATCTACCAACCATACTATACAGTACTTTCAACAAAGAAACCAATTACTTTAAATATTGGTATTCAATTTATGAAACTAAAATAAAATAATTTTATAATTTTACCGAGTAATAAAACTATTTAACATCACTTTAGCTACAGTAGCATAGGTAGCAAATTCTGGTACTGTCAACTGGGGATACTTGGAACAGTAGGGTGTAACTTGTGACATTTAGTTTTTGAGGCTTTAATAGCATTTTTAAATTAAAAAGGGCTGAATTTGGGAGCATTTTTTGTTTTACATATTCATATATACAGTATAAAGTATCTAACTATAAATACCAAGAATGTCAATATGTCCCAAGTTACCCCCACTATCCCAAGTATCCCCAGTTGACGAGACCACATATTGTGGTGAGCTAAGGAAAAGAATTTAAACAAATTTGAAATATAAAAATATGAAAAAGTTTTCACAATATGATGTTGAAATTTATAAAGGAAATTGATTTTTTTAAATCTAGGCAAAGAATTGGCATTGGTTAAATTTTAGAATTGGTACATCACTACTTCTCTCCTACAACAAAGAACCTGACACTTAAAATGGCAACATAACTCTGATAGTCTACTATGATCAAGAGGAAGATATGAGCCGAAATAAATATGACCTTTTACCTTTGAGAGCGATCCATGCATCTTCTCTTTTGTTATGTTTTGCTAGTTCTTCTGGTGTAATTTTCAATAGCTTTCCTCCTGTCCCAGCTAAGTCTGAACCCGAATGTTCAAGGCGTACCCAGTCCATAATTCCTCTTCCTCTCTTAAGTGCAACCTTATTAGTATTTCCTGATGGATATCATAGTAAGTGTTTAAATGCATTATTTTGCAAGTTACTGTGAACATTAAATCTATTGTAACAGCATGATGAATTTATGAAGTTTGAAACAAAATTAACTTTTAAAAACTTTAAAGAAGTTCAGCTAGGTTCATTAACCCCTTAATTTTCATATATATGGCTGTGAGTTTTCCGCAGTTAAGGGGTTAAGCTTCACTGGCTAAAGATTCCAATCTTATCCAATGAAATATTATGAGACAGCCTAATTAGTGAGGATTTTTTTTATGAGATGCAGGCCTAGCCTATGTCAAGGTTTAAAAGAAAGTCTGTTTCTATATATGGTAGGCCTTAACTGTTGGAAGTTCACTCCAAATTAATTCTTACAAACATTTGAACAGTAACAAGAGAAGGGTTTGGTAGCTATGATAGCCAAGAAATAAGAGAGAAAAGAAAAAGAAACCACATAACCATATAGGCTTATATGGTTATGTGGCATGACTGCCAAATGTCTGATCTAATACATTTATACCTAACAGTCACAATAAGAACCTATGTTTAGAGACTTTAGGAGCCCTGCCATTAAGTTAAATTGCAAGAATTGTCAGGCCTAATATTAGGTTGGAACTAATCTAACTGAATTTTCTCAATAAAGTGAAATCTTACCTGTGGCTGATCCTATGGTGGAAGTATCAGGCACATTTAACATGTCTCCCATTATGCTAACTGGCTATGACCAGGAAATTTTTCTTTTTTTCTTTTTTTTTAATTTCACTTCTAACCTATAAAAGATTTCATGCATTGGACATATCTTTGACAGGATATTTTACTGACACATGCCCTGTGGGTTAAGGTAGGACTGGTGAGGAGAGATTAGACCAGGTGAAGTTAAGGTAGGACTGGTTTGGGGAGATTAGACCAGGTGAAGTTAAGGTAGGACTGGTTTGGGGAGATTAGACCAGGTGAAGTTAAGGTAGGACTGGTTTGGGGAGATTAGACCAGGTGAAGTTAAGGTAGGACTGGTTTGGGGAGATTAGACCAGGTGAAGTTAAGGTAGGACTGGTTTGGGGAGATTAGACCAGGTGAAGTTAAGGTAGGACTGGTTTGGGGAGATTAGACCAGGTGAAGTTAAGGTAGGACTGGTTTGGGGAGATTAGACCAGGTGAAGTTAAGGTAGGACTGGTTTGGGGATTAGACCAGGTGAAGTTAAGGTAGGACTGGTTTGGGGAGATTAGACCAGGTGAAGTTAAGGTAGGACTGGTTTGGGGAGATTAGACCAGGTGAAGTTAAGGTAGGACTGGTTTGGGGAGATTAGACCAGGTGAAGTTAAGGTAGGACTGGTTAGGGGAGATTAGACCAGGGGTCATTCCATGTCAACTCAGCCACAAAATGGCACTTTTTGCACTCACCCCTTTCAATTTTGCTCATACTTGGCACAATAGCAGATATACATGCCAAACTTAAATTCCCAAATTATTAGAGCTGACTGACCTTTGGTTACTGAGATACAAGGTCACAAAGTTGTGACATTTTGACCTTTTTTGCGTTAAATGACTATTTTCAAAACGGTGTAACTAAAAACCTATTAAAGCTAGAGCATTGATTTTGGTCTCATTTTAAAGCTCTTTAGTAGCCCCTTGTTTATTGTCTCTTGTTAAATATCTCTACTGTGAAAAATAAAAAAATCCCTTCAAAAGTTGACCTTTGACCTTGAATAAAAAAAAAATACCTTCTCCTAAAAAATTCAATTTTTTTACATTAATACCTTGAGTCATGTACAACAAAATCCCAAGAAGCTGTAAGTGGCTGATAACTAGTTCAATGTATAAAAAATAAATGAAGTTGGCATCATTCTTCAATTTTAGATTTTTTTTGTCAGTTCATTTATTTAAAAGTTCTGTTCTGATATAGTGTCAGTGAAGACTTAGTTCAACTTAACATTATTAGTTCAAAAACCTTTTTGTGACCTGTGCCAAAAGAAGTCTTTTAAAAGACAACCAGGGTTAAACCCCTCGACAGCCCCAAATCTACTGGAGTAGCGCTGATCCAAAGGCCCAACTAGTATATAAGTACTGTCAACTTTACAGAGTTGACTCCTGACTTCAAGTTAAAGTTAATTTATTTTTACTAAATACATGTATAAAAATTTATTTAATAATTCATTAATTGTTCATTGTTTTCTTTTCAGGATTTTCTTTGTGCTTTTGTGATTTCAGAGTACAAACATGGAACATTTAAAACTGAAACAGAAGTGTGCTGATCCTTTGCTGCGTCACAAAGGTCAGTGTCGAAAGAAGAGTTTGAGAATTGTACCACAGGAACTTGTAAATAAGTTTCCCGATCTGCACTTAACACTACATCACAGACTTTGTAAGCAGTGTAGAGAACATCTTGAGTCCTTGCCTGAGAAAGGAATAGGCACTTTGAATTCAGACATAAATGATGATTCTTGTAGTAGTGAACCACCTGAAGATCTTGAGAAAATTGAAAATGTTGACAATAGTGATGCATCAACTTCAGAGCAAAACCATGAGATGTGTACTTTGAATGCTTCTTTTGTTTCAATTGGTGAATCACCCATAAAAAAGAGAAGCTTGTAGAGCAAAAGTCATATGGAGCTAAAAAACTAAGCAAGGTGACAGAGACAGTTAAGAAGAGAATGGAAACAGTTGCAGGAAAAGAGATTTCTGACTCACAATTTAAGGAGCCATCTGGAGATGTAGACTGTTTAGAAATAATAAATCAACTCAAGGAAAAATTCAAAAATGAAAATACTAAAAGAAGTGATAAAATAAAAATCCTCACTGTATTGCCCAAAAGTTGGAGCATTAGGAAAATTGCTTCAGAATTTAACACAACAAGGCATACAGCATCTATTGCTAAAAAAATAGTTGAAGAAAAAGGTGTCCTTTCAGACCCAAATCCAAAGGGTGGGAAAAGAATTAAACAGGATACTGTTGACGCTATTAAAGCATTTTATCTTTCAGAAGACATCAGTAGAACAATGCCAGGAAAGAAAGACTATTGTAGTATCATTGACAATGAAAGAGGAAGGATACATTTGCAAAAGCATCTTTTACTTTGCAATTTAAAAGAAGCCTATCATATTTTCAAAGAAAGAAATCCTTTGGTTAAGGTGGGATTCAGTAAATTTGCAGAATTGCGTCCAAAGCAGTGTGTTATTGCTGGAGCAACAGGAACTCACTCAGTATGTGTCTGTACAATTCATCAGAATGCCAAACTTATGTTTGTAGGAGCTGAATTAGAAAAACTAACTGCAAATGATGACACACCTATTAAGAATGTACGTCATTGTGTTGCCTTTATGGAATGCAATCCTGCCTCACAGAAATGCTGCCTCAGACAATGTGAACAATGTGGAGATCCATCAGATTTAAAAAACAGACTACTGGACATATTTACAAACAACTTCATTGATATCATAAATTTTAAAAAGTGGACCAATACAGATCGGTCAAATCTTGAATCAGTAGAACTGAATACAGATGAATATATTGACCAATTCTGTAACCAACTGAAAGAATACCAGATACATGACTTCAAGACAAAGATGCAAGCAACTTATTACCGTGAAACAAAAATGTCTTTGAAAGATGGTGAGGTCCTTGCTGTGTGTGATTTTGCTGAAAATTATTCCTTTATTCTTCAAGATGAGGTTCAGAGCTTTCACTGGAACAATGAGATGGCTACTCTACATCCATTTGTTATTTACTATAAAAAGGAAGATGAGATTGCTCACCTTAGCTTTGTTATTATTTCAGAGTGTAACATCCATAACACAGTTGCTGTACATTTGTTTCAAAAGCATCTGATAAAATTCCTAAAAGATAATATCTCATCCATCGGTTCCATCCACAAAATAATTTACTTTTCAGATGGGTGTGCAGGACAGTATAAGAACTGCAAAAACTTTTTGAATCTTTGCCATCACAGAGATGATTTTGGAATTGAGGCAGAATGGAATTTTTTTGCAACAAGTCATGGAAAGGGACCCTGTGATGGTGTTGGAGGCACAGTTAAGAGATTAGCTGCAAAAGCTAGTCTACAACGACCTTATGATGAACAGATCCTTACTGCAGAACAGTTATATACATTTGCAAGTGAAAATATTGTAAATATAAAATGTCATTTTTCAACCAATAAAGAGCATGAAGAGGAAAGCCAACTTCTCCAAGAAAGACACTCAACTGCAAGGACTATTGCTGGTACACAGAAATTACACCATTTACAGCCAGTTTCATTGACTTCTCTTAAGGTTAAACATTATTCATTATCAGATTATTCAAATATTGAGAAAGTTACTGAAAAGGAAGAAGTTGTGACTGAGGAGAAAATACATGGTTTTGTTACTGCTGCATATGATGGCCATTGGTGGGTGGCATATGTGCTGGAAAAGATACCAGAGAATAGAGAAGTAAAAGTCACATTCCTTCATCCTCATGGCCCAAACCCATCATTTGTGTATCCTGGTCGACCAGATGAATTAATCTTACCATATTCAGATATTCTAACACAAGTTGAGGCATCTACTACTAATGGACGAACATACAGGATTTGCAAAGAAGTTACTTTGAAGGCATCCAAAGCTTTGGCAGATCTACAGCACAGAAAGGTAAGAATTCAAAATTAAAATGGTCATGTAACTATATATACACTGCATACATTTTAAGTTGTGATAAATGGAAATCAATGAGCACTATACCTATACATATTGTATGTACATTTTAATATGTTACTTGTATTTGTTAATTAGGTAGCTATCTAGGTATACATTAAAAATTGTTTTCTCTTCTAGAAATCACAATAAATTGGGTGGCCCACAAGAATCTTGTCAACTACTGAAAACCATCACATACATGCACAACATACAGGTGAGGTGGGTAAAGAACAAATATTTAAAAATAAGCATTTGCTTGTTTGTAGAAGGCTGCAGATAGTATGTAGATATGGGTTGTATTTGTAAGAGATTGAGCTGACCTTAGACAAAAATGGTTACTGACATACAAGGTCACAAAGTCATGACTTTTTGACAATTTTTGTATAAAATGACTTTTTTCAAAATGTTGCTTGAATTCATTATTTTTTATACATTGAACTAGTTATCAGCCACTTACAGCTTCTTGGGATTTTGTTGTACATGACTCAAGGTATTAATGTAAAAAAATTGAATTTTTTAGGAGAAGGTATTTTTTTTTTATTCAAGGTCAAAGGTCAACTTTTGAAGGGATTTTTTTATTTTTCACAGTAGAGATATTTAACAAGAGACAATAAACAAGGGGCTACTAAAAAGCTTTAAAATGAGACCAAAATCAATGCTCTAGCTTTAATAGTTTTTTAGTTACACAATTTTGAAAATAGTAATTTAACGCAAAAAAGGTCAAAATGTCACAACTTTGTGACCTTGTATCTCAGTAACCAAAGGTCAGTCAGCTCTAATAATTTGGGAATTTAAGTTTGGCATGTATATCTGCTATTGTGCCAAGTATGAGCAAAATTGAAAGGGGTGAGTGTTTTAGGTGGCTGACTTGACATGGAATGACCCCCAGGTGAAGTTAAGGTAGGACTGGTTAGGGGAGATTAGACCAGGTGAAGTTAACCCTTCATGGGCTGATGGGGTCCACTGGACCCCAAGCATATTTAAAAAATCTGCCATTCATTCAAATATTATTTTTAGAGCCTGGTCATCTGACTTTTATTATATGTAGGTATGGTATATACTCACAAAATATAAGAGAAAAATGTCACACCATTTGGAAGTGACAGGGTAGCAAACTTGAATGGGGTCTGCCTTACCCAACCTCGCCTGCAATGTGACTAATTTATTTAAATTTTTTTTTCAGATTTTTTCATAAATTTTCTTAGATTTTCATTCTAATGGCAACGTCAATTCCAATATCGACGTTTTATGCTCCTAGTAGGGTGGGAGAGGGATATATAGATGTAGACCAACCAAATTTGTCAGATGATAGTGAATCAGAAGTAGACTTATCTGATGCTAGTGAATATATGTTGAACAATCTTCTGACAGTGACTTTAGTGGTTTTGATAGTGACAATGCAAGTGATCATGAAGATGACAATATTGTGTTAGGGAAAGATAACCTTGTGTGGTGCACTGAGCCTCCCCGGCTTAGACAAAATGCGAGGCAAAACATTGTTTGTGAAGGTGGTGGTGTTCATGAAAGTGTACCTACACATGCTACATCTGCTACTTTCAGCTTCTTTATCACAGATGAAATTGTTGAATTGGTTCTCAATGCAACAAATCAAAAAGGTGGTGCTCTCTATGGTGAAAAATGGAAACAGCTGGATTCTATTGAGCTGATCGCATGGCTAGGACTTCTTCTCAGATCTGGGCTGGACAAAGATAGCTTCTGCCCAGTTGATGAATTATTTGGTACTAAGACCAGTCCACCAATTTATCGTGCTTCTGTGAGCCATGACCGTTTCAAAGAAATAAAAAGGTCAATAAGATTTAACAACATGACTACTTGTGCAGAATGAAGGAATGGTGAACAAGGCAAGTTGGCACCTATATTTGAAGTTTGGCAGAAGTTTATTGAAGCATGTCAAATAAACTATAAAGCCAACACATATGTAACTGTGGATGAATCTCTACTCACATTTTGAGGGAAATGCTCATTCAAAGTATACATGCCATCTAAACCAGATAAGTATGGCATAAAGGTTTGGAGTATGGCCGACGTTAAGAATGGGTATCTTCTAAATGGCCAGATATACAATGGAAAAGGTCCTGAAGGTCCAGAATGCCACCAAGCCCAAACAGTTGTTCGAGATCTTACTTCAACTATTGTGAAGTCAGGAAGAAATGTTACCACTGGCAACCTGTTTACTGATGTTGACCTTGCCATAGAACTACTTGATAAAAATTTAACACTCTTAGGAACTATGAGGAAAAATAAGTGCCAAATACCTAAATCATTTCAAGCCTCAAATGATCATCAGCTCTATTCATCAAAGTTTGGCTTTAGTAGGGATCAGCATCTTATGATATGCAGCTATGTCCCAAAGGTAAGAAAGGCAGTTCTGTTATTAAGCACCATGCATTTCAACCAAAAAAAGCAGCAGGAAGAACCTTTCAAACCTGATGTAATTCTAGATTACAATGCCACAAAAGGAGCTGTTGATCGATTAGACCAACTTATCAAAACTTACTCATGTAAGCGCATAACAAACAGATGGCCATTAGTTATCTTCTACTGGATGGTAGATGTTGCAGCTTACAATGCTAGTTGCTGTTTCATGGAGAAAACCCCTGATGTGTATCAAGGGAATCAAAGGCGAAGGAAATTTCTGGCAGACTTAGCAGAACAGCTCTGCAAACCAGGAATCCAGAAACGTTTTGAGTCAGCTGGTAGATATTTGCCAAAGCATGTTAGAGCATGTATGGAGGCATTTATGGATGAGGTAGAAGGAGCACCCCAGCCAAGGCCTAATCCAGGAGGTAGGAAGAGATGTGGAAAGTGCCCGAGGAAGATGGATAAGAAGACAAGAAAGTCATGCACAAAATGTGATGTGCCTCTTTGCGAAAGTCACTCCAACTATGTATGTGATGACTGTGTACAGTGAACATTATTTCATATGTTCTACGTTTCTATTTCTTTGTATTCTATAATCTATATTGTGAATATAAAAAGTGTTTCTAAGTGCTGAATTCTTTAAGAGGGACACATGGTGAATTGGCTCCACGTGCTGTGTCCTGGGAAACACATGTACAAACTTTAGTATATATAAACTTAAGCATATGGTGGAAATTCACCACTAAAGCTTGGGGTCTGGGTGACCCCACATAGTCTTCTTTATTAGCCAGTCCCACCTAGCCCACGAAGGGTTAAGGTAGGACTGGTTAGGGGAGTATGGAAAAACTATACATGTCATGTTTACAATATGGTATCATATGTGGTACCTTTACTTCATAATTAAATATAAATTATTAATTAATCAAATTAAATATCTACAAAATTGCCTCAGGATTGGCGACATAGCCTATTGGGAATGAAAATAATTGCCATACATAACATAGAACCCATATGTAGTCATCAGGCCTGCATAGCAACAAGAAAACCAGATTTATTATTTCGTGTTCAACATTTTCCATTGCTGACTCATGAAAATTACATCGAGAGAAGAGTCAATGAACTTTGAAGAATCAGCAGATTCCTAATGATTTTATATTGCTGGCATTCTGAGCTGCTTAAAATTGCTTATGTTACAGCAATGCTTTAAGCAAGGAAGATGTACTTTATCTTCCTATAAGTTCTGAGTGAAATCCTCTTAATATAAAACCTAATAACTATAAAAAGGATAGGCCTATTCCTTCAGGTATTTAAATAGTGACTGCCTATATTAGTTACATCAAATCAACTCGTTGTGTAACTCCATCGTACCATGGCCCTACATCAAAAAAGATCATCGCACCCTACATCTTAACAGAAGCGAGGTCCAATGAAATAATAAGGTAAGGCAATTCCTTTCTTTACCATTAGGCAGCACAAATACCGAAGGCAAATAAACAAAGAGGTCCTTTGAAGACCTACATATAAGGGGTTCCAAAAAATCTTAGCCCCCCATTTGCAGCTTACATGTTTACTTATATCAAAATAGTTTTTAGTGATTATAAAAATATATAAAATTCTTTATTGCAGGTATTAAAATTACTCTAGCTGCTAGTGATAATATACAGTAAAACCCTGATTAGCACAGTTTTCAAATTTACACGGTTTATAAATTGACACCAAATCCCGAATAACACGGGGTCAAACTTCAATTAGCACGGTAATATTTTCAAATATTGCGCGCAAAGTCGCTGTCTTCTGCTGTTCTCAAACGTTTTTAAACGTCAAATTACGTACTATATTGCATCATGCTAAATGTGGTATCATTGTAAGCCTTCTGTTTGTGTGTAGTGTGAACAACAGATGAAGGAAATGACTGTAAAAGAATTTGATACAATGTTTCGCGAATTCGAAAAGTTCAAGCAACTGATAATGGATATCAACCCTAAGATAGAGCGAAGCATGCAAGTTCGCCGAAACTTGGAAAACAGTCTTTGCTGCTACAGGCAGATGCATGCAGAGAAGAAGAAAGAAAAAGAAGAGTTCTAAGGCGGTTCAAACAACCCTAGATAAATGTTTTTCAAGGAAGTAGATTTGTACTGTATAGAATATTTTTCACTCTTTTTTATGTACAGTACCTACTATAATGTTTCGTTTCTAATAAACTGTTAATTAGTGAACACATTTTGACTATCCTTTACCATTATATTAGGTTGAAATATGGTAAAAAAAAATGTTTTAAAAAGTCAGCAAAAATTTTGAAAGTCCTGGAACCAATTACTGCATTTCCTATGTATTACTATGTTCGATTAGCACGATTTCGAATAGCACGGCGTTTTCACAGAACGAATAACTGTGCTAATCGGGGTTTTGCTGTAATGGCTTCTCAATTAATTGGTGATTCGGAGAGGCAACGTGTGATAGATCGCATACGAGCAATAACATTTCGGGAAGCTCGTGATGCTGGAGCCACCTTTATAACACGTTCATGGGTTGACAAAGTTGCGAGGAAGTGAGGACTTCCTCAAAAGA
The DNA here is from genome assembly GCA_023014485.1 of Bathynomus jamesi. Taxonomy (NCBI): domain Eukaryota; kingdom Metazoa; phylum Arthropoda; class Malacostraca; order Isopoda; family Cirolanidae; genus Bathynomus; species Bathynomus jamesi. The sequence goes on from JAJOZX010005326.1 coordinate 237,182, forward strand.
AATTAGAATAAAACTTTGGATGAATGTGAAATGGATACAACCAAATATGGGCGCCCAAATTTGCCACTCTCTCAGAAAACAAAGGACATTATTGAAAGCGGGACACATAAGCGGAAAAACAGCTGTGCTACACTTTCTAAAGAGATCAAAGTGTTGAGAGGAAAGATCGTTAGTGGTGAGATCATTCGACTTTACTGTCATAGGCAAGGTTTAAAGCTTTGGCATGAACTTCCAAAGCCAAGAAAAACTAAACTTAACATCGATGACAGAATGTGGTTTGCCCATTATCTTGAAGATTGGGATGTGGATGATTTCATGCATTTAGCTGTCTCTGATGAATTTTTTGTTTACTAACATGTTGGCCTAACTACCAAAATGATCGAATGTGGGCCACACCACCAGATGAAATCGATGACAATGAACTTTATCGCGAATTATTAAAAAGTCCAGACTAGGTTGGTGTGTTTGTTTTGTTCACTGCAAAGAAGCTCATGTGGGTGCTGAAGCCAAATGGTCAGAGTTGGGATGGACAGTATTTTCGTGATATTATTGTATCTCAGCATGTCATTCCTTTTCTAAGGAACCCAAACAATGTTATGGATGTCGATAAGGTCACTTCTGCACAATAAAGCCCCCTGCTTTAAGGCATTAGCCACTCAACAGTTGTTGCGGAACCATGAGATTGATTTCTTTGGAAATGAAGAATGGCCAGGAAATTCTCCCGACCTGAATGTGTGAACACATTGGATCAGTTATATTATAAAGGACAAAGTTGAATGTCTCTTGTTTCAAGAACCTGCAGCAAATCGATTTTCGAAGGATACAATGATGCAACACATTGAAACTGTTTTAGCAAATTTGTGTAATGATCAAGATCTATTCACGTCACTTTTGGCAAGCTACCCAAAGCAAATTCAAGCTGTCTTGGAAGCCAATAGTGGGAACACCAAGTTTTAATTCTCTCTCATTAAATGCAGGATTAAATCCTCTTTTGTAAGGTATGTTTAGTTTTACTGTACCTCTAATGATTTAGGCCATGGGCAGGGGGGGGCTACGGTTTATTGGAGCCCTGTACATAACTCTCCAACAAAAAAATGTAGGGCTTTTGTCATTAACTCTCCACTGGAATCTGCTGGAAATTTCCAATGGATGAGGGTATCAAGCAATCAACCCATAGCCCTATACCTATAGTTTTTTCATATGGTGGCCCGTGTAACTTGGGAACCAATCCCTTTACCTTTACACTAGAGGTAGGGGGTAAAATGGCATGTCAAAAACAAGTGATCATAGCCTCATTTTGTGTGAAAATACATGAATATGAAGTTTTGAAAAGGTTTTTTGGCTGAAAATTGTGTATACAAAAATTGCACCACAATTTACTGATTTTTAGCGTCAAAACAGCGTTAGGGGGGGGTCAAAATTATGATTTTGGGAAATACTCATTGTGTGCTTGGGAATGATTAGAGTTCTTGATATATATCTTTGGTAGCAAATAGAATTGTCATTTGTATTATATTTTTGATAAATTTATGCTAGAATTTTAGTCACGCTTGAGTGATTTTGGAGAAAAATTGGCCTGTTCGAGCTCAAAATCCAGACATTTTGTGGTTCGATTTTCGATTAGTAAGTCGGAAATTTGCTGACAATCTTCATAGGCAAAGAACATTGGTCTTAGCACAAACTCAGTACCATCAGAGAAGTTCAACAAAATGGCCGGCCATTCACCATCAATGCTGTTTCGGGATGTTGTATCATAATGAAGTACTGACTTAACAGACAAAGGTTGTTAAGTAGATACATTGAAGCATCTCTTTCAACTTGCGATGCTTGCATTTGCTTGTAATCTGATTTGTTCTGGCGGAAGGGATCATATACAAATAGTTCTTGTATTCTGAAACAGTTAAGGGTATACAAGACTTCTTTTCTGGTGGTTCTTGACCATCTTCAAGCGTATCTACACTTTCCATGGAAACATCTTCTGTTGGATTACTTAAATACAGCTCATGATTGTACAAATACTTGCAAACAATTTGTACAGCAAGTCGAGAAGTTTCAACTGAAATTCCACACATTGTAGATAGGTTAGCACACGTAGATTTGATTTCATCTGTGCACACTTTAATATTTTTCCTCAGTTTTGGTCAATTCACAAATATGTCATCTGTTTGTGTGGTGGCTGAAACCATTGTCATGGTTGAATGAACTAGCCCGGAGCGATTCAAACTTTGATACCGTAAGTTCCAGCTGAAGGTGAGTGATTGTCATCTTGGTCATCCTCATTCGAATGAACATCAGCCATTGCAAAATCAATCTCAGCTGCTACCCTTTGTTCTTGTTCTAATTGTGCCATGTGTAATTGAGCCTTTTCCTGTATGTATTCAATGTCAACTTCTTCACTGATTCGTGCTATTCGAGTGGATTTTTGATCTTCATAGAATGCTTTTTCATCGCCAGTAAGTTCTTCAGTTTGTTTTCCAATGTCCAAAAGGCTATCTGGACATATCCCTGCGAAATAGAATGATGGTGTAAGTATGTTTGTATAGAAATAGATAAGCTAGGCTTATTTACTGCACATTGTTAAATTTCTCACCAGATCCTGCTTTAGGTGTGAAACTTCTCCACGCTTTATTTAGTTGTTGCAAGGAATTAGGTTCACTTGGACCCAGATTTTTCTTCTTCCTTTTTTGCGATGGGCTATAAAAACAAATAATAATTAATAATAATATAGTGATGAAGTGATCCTACTTTATTACCAGCGAAACATAAGAAAGGAAAATAGAATGTACCTCGGATGTAGACTTGTGAGTGATAAATCTCAACCAATTTGTCAGTTTTCTTTTAATAGAATTTATAGTCAGAACATGTTCTTCACCAAATGACTTGATCCAGATTGTCGTAGAGCTACACTGCATGCATGAATTGTTGCACTCCTACAATAAAAAAGACAGTCATGAGCTTTAGTTATTAACATATCAATATTGCACTTACGTTGTAAGACCATATAGACTTCAAAAACTTACATTTTTGAGCTTTTTGGTTGTGTCACCTCTGAAAATATTGCGATTGCTGCATCATACCAAGTAGGTAGCTTGTCACCAAAAATGAACACTAGCTTTTGTGCCATTGCTAGGCGTGGTTGCTACTGATCGGCTGATTTTAAAGCGTTGCTTTTCCAAACTTTTATCACATTATTTCACAAAAAGTGCTAAAAGTAAAACAATCACCAATTTCTGTATTCTAAACAAAAAAGATAGAATAAATATGTAAATTATCTGAAATATAGAAATGTACAAAGGTTAATATCTCATGTGAAGAGCAGCAGAACATTCAATAATATGTTATTAAATAAGTTTTTATGTTATAAGACTTAGTTTTGAAGCGGTTTAGCTATAAAATTGCAAACATACTAAAAAAATGGTGGTTTTCGAGTAAATTTGAGTGCAATTTTTGTATATAAGCCAAAACCAATTTTTTTTGCTTGAATCATGTTATTGGCATGAAAAGCTGTCATTTGAGCCTATGATCACTCAAATCTGAGCACATGACCCTCAGACCCCCTTCTACCCCCTACCTCTAAATTAATGGATGCAATATCTCATTCATTCAAACAATTCAGAAGTATTTAGACAATGATGATTTGGCTATTAAACTATTCTAAGAACATGGTGTACTTTGAACTACTAGGAAATGCAACAAATGTGGTAATGACACTGTTTTGAGAGGCAACAGACAAGAATTTCAGTGCTACCACGAGGCTATCAGCAAGAAGCAGAAAAGAAAGGTTAGGTTAGTTTTAGTGTGCTTATTAGTTTTTTTTTTTCTTTTGCATTATCCTCCCAACACTAATTTTTTTATATAATGTTGGTTTGATTTTGGTTATGGTACTTTATTTTCCTTCCATTATAAAAAAAACTAGTATTGGGATTAGGTTAGGTTAGGTTAGGTTAGGTTAGGTTAGGTTAAAAATAGCCCGCCACAGGCATTAGCCGTAGTAAGCCAGTTTCAAGTTAGGTTAGGTTAAGAATATTTATTCATATAACTAATGATGTAATTTCAGAATATTTTGCTCCCAACACTTATATCATTTTCCTTTTTTTATTTCAGAATTTGTGAACCCTTCTAACATACTTTATTTTCCTTCCATTATAAAAAAAAATTAGTGTTGTGAGGATAATGCAAAAGTACCATTTTTTTTTTTTTTTTGTTTGCGTGTTTACCCATCAATTTCCCTCTTCTTCAAAGCCCTGCCCACTTTAGTATGATCCAGATTGCTAGGGTAAAAATGGCCTATATCTCAAAAACTAGCCATTTCCCCAAGAAGTGAATATCACCACTGGATTCAGGCACAAAAGTACCTCTAGAAACACCACTTTTTATTAAAAAATCATTACCCCAGGGTTTTCTCTACATTTACCAGAACTATAGTTGGACTAGATTTGAAAATAGACTTAATGCTTCATCTTTACAAATAATGCATCAGATCTGGTAAATTTTTGCCAAACTTCTCAATTTGGCGCAAGTGGGCTATAAAAAGAGCGCGATCAGAATGACACTGAAGACTCGGGAATAGGGGTGTACCAGATATGATATCCAGCCAGATATTGCGAAATATACTAGTATCCAGCCAGATATGCTGGATATAGGCCAAGACATTAGAAAATTAACATCTGTATGAAAATCTGCCATAATATAACACATTACAAATATTTTATATACAAAAAAATGGAAAGCTCTCCAGGGCCCACCCCTAAACCATTCCAGCAACACTTTTTATATTAAATCAACACAATACTGATGACAAGAATAAATAAAACATCTGTCCATCCTTAATGATTACAGTTCTATTAATATAATCAGAGCTTTTTATAAAAACATCTAGGTGTTAAATTTTTTAAAAAGAGTAAAATATTGCTAGACCCCTGCACTTGCTTTCCATTCTTTTTTCTCCTTTATTTTCAAAACAATACAAAACATTACAAGCTTGACAAATGTAAAACAATACATTGAATGCAATATAAAATGCCTGGAATGAAATCAATGAATGGATGGCAGTATTGTGTAAGTCAGATGCCACCATTCAGCCTGGAGGTCTTCAGAATAAAAAAAAACTCAACAACAATGATTTAGAACTTTTTTCCATTGTGGTGCAGAAACAAGAGCATTTCTCCTCTTTTAGGCAATATTTGGGATCACCTTGCTTCATAGATGTTTCCATATTCAGAAAACATTCTCTCTGAAAATACAGAGGATGCGGATGTACAGATAAGCTTTGAAACAATAGTTTTAACGAAAGGAAATCAGTCCTGCTTCCAAATTTGAACTGGACAGCGTTTCCTATCTACAAGAAGTTCAGATGAATATCGGTCTAACTCCCCTGCAATCAGTAGAACAGGAGCTGTGTCTTTTTTTCAACCTTTCTTCTCTTGTAACTTACTTCCCCAGATTGCTCTCCTTTTGTGATCTCCATAAAACACGCTTCAAGAATGTCCTCTTCGTCTTTCCTCTTTCACATAGGAGAACTGGAATTTGAGCTTCTGTTGCTTCCACTTTCATTACCTTCACTTTCATTAGAATCATTACCACCATCACTTTCAATACCTATGACTTCTTCAATCAGCCAAGATTTAGCCTGCTCTTTTTGATCTTGTTGAAAGAAAGATAACTTATACCACGGATCTATTGCAGTTGCAGTCACATAAGCCCTGTTTTTCATTATGTTCAAAGACTTCCCATCATTACTCTCTGACAAGAAACACGCTCGAAGAGAAGTCAGGAGTTCTCTCTTTATTGTTTGAACACCTTGGTCATCATGACCAATCTTTGAAAGAAATCTTTGTAAAATACAAATGCTTGGGATTATGGAAAACAAAGTTGATTTTTCTGAACTCATTTCCTGAGTTAGTTAGAAGAATGGTTTTAATATTTTAAGGAGATTTCATATCAGTGTCCACTCGAAGGATGTGATGGGAGGTAATTCACTACGATCAGCCAAATACAGTTGCACTGGAATTTTTAATTTATATAATCTTTCTAGCATCAAATATGCACTGTTCCAACGTGTTGGGACATCTTGAACCAATAGGAGAGGCTCAAGATTTTGCTGCACTTGAATGTGTTTGAAATTGTTACAGGCCAAAGGAGAATGATTAAAGTGAGTTGCAAGGTTGCGACTTTTTGCAAGGATATCAATTACACTCCTCTGAACCATAATTGAGTCACTAATAACCAGTTGGAGTAAATGAACGCTGCAGTGTATTGAAGGTATTTCAGCCAGGTCACTATCAAGAGCCATATTACTAGCTCCATCCCTCACCAATAAATTCCTCTTATTTGCATCAAGATCCCAACTATCCCACATAGAATGAAACTTTTCAGATATATTCTTGCCAGTTTGCAACTCAGAAATGAGAGGCATGTAGCACAGCATCGTATCTTTCAAAATCTTTACCTATCCAGTGACCCAATGATATAAAACTTTCTTGAGAGGTTGTGCATATCCATATATCTGAAGAAAAGCCGACATACTTTACTTCTTCCAACTTCTGAGCAATTTTAGACTTGAACTCATTATAAAGATGGTAAGAGATATCTGGGTTGGAGATAAGCCATTAGATCAATAAAACCATCATCTTCAACTAAAGTAAATGGCTGGTTGTCCAAAGCCATCATCATGCCAATTTTACGGTGAATCATCACAGACCTGGAGTCATTGATGTCCCATATTTTTTTAGATGAAAAGCTTTCCTCTATCGAGATCTACTTACTCATTTGGTCCATTTTCTTTTCTTTCAGAATACTACCTGTAGAAGTTGATGGTCTAGCCCGTATTCTATATATGCCTATTTCCTTTGATTCAGTCGCAGCCATTCTTTTTTTGCTATGGTTATTATGTATTTTATCCCACTCAGTCATTTTACACACCAAAATACATTTTTCTAGTAGTATTTGATGTGATTTGTTCAAATATGACCTCCATTTCCGTCGGAAATAAGATCCAACAAAGTTATAGTACTTTGAAGTTTGGCTCATTTTCAAGGGAAATGGAAGTCAAAATCTAAGCAAAACACATCAAATATTACTAGAAAAATGTATTTTGGTATTAATTAACCTAACCTAACTTAACCTTACCTAACCTAACCGTGGCTAAACGAGCCTAACCCTGGCTAAACGAGCCTAACCCTGGCTAAACGAGCCTAGAGTATTACCTTATTATGGATTAGGTGGTGGATACAGACGAGAGCTCGTTTAGCCAGGGTTAGGATCGTTTAGCCAGGGTTAGGATCATTTAGCCAGGGTTAGGCTCGTTTAGCCATGGTTAGGTTAGGTAAGGTTAGGTTAGGTTAATTAATACCAAAATACATTTTCCTAGTAATATTTGATGTGTTTTGCTTAGATTTTGACTTCCATTTCCCTTGAAAATGAGCCAAACTTCAAAGTACTATAACTTTGTTGGATCTCATTTCCGACGGAAATGGAGGTCATATTTGAACAAATCACATCAAATACTACTAGAAAAATGTATTTTGGTATGTAAAATGACTGAGTGGGATAAAATACATAATAACCTTTGCTATTTTTGTTTTTGGCTTCAGCATACTCTTTTGGGTGATTAATCTTCAAATGATTATGAAGAGGTGTTGTGCTAAAAGACTTTTGGCCACTTTTCTCCATCTCACATTTGATAACACAGGTCAACAAAAAAAACTTTTTTTTTTCGTTGCCAAGGAAATTCGTACAAATTTAGGGTATTTTGGGGTTGCTGAATTCCAAAATGAAAGTAGTTTTTCCGATTTGGCTCTAGTTCTTGAGATAATGAATACCCTCAATTAATAGGAAACGTAACCATAACGCGTGCATATGGGAAACTACCGGAACATTCTAGATGGTGAGACCGAATAAAATGCCATTATGTATTTCATGTGTTTACTTTTGTATGATTTGAGACAATTTCAATGCGATTTGTAAGTAGGCTCCGCCTGAACATTAAATTTTTTGCATTTTTACATGTTTCAATGGGGTACCAATTATCTCATAAATTAGAGCCAATCTAGCAAAACCGATGTCATATTCGGAATCAGCACCACAAAGTTACCCCAAAATCACTCTAATATGATTGGCAATAAAATGAGTGTTGACCAGTGTAATCTTTTGGCAAATATTACACTTTGCAGTGATATTGCTAGGATCCTTTATTGTATACAGTGACCACACAAAACTTGTCATGATTAATACTTAATAGTTTAATACAACACAAGAACCTGAAAGAGAACAAAACAATTAAACATCTGAATATACTTAAATTATTATTTATCTTATATTTGGGGGGACGCTTGCCCCCAATGAAAACAAAACAGCAATATGAGTGTAAAAATAATACAGTATCTAATAATATATATCCGCCCTGATAGATATGGCCATATCCGGTATCAGGCCAGATACCTATGAAAAATTCATATCCGGTGCACCCCTACTTGGGAACACTCAAAATGATGGGATTTCATGCGCAATCTGCCCTAACAAAATGGTGTTATCTTAATTAACCTATATAATAAACCAGGGGTAGCATAGGGTTAGCTTATCACGATAGAGCTACACAGCAGTAGCGTTTGCATAAACTTTTAAAGCATTAATTAAAACAAGATTCGCTAACCTACAGGCCTAGAATAAGCTAAAGAGTAAAAGAGTTCAGAACAGATTAACCCCATGATTCACCATAAACCCATTCTTCAATGAGTTTTATTTTATTTCGATGAACTCGTCGGTTAAAATATGAACAGATAGAGAACAGAACTTTCTTTCAAAAGAGATTCCATTTTTGATTACATATGACGTCACAGAGCAGACGACAAGAATAAGTAATTTTCTGTTGGTCCAATCACAGTACAGTATATATAAGTGTGAAGCTTCCGGGCATTCCCAGCCTACGAGGAAATCTGTTTGAACATGTGGTTTGAGCCAATGAGCAGCTGCTCGATAGCTCAGTGACGTTTGACTCTGTTCCCTCAAACCAGAATCACCGTTCATCAGGGTTTTTTAATAGCATTGCTTACACACACACACACCACACACACAAAAAAAAAGTTTATATACGAAGCCATTTTCTTTTTGTCCAAACTCCAACTGACTTGAAGTCAAGTCAACTCAAGTTACCCAAAGCCTCCTACAGGGGTGGTGACAGAATTTACCCGATGGAGGGACTGACTTCTTCAATTAGGGGGGGCTACCTCGGTCAATGGACACGTTAATAAACCTTACAGAGACTGATCACTTGTCGTAATTCTCTAGTATGTATGACGTTTGCAGATGCATTTAAAATGTGCAAAAAACAGCAGAGGTACTACATTTATATTTTATTCAGATCTTTTCGGTTTGACGGCCTGTAATATTTTTTAACATTACTTGTTTTTTATTGTCCAGTTTTAATCGAGAATTTCAAAAATAACATTCATGTTTTAGAGAAACAAATAGTGAGGCAGTTATACATTTCAGTTTAGAGAATATCATATACGCTTTAAGATTCCAAAATCCCTGAAAGTTTTCGGTCAACTGTACGCTCATGACGATTGGTTAGGTTAAGTCATGATTTTTTAGTTTGTTTTGACAGTAAACTAACGAAAATATCATGACTTAACCTAACCAATCGTCAAGGGCGTACAGTTGACCTAACTGGGCATTTAGTTAATCTAACCAGTTGGTAGAGTCAAGAATTTGACGGTCCCGTAGCCATGACTCGTTTTTTTCTGCCGGCCGTCAAACCAAAAAGATCCCAATATGGTTTTAAAATATATATTTTAAATTTGTTAAATTGCATATAACTGTCTCACTATTTGTTTGTCTGTTGTTCTCGTTGGTTAGCCGATCAGCTTACCCTGATCGAGCAAGCCGGCGGCACGCAGGTAACCGATCGCCCTCTCCGGAGTGAACCAGAGGTTCAGCGCACTAGTGATGTTGTGTTGTGTTCTACGTTGTGCTAGAGCGGTACAGTCTGTCATAATGTGTTCAATTGTTTGTGGTGTGTCCTGGCACAGGTGGCAGGTGTCGTCTGTGGAGTTGTCTAGTCTGTGTTTATATGTCTGTAAGTTAAGGTGATGTCCACATCGGAATCGTGCTGTTAACTCGATCCGATCTGCTCAGGCTGGTCTCTGACCTGTCAATGGGTGGCGGCTTCGCACCTAGGACTGCATTCGGACCGAGTCATGACAGTGCTTTGTGGGTTAGGTGTGTGTGTGTGTGTGTGTTTTCGGTAAAGTATTACATTCGCGGCTCTAACTGTAAAAGTAGCAGAAAAAATCAAGAATTATCACCCTTGATGATTGGTTAGATTAAGTCGTGATATTTTCGTTAATTTGGCAGCGAAATAACTGTGTATTTTTATCAAAGGAACGTACTTTCCCACACTCCGGAGAGGGCGATCGGTTACCTGCGTGCCGCTGGCTTGCTCGATCAGGGTGGGCTGATCGGCTAACCAACAACAACAACAACGTTACACTCCAAACTGACGCATTTCCACCTCATTGCCAATTTTATAGGCAATCATGCGGCGGAATGGCACAAAATAGTTCTTATTAAAAAAATGAATTAACAATTTTTTGGAGAAATTAAAAAAAAAAATTAGAGATAGCAGGTTTTTTACTTATTCTATAGCTATATAAATACAGGACTTTTATAGCTAAAACGTTGATTTTCGTGGAACCGTGAAAGTAATACTTAACCGTGTGATGTCTGTGGGGCGTGGTATGGAATGGAGTATTTGGTTATAATGTCTCTCTGGTGTTACCTTAATGGTGCGAGCTGTCGGTGCATGATTGTACATGTAGTGGCAAAGGTGTTGTGGGCTAATTAGTTGTCGCTGCTGCCATGAATTGTGTTCCCTCATGTCTAAATGCTCCCTAACTTCCAGTATTTTTGTTTCTGTGTGCAGGTGTTCTGTTGGTGTTGTTTGAGTACATCCTGTAATGATACGAATTGCATTGTTTTGTATTGTCTGTAGGGTGTTTGTGTGTATGTTTGAGATAATTAGTACTCAGCATGGGCTAGCATAGTCCATAACTGAGCGAATATATTGTTTGTATATGAGTGATGTTGTTTCCTGATGGTGTCCAAAGTTTGTACTTGTTAGTACCCTATTTGTTTCTCTAAAACATGAATGTTATTTTTTAAATCCTCGATTAAAACTGGACAATAAAAAACAAGTAATGTCAAAAAATATTACAGGCTGTTAAACTGAAAAAATCCTTTTATTCATTCACAAACTGTAAAAACTCAACACTTCAGCATAGAGATATATACTAACATACTAACGATACAGTCTATTAAATCTTAAAACAATGCAGCATACTGTAGATACATTAGGGTTATGACATTTTTATAACCTCATGTTCCTGTATCTAAAATCGATGAACGTTTGCCCCCTGACAATGAAAATAACAGTTTTTTCGATATATTTTGAAAAAACTTCACCCCAAAATAAAAAATAAAAAATTAATAAAATAATAAATAGAAATTTGCATGTTTATTTTACAATTATTATACATAAACATATATTATATTATACAACATTATACCTATACAATACATATTAATTATACAAATACAATATTATACATTTACTCTATTATTGTTTTACTTATTGCTTAAAATACTAATATACTAATAATACTAATATACTATATTTGCTTTCGGGGTGACTTTTTTTTTAATTCTGAGGAATTAGGCCCTTTTTATTGTTTTCAAGCAAAAGTTCATCGATTGATGATACAGGAAACAATATTTATGACAAAAAATTAAAAAGTCATAACCCTAAGATACATACTACCAAAATATTTTAGGTATTTGTTGTTTAAGCATCTAATGCGCAAAAAAACTAAAATTATTTGCCTTATTATTAACATAATGACCATTATGAAAATACACGTGGCATAAATAAACTTAAAAACACCCATAAATACATTTAACGTCATATTATTCAAGAAGCCGCCTAGCATCTGCTCCCAGCTGATTGGTTGAAATGGTCACGTACTTACTGGCTAACCCTACCAGAGGAACCTTGCTTGCATTCAAAGATTTATTAAAAGCAATATACTGTATATAATCCTCATGTCTCTTAAATAACATCGTAATACTAAAAGTAATTAAATTTTGTACATTAATGTTTGCATATAATTTCTATTACTGTATTGATGATTTATTGATGCAGATTATGATGTTCAGTAAAAAAAGATGCCCAAATCTCTTCCCGGACGAGGGGGCTGTAGCCCCCCAGTCTCCCCAACCCTGCTCCTCCAAAGTCTTATCTTGTCAGTCATGAGATGTCATACAAAATGAAATCTACAACTTATTCATACTATTGCCTACGTAACAAGAAGTTATATTGTTCTATTGTCCGAATTTCCTTTTACCTGGACGTTATTTACATTTACATTTCATTTGGAAAATATGAAGCGAAAATTATCAGCCATTTCATTCCGACATCTACGCCCCCACCCGCCGAACTACGTGGCGCAGACTGGTCAGAAAAATCATCAATAGGATTTGTACTTTGTATTGATCACTTCAGAGGGCGCTGCGAGTCAATTTTTATACAAACCTTTATCAATGAAATAAACCTTTATGATATAACTATGTAGGTAGGCTTTGAGTTACCGCGTTCTTTTCGTCAAAAGAAAAAAAATAGACTCGAGTTTTGCCAAACTAGCTCCGGAGGTGGCTTGAGAAAACTCTAGTTACTTTTTGTAAATGAAGAATTTGTCGTCCGCAGAATGAAAGGTATTTCAAGAATTCGTTGTATTATTTAGACCCATAAGAAAATATATTTCTAGTGATGTTAGAAGATTATGCTAGATTGAATTTACACATTTATGAGCCTTAAGTAAAAAATTGCCCTTTAGTCACTGCAATTTTGGGCCTATATTGGCCTAGGCTAGCATTGCTGTGGCGAACTCAAACCTAGGCCACAGTCTAGCTCTTATTCAATCTTGATGTGGGTTACATTCATGATAGAAGCTGAAGTTAAGACCCTGCTGTCCTCTGTTGAGTGTTCAGACGAAAGTCTAAGCCTTTAGCTCTTGAACTAGTAAGCCAAGATTGGGCCTAACTGAGTTTTGTTTACATTTGACATGACATACAAGATGCTGCGTTCTTTTCGTCCACAAATCTGACGAAGTCAATGAAAGAATATGACCAAGTCAAGTTTTGGACGAAAAGAAAACGGTTTAAATAACAAAATATGAAACTAATGATTTTTTTCCATTATTTACCGCGTAATCCTCACCAAATGAATATTAGATACTCGCCAACTACCGTGTGGAGTGAGAACCATAGCCTAATATAATTACCAAGTCATTTCATGAAGTCAGCTTTCATTCCTTAACATTCATACTAAAACTGACTTGCAATGCTCCTCTCCCTCCCCTCCCCACACATGAACATTCGAAATTACGAAACAGTGGAAATCTCATTCATGAGGTTTCATCAGTTTGAATTATAAAATCAAGGTGGGTGCATAGCAGTCTGGAATGGCTAGTAATTTCAGATTAAAGCCAGGATTTATCGCATATTGTGCTTCTTACGGTTGTAATAACATACAGGTTAGAGGAAACAAGAACGATGCAGTACTCACTCAGTCAGTTATCCCTGATTGAGGGACAGCCCATGATCCCGGATAACCTGATTAACTCAGTCTAAACATAACCTGCTGGTGGGTGGGTGGCGCAGCCGCTGTTGCTGGCCACCACCAACTGGCCTCCCACCTCACGTGGCACCAGTATTATTTTATTATAGTATAATATGCAATTAAATAGTTTGTACTCACTACAAGACGTGAAAATCAACCGCTCCCAAAGACTAACCCCTCCCTCTGCTAACATTGCTGTTAATATTAACTGTCTTCAGCAGTGTCGTATCCTGATCAGCGGCTTTCGTTTATCGCACTTATTCATATATACAGTATATATATATTATGTTTAATCTTTAAACAGTAATATAATAAAAGCGGATGAGCACAAACACAACGTTGTGACACGCAGTAGCAACTGAATTCTCAGAGTTGGTTTACTGCCGAAAAACGAGAACAACAGAGAATAGGCCACTGGTCTTCAGTAGCGCAGACAGACACTGACTGAGGCGCGTTATGGTGAGCTGGCGAGAGGCGAGTCGCAGATGTAAACATCGCGCCAAATCACGGTTAATTCCATTCACCGATAATCGCATGAGTACTGTATAACTTTTCACTACTTTCCGAGGGATAAGAAGGTGTGTAGAGCATAGTAATCGTAAGTTGTAATAATAGTTTTAGCATGGCACTTCATGAATGAAATGGTGACTTGGTAATTATAATGAACTATGGTGATGGTGAGAACTAATTAAGCTTTTCACAAGGGCACACTCGCATGACTTACAAGTTTATTAAAAAAAATTAATATTATCACAATCTTAAAAAAGAAGTAAATTTACATGCTTAATTTATTTGCTAATCTGATATTTGATTATATATTAAACGACATAATAATATATATATATATATATATTATAATATACTCCTAACTCCTAATTTAAGTTGACGTTTTTTCGTGGGTAATTTAATTCTCCTCCCGAACACTAGATGCCAGAAGTGAAAAGCTAATGCAAAAGTGGGCGGAGATTCGAATCTTATTATAAATAATCTTTTGATTAAAGTCACTGTTGTAAACAAACAATATGGCGTCAACTGAATCAAAGATATTTTAAGAATTCACTATATTATTTATAATAGAAAGTACATTCTAACGGTGTTAGAAGGTTATGCTAGATCAAATTTATACATTTATAAACTTTAAGTCAGAGCTTCCCAACCTTGGGGTCGCGAACTGATCTGATGATTTTATTTTCAATTCTCTTCCTACAGCCGTCCGACAATACATTCATCAATCATGAATGTAGTTGCATATAACAGCTAAAATCCGGACCCTTCCCGCGCATAATAAACGCTGTGCTTATGAAGATATATATATATATATATATAGGGTGTCCCATAAGTCCGGCATCATAGAAAAAATAATAAAAAAAAGGCAAAACAAAAGCTTTTATTTACAGAACGTGCTCAATATGTCCACCATTGTTTTCAATACACAAATTCAGACGTGATACCCAGTCAGCAAGCACACAGTGAATGGTGTCAGGAGTAATGGTGTTACATGCCCCAATAATGCGCTGCCGCAAATGTTCAACACTTCTAATTTTCTCTGCGTATACCAGCGCTTTCAAGTGGCCCCAGAGATAAAAATCTAGTGGCGCGAGATCCGGGTTTCTAACTGGCCATTCCACAGGCCCTCGACGTCCTATCCAATGACCAGGGAATTGTTGGTACAGGTATTCTCTTACTTGGGTGCTGTAATGTGCAGGAGCGCCGTCTTGTTGGAACCATGTTGGAAATTTCCTTCTTCGTTCAAGACACTGGGAAATGCTTCTTCCTTGAGCATATGTAGGCAGGTGCCTCCAGTGACATGTTCATCGAAAAAGAGGGGGCCTATGATGCGATCCTTCCAAATGCCACACCATACCATCACCCGAGATGCACCTTGTTCCTTTGAAGAGGTATACCAGTGAGGGTTGTTTTGAGACCAGTAGCGGGTGTTCTGTCGATTTACCTCACCATCTCCATAAAAAACAGCCTCGTCACTGAACAGAATGGTGGACGTGAAATTGGCATCCCGAGCATATTGTTCCGTAGCCCATTCACAAAATTCCATCCGCCGCGCCGGTCGGGATCATCTTCGCTTAATTTCTGTAGGATCTGAAGTTTATATGGATGCCATTTGTGAGCCTGAAGAATGCGATGGATGCTACTTTTCGACACTCCTGTCTCGGCGGACAATCGCCGAAGAGACTTATTGGGACTTCTGTTAAAATGAGCCAGGATAGCAGTCGCTGTATCATCGTCAGTGGACCTCCTTGAAGGTCCACTGCGTGGTTTATCTTCTATGGATCCTGTTTCCTTAAACTTTGCAACAAGTCTGCTAACACAACTCTGTGTTACTGGCTCGCGGTCTGGATGCAATCTGTTAAATTCAGCAGCGGCCTCTCTCTGACTCCGATTTCCTATGAGTAGAATTATCTGGATTCGTTCTTCCTTGCTCACAGACATTATGGCCTGTAGAAAGAGAAAAATATGAATTATGGTTTGTAGAAATAGAAAAATATGAATTTCTCCTATGATGCCGGACTTATGGGACACCCTGTATATATATATATATATATATATATATATATATATATATATATATATATAATATATATATATGTTGGGCACTAAAGCGTTAATCCGATAACAGTTAATTAACGAAGTTAACTTTTTTTAACGGACTATTAACGGAAGTTAATTCCCATTTATCGTTATCGGACCAGTTAACTTCCGATAACTCGATATTTAGTCTGTTAAAGTCCGTTAACACATTAACTGCGAGGAGTCATTCACGGAAGATCACCGCTCCGCGAATGAATTCAAACCGCCATAACTTCAGTCTGCTTCCAGATCTCGCAAGGGGAGATTGGGGAGGCCCAAGAGGTCAAGACTGGCAGTTGGGCCTAACTTTGAGAAGTTGGTCTTTCTGAAGGGCAACCAGCACATTGTGTCATAGTCTTTAATAAATGTGCCTAAAATTTAATTTTACCTTTCAGTTCCCGCCATAATAATTCTCTGGTAAATTAAAATTTAGTTAATGGTTAGTGGTTACAAGGGTTTCAAAACATGTAATCAGTACATTTTTTATTAAAAATAAAAAAAAAAGTTAAGCAAAAAGTTGCAAAACTTGATAAAAATACAGTTAAATACCTATTTATTGTTGGATTTTGCATAAATAAACATTTTCTATGGGTTTTAAAGCTTTTTTCCTTGATTTTTTTAAATGTTAGTAAAGAAATAGTTATCGTTAACGGATTATCGTTAACTTCCGTTAACTTTGTATAAAATTATCGGATTATCGTTATCGGAGTTAAAAATTGGGGTTAACGGATTATCGTTATCGAAGTTAACTTTTTGGTTAACGGTGCCCACCACTGTATATATATATATATATATATATATATATATATATATATATATATATATATATATATATAACGTTTGGGGAGTTTGTCGAACTTCGACCAGTGTTTGTGATCGTCAATTGTGTGAACATGATTTTCGGGGTCACACATGATAAAGGTTGGCTTTAGGTAAAGAATTGGCCCTGCATTATTGCAATTTTAGGACTGTTTCCAAAGCTAGCTGAGGTGGGCGAGCTCAGACCTAGGCCTTATTCAGTTTTAGAGTGGGCTGGATTCATCATGGAAACATGAATTTAGAACCTTGCTGGGCTGCACTGGGAATGCAGACGAATGGCGCTAAGCCTTAAATTCAGGGACAAAGTAAGCCAAGCCAAAGATGGGCCAAACCGAGTTTTGTTTTAAATATAATGTCAACTTATGTTATCCCGTTCTATTGGTCCAGCAAATCTGACCTGACGTCAGTGAAATAATGTAACTTCAAGTCAAGTCAAATTTGAGACCAACAGAAAATGGCCTTTATGGATGTTGTTTCTCATATTTATTTCTCGTACATGACCGGTTACCAAACTCAGAATTGTAATTTTATCATAAATCAGGAGCGAGTTAGTACCTGCAGTAATGATCGACGTTTGAATAATTAATTTTATGTACAAATAAATATTAATGTCATTTAATTTCATTTCTATTCAGAGGAGAGAGTGCCGTTTGTTTAGCTTCCAAGTCTGGAATTCCATATACAAAATATTAAGGTTCTACGCTAAGAGAAAATAACTTTGCAGTTAAGAAGACAGGTTTCCTTGGACTGTTCCCGATAATTGCATTTAAAATTCACCCAAAGAAAACTAAATCAAGAATTGCCACATAAAACTGTAGGTCCTTTCCGTCACATGACCTTTACCGTTACAAAAAGCGAGGTTAAACTCCCAAAACGCGCGCACGCACGCACAGGCGGCGTTAGCCACTTGGGGCCCCCCTGCAAAACACAATAGGGACCCTGTCATAGCATAAATTAAATTTTTGTTGTGATAAGAGTTACAGTAAACATTCCCCCTCCCAACACAAATTCACAAACACAAATAGGTAGTTTGTTTGTACCACTGAGACGACTACTCAATTTGAGCCCGAAAAGAGAAACAGTATGACAAAAAGCATTAACTTCCAGAAATTGTGCTCTTATGTAATACAACTTCCTGGTTCACATCCCACAATAACCGAACACACAATGGGACAAAAAACTCTGCAAACACAGCGCTAAATTTGAACGCACAGTGAAACTTCGTACAGCAAATGAATACGCCACCAGACTTATTTATACATAAGCTTGTGATAATCTCGTCCAGTTTTTTTTTTTTTTTGCGAATCATCATGTGATATTGTATTTTTTCCTCGAGATTTCTTTTCTTGGCAAGTCCGGACCAAGGTCGCGTAAGGGGCCCCGACATGAAAAACTGTTGACAGTAATCGGTCGCGTGGAGCCCCTCGTTGCCCCTGCAATTGCAGGGGTTTCAGGGCCCTAACGCCGCTAGTGCATTCCCCCACCACACACAACATTTATAGTATGTGGTCCTTCACCATTAAGTTCTTGTCAAACATTACTACAAAAAAATTCTTTACTTCACATTTCTTTATGACAATCACCAGCGTTCGTAGCTCTGTGGGTAACACCCTATAAACGAAGTGAAGACAATGATTATTACTACTAATGACAATTGATCCACTATTCAGTTCATCCAGATGTATATTTTCTTTGTCACAAAAAAATGAGTTTCGTTGCACTGATATCAGGAGAGTTTGTAATCAGTTCGCTAGTCTACAACTCTGGTTGACTTAGTTTTGAATGTGTCCTAAAATAAAAACTCTTGTGTCATCCACAAAACATTTATGGACTTGTGTATATTTGAAGAATGTGGAAGACCATTTATAAATCAATAAAAATAACAGTGAACCTAAGACTGAGCTCAGAGGTACACCACTACACCATATTTCATAGCTGGAGAGAGATTACTGAACATTATAAATTAGTGATACTTGTTGGAGAAATAACTTAAACCAGTTATATACAGGGTGTACACAAATTATCTTTACAACTTCTTTCTCAAATAAAAATATTAGGAAATGAGGTACATATACAATTTTAGCGTCATCTGAGAGAGAAAGTAATAAAGTTTCACATAACTTTAAACACATTCAACATGGGCACCATTTGTCACACGTAAGACGTCCAAACGGTATTCTATCTCCATCCATGTACACTGCAACATTTCAACGTCAACTCTCGCAATAGCAGAAGCAATTCTGGTCTTTAAATCGTCGATGTTGGCCACTAGAGTTACATAACCCCATAGAAAAAAGTCACAGGGTGTTATGTATGGTGATCTGGCCGGCCAAGAGATGCCCCCCCCCCCCCAAGGCCAATCCACCGATTTGGGAAATGCATGTTAAGGGAATTTCGTACCAATTTCGTAATTTGTGTACACCCTGCACAATAATCTGACATCCGAGAACTGCCACGTGAAGCTTTATTACTTTCTTTCACAAATGGCGCAAAAACGGTGTGTGTACCTCGTTTCCTAATATTTTTATTTGAGAGAGAAGTTGTAAAGATAATTTGTGTACACCCTGTATATGTATGTATGTATATATCACCTCTAAAGCCATAGCAATATAGCCTGTTCAGTAGCATATTATGGCCTATCCCATCAAAAGCCTTGCTCAAATCTATAAAGATGGAAATTATGGGGTGGCTCAATCCACACAACTCTACTCGACCGGGTGGAATCAAAAGGCTTTTCCGTCTCATCACTTCCCCGCCTCTTACTCACCGTCTTCAATCCCTCTCTCTTCGCAGCAATGTTGCCTCACTCTCTTTTCACTATCGCTATTATAACGGACACTGCTCTTCTGAACTCTCTAGCTGCGTGCCTCCTACTTTAAGGAGAGCTTGCAGTACCAGACTTTCGAGACACACTCATCCATTTTCTTTCCCACGCAAGGGTTAATCGGTATTCTCAATCTTTCACCTACCCAACTGGTCAACTCTGGAACAACCTTCCTCAATCTATCTTTACCCCTGTGTATGACCTCCAACCTTTCAAACGCAGTGTCCAGGCATTTCAAAAACTCTGAACCTTGATTTTGGCTCTTCTTCTCCTATGAGGGAGAGAGGTGCGTTTTTGCGAACGTTCGCCCTTGGCCCCTCCTTCCTGTTTAAAAAAATATATATTCTGTGTAGCGACATTGGCGTTTCCCATTTCCAGTTCACTCGATTTTTCTTACACGGACCATACTGAATACTGATATGCAGACAAATTCTATGATTGTAAATTATGATTTATCCTAAATTTGTAAATTCCTGAAATTTTTTGTAGAATATAAATAACGAGTGAATTGTTCTATAATTAGTCGTCAGTACAGGATCATTTCCTTCAGGTGTTCCATAACCAGTTTTTAGAATTGATGGAAATATACATACTTTTGGAAATAATTAAATTGTTAATTTTAGCCACAATTATGGTTGATGGGATTGTTTAATCTCCTTCGCAACATCTCAGGTCATATTGCGGAGGGAACCAACAGCTTTGCATGGGATTAGAACCACGGGTCGGTATATTATCTGGACGGTATATCATCTGGACTCTACCCAACTACTCTCCAGACCCAATGTCGCTTAACTTCGCTGATTGACGGGAAGCGGTGTTACGACATTTGCCACGACGTAGCCCACCTGATGGACAAATATTTCTTCGTTCAAAAAGCAAATTTTGTTTCTAGGCGAATTTTTTCCGAAACTGTGCCTACAAACGTCTGGCAAAAACGGAAATAGTTTCAAACAATAAAGCAACGGCTTTAAAAAAACATAACCGAAGAACACAGAAATTCAAGCCTACTGAACTTCCTAAAAATGCTTCTTGCAAGATGTTATTAAAAGTCCAATGACAAGCACACTATGTTCTTTATATATTCAGATGCGCAGTAGAAAGCTGAGGTGTTCTATGTATGAGATATATAATGAGTAAGCTCGTATCGTAAAATTCCAGCATCACGATAAATCACTCAAAATGCGAATTCATTCACAAGGATTATTATCGAAAATCCCAAAAACTTCAAAATTGTAACTGTTGTGTTGTGTGGCTTTTCCTTTTAAACCAAACCTTGAGAATGTATTCCGAAAACTTCCATTAACTCACCTGGCAACTATCCAGAACTTGTGTAGCAGAGAGAACAAGCAAGGACGAGTGAATTATTTTATGTTCAAACTGTATGAAATGGAATGCCGAATGTTTTTGGCGTTGGGAGTTAAATTTTCGCTATTTATCTCACCATTCGCATTTTCACACTAAGCTTTGATTCAAATGTTTAAAATTCAGTTTCCTTGAATTTACGATAATATAAACACCAAACTTCTCAGAGTTACATTTCAATAATTCAAATTTAATGGTAAATTTCGTGCAAAATTGAAACTCTGGAATAAATTCTCACTTGCTTATTCGTTCCGCCTTCCTATTTCTCTAATAAATAAAACTTTACAAGGAAATATTTAAATGTATAATGAGGCGTCGCGAGTACGAGGGACGATTGTTTCACGAATGAATAGTTTAACCCTGTCCCATCCACAGACAACTTGGTATAGCCAAATACTACCTCATACGCTCAAAATGTAATTATTTTCAGTGCGTGGATTTGCGCCATGTGTCCCTCGTACACAATAGTCACAATGTTTAAACGTGTATATCTCAAAACTGGTTCGGCGAGTTCGCCTCTCATACTCGCGACACACACACACACACACACACACACACACACACAGGCGTATGGGATGACACTTTACTGAGGGTGGGGCGGAAAAATTTGCCCTAAAAATTTTCAGGGTGCCCTGATTTCCGTATAAGCACTATGTGTAGCATAAAATAACACAAAGGTTAGAGTATGAGTAACGTATATTAAAGCCTTTTTGATATAAAAAAAATTACAATTTACAAAAATGAGATAAAATTTTGCTACAACATTTCTAAATGACAAGCAAAACTACGGCATTGCAATTGATATAGAATTCAGTAAGTCCTCAACTTACGTTTTAATTATTAACTACAAGTATTGTAGCAAGTAATTAATTCACCTCAAGAAGTTAAAAAAACAACAAAGGAATATCAGGAAAAATCTGCCATGAAAATGCTCAATTCCCTAGTCTGGGGGGGGGGGGGGTCGTTGCCGCCTCCCCAGACCCCCGCCTCATACACACACACACACATACATATATATATTCTACAAACGGACACAAGCAGAATTTACAGTTGGTCAGAAGGCAACAATATGAAATTTAGCACGGAGAAATTGCAACTATTAGGATAAGGAGGGAGGAACTAAAATCCATGCAGGGAATACTATATCCCAAATGGACAGGAAATTCGGAGAAACTCCAGAGCAAAAGATTTAGGAGTTATAATGACTGATGACGCGAACTTTAAAACTCAAAATAAGACCGCAGAAAACAAAGAAAAAAGAATAATACGACATAGACTGAGAACTTTCAAAAGAAAGGACAGGAATAGAATGGTTCATTTGTTGAAAACACTGATCATACCCAAAGTTGGGAGTATTGCTCTGTCTTAACATCCCTATGTAAAAAAGATATTATTCAGCTAGAAGGAATTCAGAGAAGCCTACGGTAAGGTTACGTGAATTAAATTTGTTCGCTGAAATAAGAAGAGTAGAAGGAGGTACATTATTTATACTTTGAAAATAATAGAGGAACTAGTCCCTAATCTCACTCTGAACCCTATAACCAGTGTTGGGCACTAAAGCGTTAATCAGATAACAGTTAATTAACGAAGTTAACTTTTTTAACGGACTATTAACGGAAGTTAATTTCCATTTATCGTTATCGGACCAGTTAACTTCCGATAACTCGATATTTAGTCTGTTAAAGTCCGTTAACACATTAACTGCGAGGAGTCATTCACGGAAGATCACCGCTCCGCGAATGAATTCAAACCGCCATAACTTCAGTCTGCTTCCAGATCTCGCAAGGGGAGGTTGGGGAGGCCCAAGAGGTCAAGACTGGCAGTTGGGCCTAACTTTGAGAAGTTGGTCTTTCTGAAGGGCAACCAGCACATTGTGTCATAGTCTTTAATAAATGTGCCCAAAATTTAATTTTACCTTTCAGTTCCCGCCATAATAATTCTCTGGTAAATTAAAATTTAGTTAATGGTTAGTGGTTACAAGGGTTTCAAAACATGTAATCAGTACATTTTTTATTAAAAATAAAAAAAAAGTTAAGCAAAAAAGTTGCAAAACTTGATAAAAATAGTTAAATACCTATTTATTGTTGGAATTTTGCATAAATAAACATTTTCTATGGGTTTTAAAGCTTTTTTCCTTGATTTTTTTAAATGTTAGTAAAGAAATATTTATCGTTAACGGATTATCGTTAACTTCCGTTAACTTTGCAGTAAAATTATCGGATTATCGTTATCGGAGTTAAAAATTGGGGTTAACGGATTATCGTTATCGAAGTTAACTTTTTGGTTAACGGTGCCCACCACTGCCTATAACGCCTCAAACAGCGGTGAAAAGTAGGAAAGGAAGAATGTGTAGTGTTCCCAAACTAAAGACTAGACAGGGAACATCCTCAACCCTGAAGAAAAAGCGCTTTGTTCAACTAGCTGCCCAAAGAAATACAAAACACGACTGGTGTAGTGGTAGAAATCTTCAAAAGAAGACTAGACTCCTGGCTCAGAAGAATAATTCCAGATGAGCCGGGGTTACCTGGCTATGTGAAGTGGAGAGCACAAACCAACTAACTCTACTTCAGGCCAACTGAAGTGGAGGGACAACAAGCCTGACCTCCGTGAAGTGAGGAATCATCGCAAGGAACATCTGAAAGGTATATATATATATATATATATATATATATACAGGGGTTAGACAAAATAATATGAACACCTTGATAAATGGCGGTTTTTATTCTTAATATGGAGTTGGTCCTCCTTTAGCGGCAATAACAGCTGCAATGCGTCGAGGAATTGATTCATACAGCTTTTGGACAGTGGCTAGAGGAATCCTGAACCATTCTTCGAGCAAACCCTGCTCCAGTTCCTCCAAAGACGCCGGTGGTGGGAATCGGCTTCTGACCTGCTGCTCCAACTGACACCACAGATGCTCGATAATGTTAAGATCCGGGGATTGTGGAGGCCAATCCAAGCGTTCTACTTCACTAACATGCTCTTCAAAGCAGTTTTTAACGACCCCAGCGGTGTGGATTGGTGCATTATCATCCTGGAAGACGGCGCCGCCATTGGGAAACAGCGTTTGGACCATGGGATGGACCTGGTCAGCCAATATTGACAGATAGACCTGGGAGTTAACCCTACCATGCAGTACTACAGCTGGGCCAAGAGTATTCCACGATATTACTGCCTAAACCATCACAGATCCCCTCCATGCTTAACGGTTGGGGTCAGGCAGTCGGGGTCATAAGCATCTTTAGGCTGTCTCCAGACGTAAACTCGACCGGAACATGGAAATAGCGTAAAGGAGGATTCGTCGGAGTAGACTACATTCTTCCACCGGTCCATTGACCAATTCTTATGGTCATTACACCATTTTCTGCGCCGCTCAATGTTGATGTGCGAAAGGAAGGGTTTGGCAATTGCAGCCCTCCCATGGTATCCAGCTCCATGGAGCTCGCGACGTACAGTTCTGGTCGATACCGGGCTTGCAAGATGCTGGTTAAGCTCTGCAGTCACTTTTGGAGCTGTGGTCTTATGGTTCTTTGTCACAATGCGCTTTAGCACCCGGCGGTCTCGATCACACAGCTTCTTCTTTTGGTATGCAGACATGACCATAGAGACAGTTCCTCTGGATACATTGAACATCTGAGCGGTTTTCGTCACCGATGCACCAGCCATCCGCGCTCCGAAAATTTGCCCTCTTTGGAAGTCTGACAGGTCTTTCATAACTGCTAATTCATAATTCACTCAGATCTGTAAAAACAACGTGAGGGTTATAACATGACGTATACACTCTCTGTTACGCATTTAAATAGGTTTGCCAGTCATTTGACCGTTTACTTTGTGTCTGAGCAATCCGTAAAGATAACCGGTGAAATTGGCGGGTGTTCATATTATTTTGTCTAACCCCTGTATATATATATATATATATATATATATATATATATGATGAAAATAACTACAAAGGGAAAAGGAAACACAGAATGGTGCTCAAGCGCTTTCATCTAATGACATCCTCAGGAACACATCCTCAGTGTTCCTGAGGATGTCATTAGACGAAAGCGCTTGAGCACCATTCTGTTTCCTTCGTGGTGATTCTATTGCAAAGGTAGTAACATTCATAAATCATGTAGGGCATTTTCTTGTTGTGAATAACATTCAAACATTAGTTTATACTTCCAATGTTTTAATACTGATCAGTTAACACTCGTAGAAACGCCTCTAGTTTAGATCTCGCGGCCTTCCATTTTGTCTGCGTCCGATTTACGGCCATCTTACCCGATTTTATCCGCAATGGCTTCTCCATTACCTGTCACTGCAGCTAGTTTTACTACAGACTTTCTACTTTTTTTATTGGCGTTTCGTGTCATTTTTACCCTTCAAAATTCCCTCTCCTCTTTGTGTACGTTTAGAGACTCCAAAAACGCACTCTAGGTATTGGAGTCTTTTAATCCTCTCTACTCCGTTCTTTCGAAAATTTTTAATTGATTGTCAAGGGCGGAGGGTTGAGTTTTGTTGTGTACCTACCCACGTAGCCATCAGAGGAAATGAGGAAGCGGACTAATCTACAAAGTCCGCAGTATCCCGTTCCCCTGAAGCTGCCCGTCTGTTTCCTTAAAGAAATTTCTTTCAATTGAACGGTCTATCATCCAACTACTATCCGACCCAATGTCACTTAACTTCGCTGATCAAAGGGAAGCGGTATTACGACTGGCTACAACGTAGCCCTTAACGATTGGTTATTATAATCAATTTTTATAAACTCTCTATATTAGGCACTATTTTCCTTTCAAAAAAGTTGTGTATATACCATATGTCCCACAAAAAAGTACACCCAACTTTAGATTGTACTAACTCCTCCAAAAATTGAGATATTTTGGATCCGTTTGTTTGATTTAATATAGCAAATTATTCTTTGTTAACGTTCAAAATTTATTCATGTTTAAACGATTTAGTGTTTAAGCATCTGCTTTTAACTGAAGGGTACAACAAAATGGATTGCGCAAAATTGGTCAATGAAAAAATAATGTGTACTATCGATGTAATGAAAAGACAAATACATAATAATAGATACTTTAACATAATTTTAATAAGATACAAAGCAGAGTTTTCTTTCAACATGACCGCCATTCCTATCGATACAAATCTGGAGTCGAGCTTTCATCTTCTCCATCACTCTTTTGATAAGATCTGGATTGTCTTTTAACAAGTTGATTTCAGCTGTGATGCGAGTCCTGAAATCATCTAAATTGATAGGTTGTGATGCAAATACTCTATTTTTCAAACGACCCCATAAAAAGTAATCACACGGGGTCAAGTCAGGGCTGAATGCTGAATGTTCTCGTCTGTTCTTGCCGTCTTCGGATGGCCTGAACGTCCTTTGTTCAAATTGAGGACCGTTCCTTCTTTGTATTTCCGAACATTCTTCAAAATTGTATGTTTAGTTGGAGAAGCTCTATCGGGAAATTGCAGTTCGAAGGTATTCTGAACTTGTTTTAAGCTTTAGTTTGCAGATAAGTTGTGACCATGAGACGCGCTGCATTCGTGTAAGCTGCTTGATAAGGGTTTCAAAGTTATTTATAAATTTAGTAATTCAGATTCTTCATTTATATGTATGACTCGTATCTTAGATACAAAAGTTCGAATTATTTAAAAAAAATATTTGCAATATCCTTCGACGTAAAAAGTAGCACATTGGTTAAAGCAAGAGGAGCTATCTGGCTGGGAGAAATGATCATTCGGCGCAACCCATTTTGCTGTACCCTTCAGTTAAAAGCAGATGCTTAAACACTAAATCGTTTAAACATGAATAAATTTTGAACGTTAACAAAGAATAATTTGCTATATTAAATCAAACAAACAGATCCAAAATATCTCAATTTTTGGAGGAGTTAGTACAATCTAAAGTTGGGTGTACTTTTTTGTGGGACATATGGTATATACTGTACTGTATATAAGATTTCAAATGTAAATGACTAACCTAACCAAAGCAAACCTAACCTAATTTTAACTAACCTAGCATGAATTAAATAGACCTACAAGTGTGTTTAGAGTTTCTGGTGCCAACTTTATGATCGCCATGACTCAGGTTCACCAACTCTTCCCTTTATCTAGTCAGACAACGCTTGTACAGTTTCATATTCTTTAGTGAAATCGAGGAAAAGCCAGCGAGGCCATAAATTTATGAAAATACCACAGCCATCAAAATTTTGAGCTTCGCATTTGAAGCCAATGGGTAAAAAGTTGTGAAGCTGCACTCAAAATCAAAGTGGCTCGTGAGCTTAAAGTAAATGTTATGCTCTCACTGGCTTAAAAATTTCTGTTCAAAATCGTTTGTATGAAATTATTTACACGTTATATTGTGAGCTTGAATCTACTAGATAAAAATAGGTAGGCTTTGGGCTGACCTTGTGCAAATCGACTTTGTTACTCTACTCGGCAGGTTTGCCAGGTGATATCTCTTAAAATGGGACAAACTTAAAAAAAAGGGGACAGCCAATGTTATACATTTTTTAAAAAGGGACAGGTTTAAATTATTACCATACCGAGTTATTTTATGCTAAAAGTCAATACACAACTGCACCACTTACACATACAAGAACTGTTCTTCCACGAAAGCCATTTAAATTGGTTTTCCCAGTCTTTATTATAATGTCTGTTATCATTATATGTATTCTTCCACTTTCCCATATTGAAGGGCTATATATTTATATTTCAAATGATGCGATGTAACTATATTATATAAACTTGGTTATTCACTTAACATGATCAAACGAACAAAATCACAACCACATTGATTTATGTTTGATTCGCGACTGATAGGCTCTATAGTCTAGCTGCCTAGGGTCTATGCATTAAAACTAAGCGGCATGCCACGCGGCACACTGTAATGTTTTGCAATGCATAGCCAAAATGTAATAAAACGTTTCAATACGTAATACGTACATTGTACATACTTCAGTGGCGGCGAGACTGTGTAAACCATTTGAAGAAACGTAAATATATGTACGTTATATTTATATCTCTTTATACTTTGTTTAAAATTATATTTGTTCTTAAATGTTTCATTTTATAATGCATGTGATAAATTTCTCAAATAGGACAAAAGAGGACAGTTTTGGGTTGTCCCCTTTATTTGAAAATGTTTAGGACAACCGAACCTGAAATAGGACAGACTGTCCCCAAGAGGACAGACCTGGCAACCCTGCTACACGGTATAAATTTAGAACTAAGAATGATGAACAAAACGGGCGTTTGAGAAATTAAAAGCTCCAATTTAGGAAAAGAAACGTATCATCTAAGATGCATAACAATGGAGAAATTGAATTTGGTATAGAAATCATACTGAAGTTGGGTTTAGCCATTAAAGAAAAGCTAATTAGATCGCATCACACCAAGGAGGTCTCAGATACACTATTGAGTAACTTGTCGCTCAGAATTTTAAATAAAATACGATTTCTATTGAATCGCGAAATTTATCCAAAATATAAAGTTTTAGGGTCTGAATGGAAGCTGTTGGCGACGGCTTCGCGAAGGATCAATACATATTTCGCGGATGGGACAGGCTATCGTCGCTCTTACTACCCTAACTTAACCTAACCTACATGCGAATTTAACTTAACCTAACCCACAGGATACTTGTCGATAGAATATTTTGTCTCTTAAATGTCGTACCTCTTTCGGGGTAGTTGTATGGGTACTTCAATCGTGTATCGATAAATGTATGGGATTTTATGCGTAAACTCGTTTGAAAGAATGGTCTTTAATATAGAGCGAGTTTATAAAATTGTTTATAATAATTCCTCTGGGATAAATTTTATATGATTAGATAACGTACAATTTTAAAATATAATTCTTATATTAACAGAATATAAAATTTTGGGATAAAATAACCAATTTTATATAATACGTGATCAAAGAGTTTGCGTGGCGAGTTGGAAGTCATGCAGCCAGTCGTCGAAGCAGAGAATTCGGTGTTAAATGAAAATCAAGGTCAATAACTTGACAAAGTGCGAGTGAGAAGATGAGTAATTGAAGTTAATTTTTCTGGAGTGGCAACATGAAGGTCACTGACACTGGATACGCATATAAAATGAAAGCTGAAAATGAAATAAAACGTTCAGAAGGATGACAAATATGAAATAGAGAATGAAGTAAAAATTAAAACGAGTAAAAACATGAAGGTTAAAAGCATTACAAAAGAGGGAGGAAGTCAGCATTCTCAACATATCCGTTGCCTAGGTAGAACGCCCCTTCCTCAAGCACGGAAGACAAAGGATAGGTGGCATCCTCCCTTTGGCACTTCGAGAGACGACACCGCTGTAAGCCCTCAAGACTGGGACATTCGATCAGCATAAGGTGAATGTGGTCAATTCGAAGATGGGCAAGAGCAGTTTTCCACCTTGGTGACACATGGGGATAAGTCCAGGGACAGACAGAAGCCACGACCTGACATCATGGGAGCAATAATGGCACCCGCTGTCGGTGCCAGACGACGCGAACTGTGACCCCAATCAATTGAAGGAAATTTTTTTTAAGAAAGCGGACAGCCAATCTCAGGGGAATGGGATGCTGCGGACTTTGCGGACTAGTCCGCTTCCTCATTTTCTCTAATGGCTACGTGGGTGGGTACACAACAAAATTCAACCCTCCGCCCTCGACAATCAATTAAAAATAGCCTCTCTAAAATTTTCGAAAGAACTGAGTAGAGAGGATTAAAAGACTCCAATAACTAGAGTGCGTTTTTGGAGTCTTTAAAAGTACAGAAAGAGGAGAGGGAATTTTGAAGGGTAAAAATGACACGAAACGCCAATAAAAAATGTAGAAAGTCTGTAGTAAAAGTAGCTGCAGTGACAGGTAATGGAGAAGCCATTATACAGGGTGTCCCAGAATTAACTATCTATTTCAATGAAATCGGACAAATTTTTTAAAAACACTTTTATTTATGTTTATCATGTTTAATGTGTGTTGAAAATGTATAAATTTCTAAATTTTTTTCATAATTTTATTTTCATAATTTTTCATTATCTGGTCCAATGAAAGACCGTCTGAAGTCATAGAATGGCAAAGAGACTCTCCAAAAGTTACGTGTGGCTTGGAATGACCAAATCCAAAATTTATGGTGCTCCATCTTGTTGAAACACAACATTATCAAGAATGCCATCATCAAGAAGCTGTGGTTCGAGAAACTGCTGAAGCATATCAAGGTAGACGGTACCTGTTACAGTTGCTTCCGCAAAGAAGAATGGGCCATAAATTTTGGATTTGGTCATTCCAAGCCACACGTTAACTTTTGGAGAGTCTCTTTGCCATTCTATGACTTCAGACGGTCTTTCATTGGACCAGATAATGAAAAAAATTATGAAAATAAAATTCTGAAAAAAATTTAGAAATTTATACATTTTTAACACATATTAAACATGATAAACATAAATAAAAGTGTGTTTTTAAAAAATTTGTCCGATTTCATTGAAATAGATAGTTAATTCTGGGACACCCTGTATATAGAATCGGGTAAGATGGCCGTAAATTGGACGCAGACAAAATGGAAGGCCGCGAGATCTAAACCAGAGGCGTTTCTAAGAATGTTAACTGATCAGTATTAAAACATTGAAAGTGTAAACTAATGTTTGCACGTTATTCATAACACGTTTATGAATGTCATAACCTTTACAATACAATCCTGTTGAAATTGAAATTGTGTGTGTGTGTGTGTGTACAGGGTGTCCCGTAAATTTTCCTACGAGACTGGACTTATTTTAAATTAAATTTACGATAGTAGTACATTAGAACTAAAACAAGTGTTCAAATTGAGGTCTTGTTTTGGGACCTTTTTTGTTGCGGGTAGACTAACACGCAATGGCTAATATGAAGCGAGTTACAGTACATTCCTCAGGCAATATTAGCCATTGAGGTAAAATCCTCTTTTAATACGGTAAATTAAATTCCAAAAACGATGTTGTTTAATAATATGTATATTATCAAAATAGTATATCCGGTTTAATTAATGAAAATAAATGTTTTTGAAATCATTTTTGAATTTACCGTATTAATCTAGGGTTGGGATTTAATTTAGTGACTGCCCGGTTAGGTCAACTGTACGTCCTTGACGATCGGTTAGGTTAAGTCGTGATACTTTCGTTAGTTTAAACGAAAATTCACGACTTAACCTAACCAATCGTCAAGTGCGTACAGTTGACCTAACCGGTCAAAGAAAAAGCTACATCTTCAACATGGTACATCACGTGCCTTATTTTCCAGCTACATTCACGAATTCTTATGGAGAAATAAATATAAAACTAACTTATTTGCACATTTGATTATATCCATTAATGACATTTATCAGTTCTAATATCGTTTCAATACTTTTAATAATAATAATTATTATAAAAAGTTATAATTTCCGACGCTAAACTATAAATATACCTAATACTGCTTTATTTATATTTTACCACGTGACCAGCTTACGCTAAAAACTAATTTTAATTTGTTAATCTTTTCGAACGGATTAACTCGTGATTTCCTGCAAATATTGTTTTCCTTTATCGCTCTGATTTTTTTTTGTTCCATGAATACTACTATGATTACTACTACTACTACTATTATTATTATTACTACTAACTAGTAACTACTAACTTCTAATGAAGTGACTTGATGTTTTCCTCGTTTTGAAAATTGTAGACTGAAAGGATTCACTCGAAGCAATTTAAGGCTGGCCGCACGCAGGATCGTCTTGAGACTCACGACTTGGGTCGTAACGACTCGAGTCGCGCGTAATTTTACATTGACATAATGGGAGCCCCGCACACGATTCCCCAGAATCGCGTCGCGGTCGCTGCAATGTGCGGGGCTCCCATTCTTTCAATGTAAAATC
This sequence comes from Bathynomus jamesi, assembly GCA_023014485.1. Taxonomy (NCBI): domain Eukaryota; kingdom Metazoa; phylum Arthropoda; class Malacostraca; order Isopoda; family Cirolanidae; genus Bathynomus; species Bathynomus jamesi. The sequence goes on from JAJOZX010005326.1 coordinate 269,306, forward strand.
ATACGCGACTAGAGTCGTCACGACTCAAGTCGTGAGTCGCCAGACGATCCTATGTGCGGCCTACTTAAGATAGTTTACTTTGTCAGAGATATTGTTCTTTCAGCGAGATATTTTACTTCATATCAGAAGAGATTATCATTCCTTCTAACAACACTGTTCAGTGAACAGTGTTCACAGTTTTAAATTTCATTGGGAAAATGTCTGTGATACTAAATATACTCCCCCTTAATTACTATGACTATAATCTTAGTTAAATAAGTTACTTCATGGGACAAGGTTTTCTAGTTACTTCGTTTAAGTTAAGTCAGCACGCACCTGGCTAGAAAGTAGGCCTATGTAGAGGCGAGTCCATAAAATAGAGTAACAACCACGATTATTGAAGTAGAAACAGAAATTAGTATCATTGAAATTAGTAACAGAATATGGTACAAGAATAAAAAACAAAAATATAAATGGAAAATAACTTTTCACTCTAATAAAACCAAAGTTAATTTTAAATGTTATGACAATCACAACGGAGGATGGCGAGTTACTAACATATTTCAGCTTTAGTTGGTTGGTTGAATCAATTGTTTTCAATTGTTTTCAATCCACCATCCAGGAAGGGCAACCAACCTTGATCTACGATGAAATAGTGTGAATGATATCAAACTTTTGTTGATTTTGAGAATAATCATCCAATTTATTTTCACCATTTTTAGTTATTTATAATTCCTCAGTTATTTACAATACATTGTTGTTAAAAGTACAAAAGTAATACAACAGAGGGAGACCTACAGCTTAACGGTCACTCCTCAACAACTGAACAAGTCCAATATCATCCTTGGTCAGAAGTATTATACTGTAGGTATCCTAAATTACTGTCTGCGTAAATATAATTTTTTTTTATGTAGGAAAGAGCGGGCAAGGGCGAGCGCCCACAAAAACGCCCCTCCCCCCCCCTATATAAAAAGGAGAGAGCCAAAATCAAGGTCTCTGAGGCCCATTTTATTTATTTATTTATGATGACATTTTATTTTATTTTATTTGGAAAAAAATTGTGTAAGTGTAAGTGTAGTGTGTAAAATGAATGTGTGTAATAAAGAATAGTGGGAGAAGTGTGTGTTTGAGAACATGCTGGACTGCTCACAGGGCAGATGAGACACGGAAAAAGATCAGTTAAAGATGACGGTGACAGAAGAAACGAGAGTTCAAGCACTCCCTGTCTTCTGCCTAATGTTCACCCGACTACCCCGACGGAGTAGTACTTCCCTGGTCCGATTGGGTTTACAGCATGTTAATTATACGAAGAGGATTGGTAAGATAATATGTTAATTATACGATTTAAATGTTCTTACGATAATTTAATATTTTGCACCTCTTCCATTAATCTTAATCACTGTGGATGATATGCAACCCCGCACCATGATGTTTCCACTTCCGTACTTTGCTGCTGGCGCTATGCAATCAGGATGATAAGCTTTCCAATTTTCTTCTCATAAACGGTTGCAAGTGCTTCAAAAACCTGTAAGAAAATGATAAATCATATAATTTCAAAGGGGTCTCTGACACCTCCCTTCATTATTTATCGAACATGGCGGTAGCTCGATTCACCTTGGCTCACCTCAAAATTGATTTCATCGAACCAAAGAACCTTTACTAATCGTAATGGACAATTTTTGTGGTCTTTTGACCACTAAACCCTCTTCTCGCTGTTGGTCTTTAAGAGCCAAATCATCTTTGCTTTGCATCCCTTCAGACCACTTTCATTTAGCCTCCTCCTAACAGTTCGCTCTAAGACATTGATCCCAGTTGTCGTTCGTAAGTCGTAAGAAAAGTCAGAGGTTTTTCTACGGTCTTTTACCAACAGAATTTTAAGATGCTGCTCTAGTTTCCTTGATTTTAATTTTTTATATTAACAAAAGTAAAACTTTTGTGAAAATGAGTCGTCGTAACATTCATTAATACTGTCATGAAATTGGTAAACATGATGAACAAGGCTTTATTACCATTTCTATCTTTTTTTAACAAAGCATTACGGACCAGTTGTTAAAACATTTGATATACAATCACTTCTAAAAAGTCCTGTCGTGAACCGACTATTAATGTTTCCAATACATGTTAAAAAATATATTTGAAACTTAACCAGGTTTAGGGTGATTTTGACGTTTGGTCAACGCTATTATATATATATATATAGGGTGGCGCAAAAGTCGCGCATCATAGGGATTTTCAGTGTTGATTATATATATTTTTCTTTTAGGTAGGGGATGGCTGCAAAATTAACAATAGACGAGAGGGTGAGCTTGGTTTTAATGCACGGAATACCAGGTACAACAAATCGATGGATCGGTACAGAATAAAAATAATATATTATAGTCAACACTGAAAATTCCTATGATGCGCGACTTTTGCGCCACCCTGTATATATATATATATATATATTACTATGATGACCTTGGTTTTGCTTCCGCCCGAGTTGTTCATTGTGACGAAGGTCAAGTTTCTTGCCCTACCTTCTTACCTTACACCTACAGCTTAACATGGAATTCGAACCACGACTCACAACGGGTGGTCAGAAACTACAGTCTTCGCCCGGACTCGATCTCACGGCCTCCCGACCAGCAGCCTAGCGACCAAACCACCTGGCTACCCAGGGTACCAATTTATTTACCAACCTTTTTTCCTCTATTTGGACAATGAACAGCTGGTGAGCTGAGCGCTGCCTGCCATTGCCGAGAAGCGCATTCGGGCCGATGAATTCGTAGTCAACGATGCTAACCACTATACCACCAAGGAGCGGATATATATATATATATATATATATATATATATATATATATATATATATATCAAAACGTAAATTCAGAACTTATAGAGGCATAAGAAAGATACAGTAATTTAAAAATATTTATTTATTTACTATATGACATAAAATTATATATATATATATATATATATATATATATGTCGTCTCTATTAGCTAAAATGGGAAATGCTTACAATATAATTTGGCATCCAGTCGACGTTAAATGACAAAAATTATTTAGTGATAAACCTGTCAGTTAAAAATAGAGATAATGGTACTTACAGTATTATCGGGACTACCAAACTGTTTATTATGTATTTTTGCTCTCGTCATTTTCGTTTAAACTAACGAAAATATCACAACTTAACCTAACCAATCATCAAGGGCGTACAGTTGACCTAACCGGGTATTCAGTTGACCTAACCGGGTATTCAGTTGACCTAACCGGGCATTCAATTAACCTAACAGGTTAATATTGGTTAACCTGTTAGGTTAATTGAATGCCCGGTTAGGTCAACTGAATGCTCAGTTAGGTCAACTGAATGCCGGTTAGGTCAACTGTACGTCCTTGATGATTGGTTAGGTTAGGTTAAGTTGTGATATTCTCGTTAGTTTAAACGAAAATGACGAGAGCAAAAATACATAATAAACAGTTTGGTAGTCCCGATAATACGTAAGTACCAAGATAATTTATTTTGTGTGTGAAACAAATACTCATCATAGAACTCAGGTTACCAAGGTAACGAGATCGCTATGTATTACATTAAACAAGGATATCCTAGTCATCTACACCGTTAAGGTTGTGTTATCGTACTAAAATTACTTATTATAATAAATGACACGTATCACAAAGAGAATTTATTAGATTCTTTGTCTATGTGCATCTTTGGTTACCATCTGGTTGTTATAGTTCTCTTTGACTGAGCAATTTTTTTTTGATGTTAACGATAATATTACGAACAAAAAGTAGACAGGCTTGTTTGGACAAACCATTAATTAAGGGGTAAAAAAAGAAAATAGAGAGAAAATGCAAAATAAAGAATTTTAAATCACAAAAGATAATTTACGGATACCCTGTACAATGCTTTCACTGATAAAAGAAATGTCAGAGATAAGAGCGTATCAGGTATAAAATTAAGTTCACATCAAAGAGTTTTATTAATATTAACAAGAATTTTCACAAAATTGTAGTAAGCTCAGTTAACAAATTGCTATGGAGCCTAAATAGGCCTCAATGTTGTTTTAGATCTTTGATCCCCAATATGGAAGGGGAAGGGAATTCTTGAAGATGGAGTAAAATCGTCTGGCGATAATTTGAATAAAATGAGTAAAGTAGACGCCAAGAATTAACTAGTTAAATTAATGAAACTAACTTCAACATATTCAAATTTTAACAATTTTCCGATTTGTTATTAAATATTTTTAAGTTAATTTACTTAAATAATAACTAACATCAACGAGAACAATAAATTCTAATTAAAGATTATTTTCCACTCACTGTCATTCCCATTCTCATCCACGGTCAGCAAATGGGAATGCTCCAGATCTGAAAAAGGTTTCCTGACTTGAAAAAATGTAGGGAAAGACCGTGACGCTGTTTGTATGCCCGAGGGATATTTTCTATGAAAAAATCTAACTTTAATTAAGAAGTCCTACTTTGGGAATTGGAATGGATCAATTTGAAAATTGCCTCATTTGAAATTCCAACTTTTAGATTTCTCATTCTCGGGCAAAGACTGCAATGGGAATGCCATTGAATGGGGAAAGACCTTAATCAAGAACTAAACTATAGACACAAATTCTACAACTGATGTTAAGATGTTTGTGAGGGTACAAGGAAAGAGTTCTTTTCTACGTTGGTTGGCACAGAAACGGTTGGCATATACAGTTATCATACAGTTAAAATTAGGTTCAAAGGAGCTGCGTCATTATTGGTAAACATTAAGAAGACAATTTTAAAAGGAGGAAGTTGTGGAGCTGTTTACAAGAGTGAAAATATATTCTTATATATTATACTAAGTGCAAATATAGTGTGTGTATATATATATATATATATTATATATATATATATATATATATATATATATTAAAAGTTATTGGGTATTAAATATATAAGCAGTACTGTATATAGTGGGCATACGTGCCTTACATAAATAATTTTGTATTTACAGGGAAGAAGAATACTTTACAGAATGAATACATGTTATATATATATATATATATATATATATATATATATATATATATATATATATATATATATAGTATTGGAATTTGAGGGGTTTAAAAAGTAATTCCAATAATTTCCTTTCTTTACGTTGGACGATGTAATTACATTAGATATTATGTAGAATGTCTATAATAGGAAATAATGATATATGAACCAGATATACATAATACAAAGTAATACATAGTCATATATATATATATATATATTTATATATATATATATATATATATATATATACACACTATATTAAATAATTTCCTAATTTAGTCCCTTCTGATTGGCACTCTATTCATATAGTGCCAAACTCCTGCATAACTTAATCAAGCGTCTACCTCTTTAATGTACATTTTATGTAGAAATATCGCTTCGTGTTATAATAGCTTCCTTATAATGGTAGTTATCAGTAACAGAAATATTAATATTACTACTAATACTACTGCTATATTACTCCTACTGTTACTATACTACTAGTACAGGTACAAATGCTTCTTTTATATTGTTATCACTACTACTGAAAGTTATTAAGTTTTGTCTATATATATATATATATATATATATATATATATATATATATATATATATATATATATATATCTGTTTATTAATTAAATAAATTATAATTTCTGAACTATTTTAATGTTAAGTACAATGATAATACGCAACAAATATTTAACAACTGTTATACAACTTCATTCTACAACATTCCACAAGAGTGTTATAACATATTTGTTATATTATGTTACGCTTTTCATTACTTTTGTTTTAACATCTAAGTCCAAAACATGACTCCTTATGACAAGTTGTGAAATGTCACACGCTTTAAAAATGTAAATATATTCACTATCCAATATTGTCATGTTCAAACAACTTCTTTTTCAAAGTTGTTGATGTGAAAGTTGTTTTTTGTTTTTTTTTAAAAAAAAGCTACAACACCCTCGTGGATTTTACAGCATAATATATAATAGTTTCACAAAAAGTCTAAGTTTTATGTCTTAATTAAGGACTACTTTTCAAACAGAAACAATGTGCGCGAACTGATATATTTATATATATATTCATATAATATTAACAGTATATACGATTAATATTAAAATATATCTTTGGTTTCATGACTAGATTTTTGATCTGTTTTTAAATATTTACAGTGTATATATATATATATATAATATATATATATATATATATATTATATATATATATAAATATATATATATATAATATATATATATATATTATATATATATATATATATATATATATATATATATATATATATATATATATCCGACAGACCACAAATTAACTCCATAAAATAACCAAAGATTATTTATAACAAGATCCGAAACTCCACCCACTTTTGTGTTAACTTTTTTCTCTTCTGCCATCTAGTGTTTGGATGGAGATCCAAATTACCCTCGGGGTGGGGGTTGGGAAACGCTATTCACATAAATTATAGTTTAATGTAATCATCAAATATAAGATTAGTTAATAAATTAAGTATATATGCTTGTATTTTTTAAAGATTAATGTGATAATATTCAGTTTTTGGTAATAAACTTTAAGTAATGAGAGCGTGCCTTTGTGCAAAGCTTAGTTCTCATTCCATACGGTAGGGGGCGAGTATCGAATATAAATTTGGTGAGATACTCGCAAAACAAGGGAAAATATCGTCTATTTATATATATATATATATATATAATATATATATATATATATAATCTTTGTTAGAACTCATTCATTAGCTGCGTGAATGATATTTTAGCAACAAGAAAACTCTACAATGACTTCATGTCACCAGTCCTGGCCACGCCCACCGGCCTACCATTACCAGTCAGATTAACTATTCTGTGAATAAATTTAGTTCTCCTCCACAGATGAGGATCACACACATGTATGAAATGCTTTTACGTTGTCACCGTAACAGTATTTTTGAACTATGTTCATAAAAAATTTTAAAATAGGCCTATTGAGGCTTGGAGTACCTGCGTTGTGTAACTTAAATTCTCTCGCAGTTTGGATAAGGTTTCAGACGTTCTGGAATGTTTAATCAAAGGTCACTGTTTGCTTTTATCAGGTATCTGTTCTTCTTATGATATTTAAGTGTTCTTGACAGAAGATTTTGTAGATACTAAATCTATATTTAACTACGATGTTCAGTTTTAATAATGATGTTTAATTTTAACTATGGTGTTCAACTTATATTTAACTAATATTAAGCTCATCACTGAGGTTTGAGTATAATAAAGTTAATAAATTGGCATATATATATAGACGAATCTCATTTTATAGCACCCATCAATATTTGGCTTTCTGCTGTTTCTCATTTTTTCCATGTAAATAATTTCTTCAATAATCTTAATTTATTATTATTATATTAATATATACAATACAGTACATACAACTCCGGACCAAAAAAATAGAATACTGCCTCAAATGCGCTCATGACCTTGATAATATCTTTAAGTTATACACCTTTATGAGGAATATCGAGTATCTGTGACGTCATTATGATAAAACGACACCTCTGGGTGCCAGTTTAAAAACGAAATAGCAAAAACATTATTAAATAATGAAAAAGTTAATGCATAGCGACATGCCAAAATATTAAAATACCTTTTCAACTGTTACAAAAAAAAAAAGAATAAATTCATTACGTTTATTGAATACTGCCAATATATTAAACCTTTATCAAAGACCTTTTAACTCTGCGTCTTAGTATTTAGTTGGTCCACCATCAGCCCTGATTACGGCTCACCCCAATTTAATTTTCACTATTAAATAAGGTTTTTGCTGTATTTTTTTTCAAAACTGGCACGCAGAGGCGTCTTTTATCATAATGACGTCATAGATACTTGATATTCCTCACAAAGGTGTATAACTTAAAGATATTATCAAGGTCATGAGCCCATTTGAGACTATTTTATTTTTTCTGAAAAGTTTGGAGTTATATATATTTTTCTTAAATTACTCTACAGCCAGTGGTTCCCAACCATTTTGAAGCGATGGCCATTAGAGTTGATTCGAATAACTCATGGCCCACCTCCCATGTTGCTAAGCTGGTATCATGTTTACATACGGTTTAATAAGCAAATTTTTGTTATTAACATTTATTAACATGATTCTAAAAGACAAGCAAGTGGGCCATGGCCCACCAGTTGGGAACCACTGCGCGTCTACACCGAACATAACAGACACGTTTTAGGAGCATGTAAATAAAAATGGGGAAAATTATGTCTATTATTATTATTAATAATGATGATGATAATAATAATAATAATACTAATAATAAGCTATTATTATTATTTAGTAAATTACTATAAAATGAACCCAATTTTTCAGTTTACCAAATGACGCTGTTCTTCATTCCAACATTCTGGTGATGATCTTCAACGGTGTTGTGAATTAAAGGTGATGACGGAATAACTTCATTAGATGAAGGTGTCGAGTCGGGTTCTGGAGGTGGAGAAGGTGCTAAATTACAGTTAACAGTTTTAGTGTTTGCTGTACCACAAGTAGTAGTAGTGCTAGTGGTAGTGGTAGTGGTGGTGGTGGTTTTAGAGTTAATTCTACTGTCGGTAGTGGTACTAGTAGATAGTACTTTTAAATCAGTTACATCGGAGGAGTCCTCCGCTACCAGTACTGCGTTGTTTGGAACGCCCTCTTGTGAATTGGACACCTCATCGTTGGTGTTGCTGCCATAGTTGGTGAGAACCTCGTGCGGTGGTGACATGGGTGCTGAGCCATCACCACTACCACCTGATTCGTCCTCTTTCTCTCCCAGCAACCAGTACGTCGTCATAGGTGCTTTACCCTATGGAAGAGCCACAAGCTATTAGTTGTGAAGGCTGCATAGAACCATTATATGATTATTGGTCGCGGGTCCTTTTAGCACAACAACTAACTTAGACCAGTCTTCTGACCAACTAAGACTGACTACTCTAACTTAACCTAACCTAACCCAGTCTAAACTAATTTGGCCTAACCAGGCATTAACAATAAGCTAACCGAACGTGGTTGGTCAGAAAACTGTGTCGACTTGGTTCTTAGGCTGAAACGACCAAAACTTTCCTGTTACCAATTATACATACATACTTGTACACGCGTGTATATATATATATATACACACGTGTGTTTGAGAAAGGTCTGAAATAAATAAAAAGTTTATATCGAATATAAAATTAACACAGCCTTCATGAGTCTGTTTGCTAAAAGTCTTTGCAAAACATTTATGTTTAATTTTAATTAATTAATATCAAATGTGTTTTAGATCTTGTCTAGCTTATCTTTAAACATATTTGGTGACCAACTAGTTTCGTGTGAAAAGTTACCACAAATTACTGCAAATATTTGTCCTATATCTTTATGATAAATTTAAAATACATAAATAATTTAAACCAATAAATGTAAAAAAAATGATTAAGTATTACTTCCATAGATTCGTTTAAAGATAAGCTACAAAAAGTCTTAAATGCACTGGTAATAATGATTATACTGTATATATATATATATATATATATATATATATATATATACAGGGTGGGCGGAAGGTAGCTCCCTAATTTAAATTACATATAAATTATGTATAAATTGTGATTGTATTGTTATATTGTTATGGTGTGTTCTCTAAAGTGGTACAATTGTAACGGTAATCTTTTTTTCTCTAAAGTTCTCTTTGTGTTCTCTAAAGTGGTACAATTGTAACGTTCATTTTTTTTTTCATTTCAGATTGAAGGGTAACATGGCTGAGCGTTTAACACTGCAGGAGCGTGCCCAGTTGGCGGCACGGTACGAAGTTTGGCAATCTGTCGTTCGAGTTCAAAGATGGTGGCGGGCCATTCACGGACCACGTGCCCAAGTGGACCCGAAAACAATCAAGAACTGCCACTCGAAGCTCATGACCATGGGGTCTGTGGCAGATGTTCGAAGATGTGGTCGCCCTTCGACATCCAGGGCCCAGGAGACGGTGCAGGCAGTTCAGGAAATGTTCGCACGGAGTCCACGAAAGTCAACTCGCCAGGCAGCTCGGGAAAGTGGACTCTCCCGCTACTCAGTGCGAACTGTGCTGAAGAAGGAGCTGAACTGGCGTGCGTGGAAGCCGCATTACTGCCAATCTCTCTCGGACGAGGACTGCGACATTCGCATGGAGTTCGGGGAAATCATGCTGGCTTGGCATGAAGACTGGCCCCATCTCTTCCGCAACATCCTCTGGAGCGACGAGGCGGTGTTCCACGTCGGAGGCTTTGTCAACCGCCACAATTGCCACTACTGGGCAGGAGAGGATCCCATGGTTACCGCTGAAAAACGGCAGAATCGGTTCAGTGTAACGGTGTGGTGTGGTATGACCTCAGATCAGGTTGTGGGCCCGTTCCTTCTGCGCAACACCATGAATGCTGAGCGGTACCTTGCTATGTTGCGAAACGAGGTCTGGCCGGTTGTCAGCACATGGGAGAACATCGACGATCTGATATTTATGCAAGATGGCGCCCCTCCGCACTTCGCTCTTGTTGTCCGTGAGTGGCTGGATGCCCACTTCCCTGGGCGTTGGATGGGTCGTCGTGGTCCACATCAATGGCCAGCCAGGAGCCCCAACTTGACACCGTGCGACTTCTTTCTTTGGGGGTGGGTAAAGGAAGAAGTCTACCGCACCAAACCGAGGACATTGGAAGAACTGGAGGACCGAATTCGGGAAGTCATGTCCTCCATCCCGCCGGAGTTCCTGCTAAAGTCAGTGGACGCCATTCCTGGGCGGCTCCAGAAGCTGGTGGAAAGAGTTGGAGCCCACATTGAATTTTAGAGAAAACCTACCATGTATGCCTACCTTTCATATTATTTCTTCTGAAATAAATGGATAATATACGTATTTTTTTACCAATCCAAAATAGGGAGCTACTTTCCGCCCACCCTGTATATATATATATATATATATGTAAAAATGAAATGAATAATCAATATTCATTTTTACATAAGAACCAAAATCGCTTAACGCGAGTTTGGATAATAATTTTACTTGTAGCTTCCTATTTTTTTGTTCGTGTCACAACCCTACGATCTACCATATCTATGGTTTAGTCGTATCCATTTTTCCATTTGTTATAGAAGTTATTATAATTAATTATGATTGTCTTGCATCTCACCCTCGACCCTAGATTATACATACGCATTGCATATAAGAGGATTGGAACCCGTAGTTGTGCTTCTTAGTCCTTGATACCCACTCTGTCTTTAATTCGTTTCTTTTAGGTCCTCCCAAATAATGACTTACAGTTATACTGTACGTATGACATAATGTGAATAACTATGACGTCATAAATAACTTTATTCTCTTTACGTTTCCCACTCTGTGTCTCTAATTTGTTCTTGTAAATCTTCCTAATAATGATTTGTACTATACGTAAAAAATTCAATAACTATGACGTCACATTTTCCCTTCATCATATATCTAGTATCCAATGTATGAAAATTCTTTAACATCATGCTAAGGACGAAACACTCTATAGAAGTCATTATTTATATGTTATGTAGTATAAATATAATTATTATTCAACCATACTCATTCTTACATTCATGTTCTTTCTTGACCGCTATCCTTTATTAATTTTATTACTTATTCATTCATCTACCTATTGTCTACTTATGCCCTATCAACTTATCAGTCTATTTTACTCGTGTCAATTTGTGAGGCGCGAAACTTTAGGTTCGTTCGAAAACGCGAAAATACGTTCTCGTATTATTTATTTCATTTTTATTTGTAATGATATGACCTCCCGAGGTGAACTCGAATAAATGCTTAGTAAGATCGAATTCCGCTCACTACAACAGATTCGAGCGCCTCAAAGATAAAATACCTCCGTTCGCTCTGATTTCAAATTCATAACATATTATAACATATTATGTATATAAATCCAAACCATATGTGCCCCATGTACTTTGTATTATATTTCTAACATCTTAATTGTCTATTAATATGAAACACTGTAAAACAAAACAAAGTTATAGTAACTGTTTAATTGTAATTAACTGTAATACTTGATTTAATATAATGTACTTCAATGAAACTGTAATTGAATGTAATTCAATTTATCATGTAAGAATGTACTTTAAAATGGAAGTGTAATTAAACAACAAGTGAATATGAATTAATTGGTAATTGTAATCGTAATTGTAATGAACCAAAATTAATACGTACTCAGTCGTGTACTCAATTTGTACTTGTGTACTATCACGAAATGATATCGCCTTCAAAAATGTAGACTCGGCGAAAAAAATACAAATTAGTTTTTATTTATTTTTTTTTAATTTTTATTTGCAATCATTTAAAACATCTGATCATGTGTTTAAAAAAAGGGGGGAACTTAACCTTCGACTGTCTCCCCCAAACATTTGTTATATTATACGTATATTTGTAAAAATACACCACTTCATCAAGCTACTTCATTTAAGGCTCTTCTGCATTAGACTTCATATTAGCACCTCATTAGGAGGGGGCAGAGGCCCCTTGCCTTCTTAATATTTTTAGATTCCGGCCTGAGCCATGGTCGAAAGAGGTCGAACCTCTACCCTTGTAAATTCAGAGAACTAACTTTAATTTTTAAGAAGAAAAAAAAAAAAAATACGAGAACGTTTTTTCGCGTTCTCGAACGAACCTAAAGTTTCGCGCCTCACAAATTGACACGAGTAAACATAGACTGATAAGTTGATAGGGCATAAGTAGACAATAGGTAGATGAATGAATAAGTAATAAAATTAATAAAGGATAGCGGTCAAGAAAGAACATGAATGTAAGAATGAGTATGGTTGAATAATAATTATATTTATACTACATAACATATAAATAATGACTTCTTTTGAGTGTTTCGTCCTTAGCATGATGTTAAAGAATTTGCATACATTGGATACTAGATATATGATGAAGGGAAAATGTGACGTCAGTTATTGAATTTTTACGTATAGTACAAATCATTATTAGGAAGATTTACAAGAACAAATAGAGACACAGAGTGGGAAACGTAAAGAGAATAAAGTTATTTTATGACGTCATAGTTATTCACATTATGTCATACGTACAGTATAACTGTAAGTCATTATTTGGAGGACCTAAAAGAACGAATTAAAGACAGAGTGGGTATCAAGGACTAAGAAGCACAACTACGGGTTCCAATCCTCTAATATGCAATGCGTATGTATAATCTAGGGTCGATGGTGAGATGCAAGACAATCATAATTAATTATAATAACTTCTATAACAAATGGAAAAATGGATACGACTAAACCATAGATATGGTAGATCGTAGGGTTGTGACACGAACAAAAAAATAGGAAGCTACAAGTAAAATTATTATCCAAACTCGCGTTAAGCGATTTTGGTTTTATGTAAAAATGAATATTGATTATTCATTTCATTATATATATATATATATATATATATATATATATATATATATATATATAAATTATATATATATATATATTTTTTTTTTTCCGATGTAATAAGGAATTGTATGAGAAACTTTCCCCGTTGCCACTATTAAATAAATTCTTCGAAAGGCATTTCATTATTGCCATTTCTTTCCAAAACGTTTCCTCAACGCCTTTCCATTCCTTTACTCCAATGATTTGCAGGTATTTGAAAAGCTATTCTGATGATTTAAGTGTAAACAGTTACGATTCCAAACAGTTCAAAACAGGTTAGTTAAATTTGGGTTTCAATTACCGTAGAATGTAGTAACATTTTTCTCCAACTGAAATACTTATTTTTTTCCATCGGACCGAGATATTTCTTCGCTCACAAAGCAAAGAGTGAGAGAATTGCCGCCAATGGGACCTACTCACGCTTCATCGACACTAATAATTTAACCTAACATAACATAACCTATAACGCAACTTAATCTAACTGCCGTAAAACTTGCGGACAGAATGCCTTCATGAAATTCGTTATCCCGCCAAGTCGTTCAGTGACTGACTATATTATTCGTGTTTTTAGTACATTAATAAAAATATTTCAGTTACAGCTGAGATACGTGTATATAGTTGATTTGTTGTATATGGAAAAAGGCAGTAAAGCGGGAACTAGAAGTTAGTGGAACTCTAATCCCCGTCGAGTGGTTTCAGGGTCAGATCTTCAACCGATCACGTCATCACTTATAATATGAATTTGTTTGGTTGTGTATTATTTATTTATGCTTCATATAAAAATAATTATCTTATCAATACGTCATTGTTCCTGAACCTATAAGAAATGACGTTACAATTGGGGGTGGGGGGGGGGCACACACACACACACACACACACACAAGGAGAATTTAGGTATACCAAGTTGTCTGTGGATGGGGGAGATAGGGTTGAACTTTTAATTCGTGGAGCAATCGGAAAATCGCCAATGTGGCGAGCAGACATGGAGCCGATAACCATTGTTGATTACGATTAAGACTTCCAATAATTATATTTCTTGATTACGATTAAGATTACGTAATCCAAATATTAATATTTTGGATTATGATTACAGTAATTTTTCTTGATTACAAATGTGATTACATTGGTTTCGATACATTTGATTACGATAATGATTAGGATGTTTATAAAGTCCCTATCTATTTCAGTGAAAACGTAGCATTTAATGAATACTTAAACATATGATTCTACGAAGGCCACTCAATATATTTTGCCCTGCCTTTTCTTTTTTCCAAGTTTCCTTGTAAGTTCCAGAAATTTTGTACACGAGTAGTTCACACCTTTTTTACAAGTTTTTATTTTTCTACATAGTCTCCATCCTTTTCTATGGCTTTCCTCCCCTCGAAACAAGGCCTTTATTCCTTGCTGGTAAAAGTCTGCTGGGTTCCGCTGGAGCCAACCGCTTAACTCCTCAACAACCTCATCGTCACTCTGAAACTTTCTTCACGAATAGCATCTTTCATTGGCCCAAACAAATGGAAGTCTGAAGGTGCCAGATCCGGGCTGTATGGAGGGTGGGGTAACACAATCAAGCGCATTTTTGTGATGGCGCTCTTGTTGCAAACTGTTGTATGGGTCTTGCGTTATCGTGCAAAAGACGGGACGTCTTCCACTTTTCTCTGCAGTCGAACTCGCTTTTATACGTCTCTTGGAGTCTCTGTAGGGTAGCAATATGCCTTTGAGTTGATTGTTTGTCCTTTCTTCATAATGCCCACCAGAATCATACCCCCTTTCTGTCCGAGAAGATGGTGGCCGTAACCTTTCCTGCAGAGGGAGCTACTTTGAACTTTTTCTTGCATGGGGAGTGTGCGTGATGCCACTTCATGGATTTAGCGTTTTGTTTCAGGTTCAAAGTGGTGTACCCAAGTCTCATCCCCAGTCACAATTCGTGAAAAGAAGTCATCCCCTTCTGTCTCGTATCGAACCAACGACTCAGAAGCAATTTCTTTTCTTTGGGCTTTGTGATCTTCAGTCAGTTGGCGAGGAAAAACCGTGAACACACTTTTGAGTATCCCAATTGCTGAATTATCGTATTCACACTTCCTTCACTAATTCCTAGCTCCAGTGATAGCTCCTTGTATGTGAGGCGCTGATTTGATCGAATGATGCTGTTAGCACGTTGCGCAGTGTGAGAAGTCACAGCCGATGCCGGGCGACCGCTGCGTGGCTCATCATCGAGACTGGCCTCTCCCTCTCTCCGATGATCTTTCACGTTTAGACCAGCGTTCAACTGTGCTTCGATCAACAGCAGCATCTCCGTAAACGTTTTGTAGACGTTTGTGAATATTTCCAACTGTTTCCTTCTCTGCGGTTAAGAATTCGATAACAGCTCTATTTACGACGCACATCACTGTCAGACGCCATTTTCGAAACTGCGTTAACCATCGGTTTTATGCAAGGGTGTTTAAAAGCGGTTTTATACAAGGAGGGGAGGTTCAAACTGGAAAAATCCGGTTATGTGAAGCGCAGAAAGTTCAAACTTACGGCCCAAAAGACATTTCAGCCCCATGGCCTATTATTTAGCTAAGAAAAATGGTGTGGCAAAATATATTGAGTACCCCTAGTACATGAGCACCATCAATATCTCTACAGAGTTCGAATCTGTCAGCAGCATTGCGGAACACATTTTGGAGTATGTCAAGGGTTATTTTTGTAACTGTTGTTACGATACGAGCACGTAAATGTCCCAGCTTCATTCAGATGGCATTTTAAACACCGTTGTCTTTCAACAAGATGGGACACCTTGTCATTACGCAAACATTGTTCGGGAGTACCTAAATGAACGATTTCCAAATTGGTGGATCGGACGTGGAGGCAACAGGCCCTGGGCGGCTCGATCTCCTGACCTAACGCCCTTGTATTTCTCTGCATGAGGCTTTATCAAATCAAACGTCTATTAAACGAGGGTTACAGATCTGCAAGATTTACGTGCTCGTATCGTAACATCAGTTACAAAAATAACCCCTGTCATGCTCCAAAATGTGTTCAACAATGCTGCTGACTGATTCGAACTCTGTAGAGATACTGATGGTGCTCATATAGAATCATATGCTTAAGTATTCATTAAATGTATGCCTTCTATTATACTGTTATTGAATTTTACCCTTTTTGCTACGTTTTCACTGAAATGGATAGGGACTTTATAAATACCCTGTATTATAATATCACATCATAAGTTATAACTATGGTTACAAAAGTGGACCTTTCCCGTCATATTACCTATATTACAGGCGCATGGCTCCGGGCATGTAATATAGGTTACATTTGATTACCTTGATTCTGCATAATTAGCAAAATTAATAGATTGAAAATTGACCTTTTTACTAAAATTTTATGCGAAATTAAATAAGACAAATTTTTTCAGTATTTCCACAATACAAGATTATGATTACAAGGCTATGATTATAATCGGCCCTATTATCTGGTGGCGAGTTCGCCCCTCGTACTCGCGACGCACCATATACATTATACAGTATTGGCTTTAAATGAGAATCGAAAGACTTAAACATCCCCACTACTGAAGTTTATAAATTCAAGATGCAGACGGTATTTTTTTTCCTCTCCAATAACCTCCCTTTGAATAAAAAACGGATATATTCACAGCCAACATTCTCGAACAAATTCTGGGAACTAATGGGAACTCTCCTTAACTTCCACTTCCCAGTAGGAACTTATCCCGAAACTTTCAAAACAAGAATAGCCTCAAGACAAAATCATTTCAGAATTTCACATAATCTCAGTAAACGGGAAAGGAAAATATACGGACTTCAAAAAGAAATTAGAAGAAGTTAACTTTGTTCCTAATCAAATTTTCTGTAAAAAAGTTTTAAAATTGGATTCAAAACGCAAAATCTCATCACAGCACGTTTCAATCCATTTCACGACACACACCATGTGCTGGTAAAGAAAACACACGCGTGTTAAAATACATTGCTGTAAGTTTATCTGAAATTTAATTGAAATTAAAATATTTTGTCTTACCGAATTTTTTAACCAAATATACTGGGAGAAAAAATATATAAATAATGTCACAAAAATTATATAAATAACGACCTACCATTCCCATGTTCGAACTGTATCCATATTTTTTGTGTACCATAAGAAGTTCACTCGCGAATGTCCCTTAATTTCATTCTTTCGATGTACACCCAAGAAATATTAACAATTTAGATTGTTTTAGGTTTTCATTAGAATATTTCCCATATCCCCATTTCTCATTTGTTCTGGAATCAATTATAATTAATTGTAATTATCTTAACCCCCAAACCCTCCCATTTTTAATTCCATTATATCGTGCATGCATGTTAGCTACAATAAGATTAAATTCCTCGTTTGTCTTCCAAAAAAAAATACATCTATTACCATATATGCCGCATTTGTAAACACTATATACCATATATATATATATATATATATATATCGTGGGATTATGACCGTAACTAGAGAGTTCCGATTTCACCAGCTCTGTCCTGTATTATCTCTGTCCAATGCCAATGAACTTTTCTTTACAGTAATTACTGCATCCCGTTGAATCAATTTTCTTCTATCTCCTTATACGGGTGGGGCACGGGAATCAAGTGTTTTTTGAATAGCTAGTAATCGGCCATTAGGAATGGGAGGGGCGTGCGGTAGGTAGCATTCCATTCCTGGGTTCATAGCATTTAACTTTAACTAACACTCACCTTTATCTTTCAGGTGCCATCATGGAGCAGTGGACGTTAGAACACCGCATGTTCGCGTATGATCATTTTGTTAGGAGTGGCGAGTCAGTGACAGCAGTTCAGCGTGCGTTTCACCGCAGATTCAACATTCATCGAAATGACTCTGTTCCCGCTCGTGACACAATCTTACGTTGGGTTAACAATCTTCGAACAGGAGGCTCAATAATGAAAACAAAACCGAAGGGGCCGCAACGCACTGTGCGTACTCCAGAGAACGTTGAAAGGGTCAGACAAGCGATGTTGCAAAGCCCAGGCCGCTCTGCTCGGAGACATTCAGCTGCACTCGGAATCAGCAATCGTACTGTTAGACGGATTTTGCATGAAGAATTACATTTTCACCCATACAAGTTAGCGATGGTGCAGGAATTGAATGTAAACGATTGCCCCCAACGACTGAATTTTGCACAGGAAATGCTTGCACTTTATGAGCAGAATGAAAACATGATGGTGGTAATGAGTGATGAAGCCCATTTCCACCTTAATGGGGCCGTCAACAATCAAAACTGTCGGTATTGGGCTGCTGAAAATCCGCGACAACTCCATGAAAAACCGCTGCATAGCCCTAAGGTTACAGTTTGGTGCGCGGTGGGAAAGTTTGGCGTCATCGGTCCCTATTTCTTCGAACAAAATGGGGTTACCGTTACCATAACATCTGGGCGTTACATTGAGATGGTGAACACCTTTTTCATCCCTGAGTTACGAAGAAGGCGTATTGCTCGTCGACATTTGTGGTTTCAGCAAGATGGGGCCACGCCACACACCGCCAGAGCGTCAATGGCTGTTCTTCGCCCCCTGTTTCCCAACCATCTCATTTCGAGATTTGGTGACATTGCATGGCCCCCTCGGTCCCCTGACTTGTCCACATGTGACTTCTTTCTATGGGGGTACCTCAAGTCACGTGTCTACGAGGACAAGCCCCGTACATTAGATGCATTGAAGGAAGCGATCCGTCAACAAATCATCCAAATCAACAGAGACCTGCTGGGAAGAGTGGAGGCCAATTTTCGTAAACGCCTTCAACAATGCGTCGACGGCCAAGGACATCATATGCCAGATATAATTTTCGGTACATGATTATTATGACATGAAATGCTATGTTCTTACGAATGTTGTTCTACCAATATATTTTCTTTACAAAAATAAATATCATTTTCCTGATTATTCCAAAAACACTTGGTTCCCGTGCCCCACCCTGTATTATAAAGACTTGTATACCCGAATTCAGTTAACTTTATAACTCGAGGAACTGTACTACCCTGACGTCATAACAATTGTTTTCATTTCACATTTTTTTTATACACTGAATACTAAATCTTCACACTAACATAATCAGTATTCAGTGTATGAATAACTATCCCTATGTAACGTCATAGCATTGATATCTTATAGGTTATTGTTTCATGTATGGTATCTTGTGTATCGTTCCTTTTTTCTTGCAGGAAGGAGGAGCAACGGCCGCAAAAACGTCTACCCCCCGCCATAGAGGGAGAAGAGACAAAATCAAGGTTCATGGTTTTCGAGATGCCTGGACACACTGCGTTTCAAAGATTGGAAGTCACAGATAGGGGAAAGATGGATTGAAAAAGATTGTTTCAGAGTTCACCGGTTGAGTAGATGCAAGATTGAAAATACTGATTAACTCTTGCGTTAGAGAGTTGGACAGAAAAGGGATGAAAGCGTGTCGAAAGTCTGGTACTGCGTGCTCTCCTTAAAGGAGGAGGCATGCAGTTAGAGAGTTCAGAAAAGCAGTGTCTGTTATAATAGCCATAGTAAAGAGAGAGGGATTGAAGACAGTGAGTAAGAGGCGGGGAATTGACGAGACGAAAAGCCTTTGATTCCACCCGGTCAAGTAGAGCCGTGTGGTTTGAGCTACCCCATACATGAGAAGCATATTCCATACAGGGGCGGACAAGACCCCTGTACAGAGACAACAAATGAGTGGGGGTGAAGAAACCGCGGAGGTGGTACAGTACACCTAACCTCTTAGAAGCTATTTTGGAAAGAAAGTATACGTGATCTTTCCAAGAAAGATCACGAGAAAAGGAAACGCTAAGAATGTTAACAGAAAAGAAAGGATTGAGTTGTGTATTGTTGAAAGTAAAGGAATAGTCGTGTGGAAGATTATGACGAGTAGACAGATGAAGGAACTGAGTTTTTGAGGCATTGAAAGCCACAAGGTTTTCTCTGCCCCAATCAGAGATAGTAGAAAGATTAGAGGTCAGGTGCACCATAGCAGTTCTACGTGAATCATGGAGTGACCTGTTGAGAGGGACGCTTTGTGAAGCGAGTGGATAAGTGAAGAGTGTAATCATCGGCACAGGAGTGGATAGGATAGGAAGTGCGACTTAATAGATCATTGATAAATAAAAGGAAGAGAGTAGGTGACAGGACGAACCCCTGAGGAACACCACTATTAGCAGCTTTTGGAGAAGAACAGTGGCCATCTACAACCGGAAGCTATAGATCGGTCAGAAAGGAAATTAGAGAGGAAGGCACGGATAGATAGATAGAACCCGAAGGAGGGCAGTTTGGAAATTAAAGATTTGTGCCAGACTCTATCAAAATCTTTTGATCTGTGTGACACAATAGCAAAGGTTTCACTGAAATCCCGAAAGGACAATGATCAAGAGTCAGAGTGATATAGTAAACTTATAGTAAACACGTATTAATTCATGTCACTCATTTATCTATTGCCTACCTATGCCCTATCAAACTATCAGTCAATGCGTATACGTTTTTCCTTACATATGATTAAGTTCATATGTATAACTATGTATAACTATTGCATTGATCGACCAAGTCTTCTCAAAGCGTTGACTTCTGTCTTCTCACAAGATTTTAGTTGCTGCTGACGCAAATATTCAAATTCAACTTTGAGCGCGTTATTTTACCTTTGTCAGCTCTCCAACTAAACATATTTTATTACAATGTCTTTAGAAACTCCCTCTCGTTTCTGCTAGAAATTCATAACATTAAGAGGTTGTGTTATAATACATTGTTATCATGCTATGTCACTGGTTCGTTATCTAAACCATATAGTTATCTATGTTCTCATTAATTGTACTTGTTATTTCTAACCAAGTGTTAGTCAAATTCAATATTACCTATGTGTTACGTTATCATAAGTATCCGTGTAATTTCAATAAAAAGTACATTACATCTTTCTTCCGCTTACCTCGCCACTGGCTACTTTGGCTTTCAAACTATGATAGATAGTCATTTTCTCATAATATTTGACATAATTGGGTCTTATAATAATTATAAGAATCATAGTAAACTAATGTATAAAATTATTCAGTCAAAACTACCATAAGAACAAATCATATACATCTTAAAATATATAAATACGAGACATGTTGTCAAATGTTTGATAAAATTCAATACTTAGTATGTATTTCAAAGCAATGTACAACCCCGACATTAGGTAGCCACACAAGAATGTACACTCTGCAAAAATCATACTTTTTTTTATGTAATTATTTTTTTAAAATTTGAAATCCTGTCGTCTTGATTAAGTTTAGCTTACTACTAAGATCCTTTAGATCTCCAGATAAGGGGAAAACTTACCCTTCAACTGCACCCCTCAAAAATTTAGACATTTATTGCTTGCATTGTAAATTAAATTATTCCTGCCTGAACCTTAGACCAGGGAAGCTGAGCCTCCTTCCCTTTTTCCCTTTTCAATTCCTGTCTAAGATCTGACCATCAGCAGTAAAAAGAGGCTGTAAATTTTGTCTTTCCCTTCTGTGCCGCTTTCGATAGAAAATTGTTCAATAAACGTCCTGAAGTATGAAACAAGATTCGTACTGAAAAAAAACTTTTACTCCTCATGTGTGTGTGTGTGTGTGTGTGTGTGTGTGTGTTCACAATGTGTCCTAAATCGCTTCCACAACTCGGATGTCCTACGGCTAAGGCCGAGCTCAACTTCGAGGACCACATCAAGATTCTCTCGTCCAAAGTGCTACTGTTCCTTCAACCATAGTACAGAAAGTGGTCGGCATGACATATATATATATATATATATATATATATATATATATATATATATATATATATATATATTAGTGTGAATGTAAGAATGAATGTAGATGAAAGGCGAAGGTGAAAGTGAGTATGAGAGTTCGTTAAATCTAATTAGAATTTGGGTTAAAGAGTGGACCGGTAGGGTGTAAATTCATTCTCGATATTTTAACTGGTATAAAAAATAACATTAAAGGTGAAAAAGGGCATCTTAATTAATGCGATTTTCCCATTTAATTTCGGTGACCAACAATATTATGCAAGAAATCCGCGAGTAAGAATAGCAAAGGATGCAATTCTCAAATAGATCTATTCCTATTTCATAACATTCTCATTCTCATCCACGGATTTTCCACTTTGGTCCGCGTTAGGTTAGATTAGGTTAGATTAGGTTAGGTTAGGTTAGGTTAATGTTAGGTTAAATAGGGAAATAATATCAGCCATTCTCATTTTGCGCCTTTACCGCGAATGGGAAGTAATCGTGATTAAGATTATGAAGGGTTATGATTTGGTAAAAACCAAAGAATCATCTTCCGAAATGCTTCCCACTTGGCGTAATTACCGTTCCCATTCGTGGTCCGAATGATGTTTGGATAGGAATCATGTAATGATAATGTAATCATGATGTAATCATGATGTAATCATGATGTTTGGGTAGGAATTTCATATTTACGAGAGTTAAAAAACAACTTTTCTTCCCGTATGATTCTCAATGTTGAGAGATTTAACCCAAGGTGAAACTTGCACCTTAAAATTAACCTGTATATAATTTGGTTTTTAAATTTGATTTCGAATACAGTCGAATACAGTCGAATACCATTTTTCAGTATCTAAATTCGTAATCGAAAAGTGTTAAAACTTTCCATCGACGGTACAAATTCTTGAGATTTCAGTAAATCGTTATCGAATGCAAAACAAATTTGATTTTAATGTTTTTACCTGAACTCGGGAAACAAAAACTCACCTAATCTAACTTAACCTAATTTGATCTAACTTAATTCAGTTTAACCTAACCTGATTTAATTTAACTGGACTTAGCTTGCTTAACCTGATATAACTTGCCTACTGTAAATCTAATCTACAGGGTGTTTCGTTTAACTAGAACCATAGGGAGTAATTAATAACGTTTCTTTTTCCGGATTTGTGAGGGGAAACGTAATAAAGGTAAGGTAATAAAGGTAAATAAAAGGTAATAAAGGTACCAATATCCTTTCCAATCTTTATTATTCCCATTTAAATGGAACCATAGGGAGTAATAAAGATTGGAAAGGATATTGGTACTTTTATTACCTTTTGCTTACCTTTATTACCTTATTATTACCTTTATTACGTTTACCCTCACAAATCTGAAAAAGAAGACATTATTAATTATTCCCTATGGTTCTATTTAAATGGAACACCCTGTACATTTACAAAAACAACTATGAGAAATTTCGTTGACAGTAAAATTCAAATAAAAATTTTCTGGACACAAATTCCGATAAAAAAAATTCTAATCTCGTTTCTGTTCTGTCTTTCAAAAATGTGTGATATTCCCAACACAATAAGGATCAGATGTGAAGGATTTGTAGTCGTGTAATTTTAGTATGTATTCATACTGGTTAATATTTCGTGAATAATGTCAGACGAACGAGTTCTAAAGCATTAATGAATCAAAACGATTACCGATGCCAACGCTTACAAATATAAACATAAAAAATTTGAAGTCTTACTAAAGCGTTAATGGAAATTATAATGGGAGAAATTTCAGTGAATTTCTCTTCAAAGTGACTTTTTCTCGTGTGCCGAACAACGAATTACTACGAAGTATAATTTCATTAGTAATCTACAATATATTCAAAATTGAAGAAAAACTACGCTTTTTTACGAGTTTCCATGGCCTATATTATAAGGTAATATAGAAAAAACAAGAACAAGATGGCCTCCAGTACACTTCACTTTAAATGATGCTTAGATTCAGTTATTGTCTACTCTACCCCGTACTCAAAGGTGTCTTTATAAACTTATATTTATACAAATATTATTGACAGCTACCCTGATAATGAATTACACTAATCAAAAACTTGTTAACTTGTTTTAACATAGAAACTAGATTGAAGTATATATATATATATATATAATTTTTCTCCCTTCAGCTTTCTCCTATTCTTATAATTACCTTCATACAAATTTCGCCTCTTAACTCCAAGATAAAAGATGAAAAATGCTCTAATAAAATTTCGCTTGTCGTCGGCGATACGTGAATTTTGAGAGCTGCAAAAGAGCAAGAGGCAAATTAAGATCAAAAGTGGAAATGATGATTATATGATGTGGGGCATGTGATGATGATCTGCATGTGATGATGTATAGTATGTGATGATGCGAGACACGAGATGATGATGCGCGTGTGATAAATTACAGTGGACAACAAATTAGAACTTTTTTCCTGTTTCTGAAGAAAAATAGGGTGATTCTGGTAGATTTTTGCACAGAGAATACGAATATGGACACGAAATGTTTCCATCACCCACAATTTTTGAACAAATTTAATTTGAATTTTGTTTCAAAAACAGAACTATGTAGGTATAATAGCAGCATTAGAACTACACTTTTCGGGAGGCACTGTGGCCGAAGATGGTACTGTGGCACTGAAAATGGTTAAAATAGCAGTTAGATGAATTGCCCTTAATGGGGAGACCAGTGGTTTGCCAACAAATGAGTACAACAACTAGAAACAGTGGAACGGGAGTGGTCGTGCGGGATTATATATATATATATATATATATATATATATATATATATATATATATATAATATATATATATAAACTGTGAGTGATGGAAAATTTTCATTATTATTATTTTCGAAATCAGCAATAAAAAGTCAGTAAGGAACACCGAACACTATCAGAGGAACAAAATCTTTGTTGAACAGTGTTATTGCGTGTAAAGCTGTACAGTATGTGATGTATAGCAGGGTTTCTCAAACTTTTTTCACTTGCGACCCCTTTCGATCAGACAAATTTTTTCGCGACCCTTCACTCAATGTCATAAAAGCAATAGGTACTAACACTGTATATTTATGAAAAAAATAATATTTTCAAATGTTTCTGCGACCCCCAATAATATTTACGCGACCCCTAGTTTGAGATGCGTGGATGTATAGTATGCAATGATGTTGGGTATGTGATGATGTATGTGAAGGTGTAGTGCGTGTGATTACGTACTTTGCGGTCACGGACCCCCTTTCTAACCCCGGTAACTTCCGCAGACCCCCAGTCCTTCTGCATAGCGCTAATTTGTTTAACTTTCTAATATAGAATAAAAATAAATAATATATTTGTACACTAATTTTCGCTATTTGTATTTCACAACAATGAACTTTTAGAGTAAAGACTAAAAAACATAAATTATTACGTTACTTGACAATATCACACAAATTATTATTTTTGGCAGTGTAGTAATACAGGGTGTTTCAAAAGTCCGGAATCATAGGAAAAAATATGTATATTAAAAATATTTCCTATAATTCCGGACTTTCAAAACACCCTGTATTTGGAATTCTGTTTGGAGATACCACCGCGGACTCCTGGGGGTTCACGGACCACAGTTTGGGAAACCCTGCTGTACTGATATATATGATGCTGTGGTGTACGTGATGATGCTGTGAGCATTTAGCATATGCGAAAGGTAAAGATTATATAAAAATGTGTATTGTAACGTAAGAATGAAGCGCCTGTTATGCCATCATTACACTGGTCAACAAAGATTTTTCATCAGAGTAAAATTTGTGGTGGCTGGATAGCAGTTTTCACGCTGATTCCAAAACTGCATTTAGATGTTTTCTAGCACGTATAGTTTTCAAGATGAAGGCATATATATAACTACACAGATTTAACCATTTTAAATAGGCAAAATACTAATATTTCAACATTTGATTGTGTTTATTTTATTGTGTTTTTTTAGTTTATTCATCTTATTTATTTCAATTATCTTAATTATACATCTTATGTATTTCAGGTGTGAGCTTTTACGTCTAGCAGCATTGTGATTCAGGCAACAACGCCGTGCTTTGTGTGTCAAAAGATCAGTCCAGTCCAAGAACTTGTTGTGTCAAGTTGGTGTACATTTTTTTTGAATTTATAGTTTGCTCAGGTCAGTCAACATGCCTCGACAATGTAAGAATGACCCCTGAAAGCAGTTCTTTTGCATAATGGTAATATAATGCCATCCATCCCCATTGCCCATTCCGTCCATCTAAAAGAGACATATGACAATATGGATATACTACTGAAGGCAATCAAATACGACAGTCATCAATGGAATGTTTGTGGAGATCTAAAAGTTATAGGAATGCTTATGGGTATGCAGTCAGGATTCACAAAATTTTGTTGTTTCCTTTGCCTGTGGGACAGTCGCGCCACTATAGAACATTACACCAAAAGTGACTGGCCACTTAGGTATACATATGTCCCAGGGATAAACAATGTCCAGTCTGTCCCTTTAGTGGATCCCCAAAAGATCTATCTGCCACCTCTTCACATTAAACTTGGTTTAATGAAGAATTTTGTTAAAGCAATGGGTAAAGTCAATTCTGAAGGGTTCCAATACCTTTCAAGGAAATTTCCGAAGGTTACTGCAGCAAAATTGAAGGAAGGAATTTTTGTTGGGCCACAAATAAGGGAGGTTTTGAATGACACTGAATTTGAGAAAGTCCTAAGTCCGCTGGAATTGAAGGCTTGGCTGGCGTTCAAATGGATATGTGAAAACTTTCTGGAAGCAACAAGTCACCTGCGTATAAGGATGGAGTCAAGAACCTCCTTGATGCCTTCAAAGAAATGGAGTGTCGAATGTCGAATGTCGTTAAAAATTCACTTCCTGCATTCCCACTTAGATTTCTTTCCTGAAAACCTTGGTGCAGTGAGTGACGAGCAAGGAGAGCGCTTCCATCAAGATATTCAGATGATGGAGAAGCGCTACCAAGGATATTGGAATGAAAGCATGATGGCGGACCATTGTTGGATGCTGTATCGTGACAATCCAGGCCAAATTTACAAAAGGAAATCACACTCACAGCGCTTTTAATAAATAATGTATATATTCTTTATTTATAAGTACATTGAATAAAGTATATGATGTATTTGTTGTTTAGCATTCCTAAGTGTGATCTATACATCCATAAATTTTCTTATAGCAATATTAAAAACTTAAAAATATCAAAACCAGTGTATCTATATAACTCTACGTGCTAGAAAAAAAAAAACCAGATTCGGAATCAGCGCGAAAAATGCATTAAGAAAAGTGTGATCATGTTTGTGATGAGAAAAAAAGTTTCATTTTGTTGGCCAGTGTTATTATTATTAATAATTATTATTAATAATTATTATTATTATTATTATTATCATTATTATTAGCGACAGAAACAAAGGTCAATATTCAAAAGGTCAAAGGTCAACTATTCGATGAGTCAAAAATAAAACTCGAACCAACTTCAAATGACAGAATAAAAAGTTGAAACAGGATTAAAAAAAAAAGTTAAATGTCAGATTAAAAATTTAAAATCAATTCCGAAATGAAAAACATAAAATCGAACTTCGTCAATGACGGAAATAAAATTTCATTTCAAATATTCATGAATTTTTCTTTCTCTCAAAAGAAAACATAAAAGAGGTAAAAAGGTAACATCCAAAATGTGCCCCGAGGGTCACCTAAGCCAGAGCAGAAACGGAGTAAGCGGCCAACTCAACTCCGCCCGATGCCAGAAGCCGGAAGCGAGCCATCGACACATCGCTCAGAGTTCGCCACCGTAACCGCTATAATAATTACGGAGGCCGGCTGCACACAGAATCGTCTCGCGACTCACGACTTGGATCGTGACGACTAGAATCGCGCGTGATTCTACATTGACAGAATTGGAGCCCCGCGCACTGCAGCGACGCAACGCGATTTTGGGGAATCCTATTCTGTCAATGTAAAATCACGCGCGACTCGAATCGTCACGACCCGAGTCGTCAGTCGCAAAACGATCGTGCGCGTGGCCGGCCTAAGCTACCGGGTGCACGAAAACAAGAGAGAGCCAGAGGAAAAAAAGGAGTGTCTCGTCACGGTAAGGAAGTGATCTTCACAAATTATAATACTTGAATAAAATGAAAATTATAAAATTATAATTTTAATTTTGTTAAATGACGGGCAAGCTACGCAAAAGGTTTCATCATATTTGTACGTATGTACGTGCGTTCGTTTTACTATACTTTAAGAGGTACAGTTTCGGGGAAAAAGTTCGCCTAAACAAACGAAATTTATAAACAAACACAAAATACTAATTAGTTGATTTTTTATTTGTCCAAATGGAATAAAATATCCAAAGGAAAACGATAAGTTACCAATTAGTAATTTTTTAAGCTTTTAAGAAATGTTATTTTTGTAGGCGAACTTTTTTCCAGAAATTGTACCTTTTCGTGCATGTATATAGTAAGTAGCTAGCACACCATTAATGGAGTACTAAAATATAATTATTAAATATATAAATTGCATAAATCACACTACCTTGCAAGTTCAATAGTTCTATCGTAAAATTTTTGCGAGGTATTTTGTGATTTTTAAGACCTAACCTAATCTAATTTAAACTAGGTTAGATTGGCTTAAATTAATTACGAAACCGACCTCACAAGTATAGTAAGTCTAACATGTGTGTGTGTGTGTGTGTGTGTGTTATAAAATCGAATGCACCAAGTCCATTGAAGATAAATTTGATAAGAGTGTTGTGTATCTTTTTTATGATTTCTAAATGGGTTTTTCATGTTATTTTTCGATGATCAAAATTTATTATGGGAAAATTAATCTAATTTTCAGACTTGTCAATTTGCTTGTTTTCATCAAGTGTAAAGGGATTGAATTTTATCCTGAAGGAAACGCTGTTTTCACTGGACTGAGGGAATACTTTGCCCTAACGTATAATACGAATATATAATACAGGGTGTCTATAAATTATTTTTACAATTTCAATTAAATTTCAATTGAATTTGTAAATTTATTGGCACCCTGTATATTATAGTATACTGTACTGCAATAATAATAATAATAGTTAAGGTGTCGTTTAACCTCCTTCGTAACATTTAAGGACATGTGATGAAGGGGACCTACAGCTTTACCAGGGTCCAAAGTACTATCCCACCAAGGAATACCCAGAGAAGCGCCTTCATCGGTGAAATCTGAAGTCCGAACCCAGACTCGAACCCGGGACCTTCAGAGTAAGAGTCCGGCACTCTATGGTTTAGCTACTCTGGCGAATAAATGATGTAAATACAATTGGAGAAAGTTCAATTTTGAATTTTAATACTGACGCAATCCGTTGCTCTCCATTCTCGATGCGGTGTTGACGGTGTCTCCAAACAAGCAATACCGGGGCATTTTCACACCGACTATACCGGCGACGCACGGCCCGGTATGCATTCCGATCCTCAAATGCAGCTTGTCGTCCGGTCGATGCCGGATAACGAAATTACGGACTGTGTCCAGTAACCGCAGAGACATCCGAGCGATTTCCCGGGCATGTAAATTACCATTGCGGTCCGGCAGGCCTGATACCACCATGTAAGCGTCCCCGATAGTTTCCACCTGGGTGCAAAACAAATACATGCCATATTATCGGATTATCAGAAAACTATCCGAAAATTATCAGAAAAACTATTAAAAAAATTATCAAATTACCAGAAAAACTATCGGAAAATTATCAAATTATCAGAAAAATTATCGGAAAATTATCAAATTATCAGAAAAATTATCGGAAAATTATCAAATTATCAGAAAAACTATCAGAATATTATCAGAACATCAAATAAATAAAAGTATTACAGAAAATATTGTAATATTTATTTAAACTGAAAAATCTTGTATGACAGTTAAAAAATAACGCGATTGATAGCTTAACGCAATTACCTGAACACAATAACACAATCTATACACACTAAAAACTCTTGAGTTAATTTAACTCAATATTTTGTTAAATAAACTTTGATCTAGGAAACGGTTAAAATTACTACTTCCCTTTGGTGATTTTTTGGATATGGAGAGTCGGAAAACCACCTTATTTTCAAAACTACTGAAGTAATGTACTACTGCAGTAATTTCAATTATTTGATGCCAGTTTGGATTAGAATAACCCTAGTTTTTAAGCGTGCACTGCAGTATAATCTAACGATTCAATGCAGTTATTCTTAAATTTATGAAAATAAATATTACAGGGTGAAACAAAGTGCAGCCCCGACTTGCGAGTATTTCTTATTCAGTTAGTATTCAAACTGCAGGTCGTTAAGGTGTTCGGATGTGTTAATTCTATTACATAAACTATTACGGACACTGCGTACCATTCTAGTAGAGACGTTGGCACACTTTCGAATAGTAAAAACTTTATGCTTTTATTTCAGTTAATAAGAAAATACAAACCTTTTAAAGCGTCACATGTTTATAAATCACCCGATACTTACTTTGTATACATTGAAGTTTTCGATAATATAATCAAAGGTGGAGTACAAATCGTTGAGTAACTCTACAACCTGTAAAAACAGAAAAGAAAGCTACTGATGAACTTATACTGAATTATATACCTGTAATGTTTTTTACAGTAGATATGGTTTGGAGTAGGTGTGTTTTGAGCTGTTACTCGCTCGAAATCTCTCGGAGAGAGGATATTTTTGAGAATTGATATGGTATGATGTATGGTGGGTATGGAAAATACGCACAGTACATATATATATACAGTATAAGTATATAAGCATACGGTGGATACCTGATGTGGCTAAGTATGAGTGAAGCGTTCACTAATATATACATATATTAATCATTCAAGAGGGGTAGAAACTGGCACAGCGCTCAGGCCAACTAATCAACCCATTTCGTTAACTCCTGCATTATACAGTGTCCTGCCAGAATAAAACAGACACCCCCTTGAAGCAACAGAATGGATATGTGGCATTATACTCTCCACCAGTTGAAATTTCCATCCCGAAACAGACAGGAGTTTCTTATCTAAGATGAATATGTAACCTTGTGAATTAAGACATTCCTCTACGAACATAGTACCAGCTTTTAGAGTGTCAAATGCCTGCGAACACCATAACAGCACAATCACTGAATTTCGCATTGAATTGCACCGATTTGCGATTGAACTTATTGCCATAGGTTCTCCACACCCAGATCCGAACTCCTGAAATAAACTGCTGGAATGTTGATTCATCCGAGAAGAGAAATGAGTGCAAAAACTGATCAGACTTGTCTTTCATCTGCAAGGACTACTCTTATTAGCTCAGAGAGCATTCTGCATAGACTATCCTACATAGAAATGGGTAACAGAGACGTGCAGGTAGAGGGAGGCCATTGCTTTCTGACCTTAGTAAGAGGAAACGATACGAGTGGTCATTGCAGATGAAAGACAAATCTGATCAGTTTTGGCACCAAGACCCATTTTAATGATCCACAATATTAGTGAGACCGGGTATTATGGACCGATGAGAAAAAGAAAGATCTTTTTAGGAAAGAGGATCAACGCTATATATGACTAAAAAAATGAAGACTTCATTGGGAATCTTGTACGAATCGATGGCAATATGGATTTCGCGAAATACCAACAAATTCTCAAGGACAACCTGGGGCCCTCTATAAGGAAGCTTCGTTTTGGTTGACGGTGGGTCTTCCAACATGATAATGTCTTTAAGGTTACATACAAATCTACTGACAACAATAGTTGCAACATAAATATTTTGGACTAGCCTACGTGAAGCCCCGATTTCACTCCAATAGAACATCTCTGGCGAGACCTCAAAAACGATGTCCACAAGCAAAATCCTCCAAACTTGAAAGAACCGAAACAATATTGTTTAGAGGAATGGTCAGACATATTAGTTACCAGATGCCAAACGTTGACTAAGGCCTAAAGAAGGCGATTTCCAGCAGTCAAAAACATGAGGAGCTTCTGCAAGTGATTAAACACATCAATAATTTTGCAGTGTCACTAAATACAAATATGTGTAATATATTATATGTTATGTAAGATAATAATACCGTTTGCCTTAAAATCTATTTAAAGAATAATTATAAATGAAGAGACCCATACTTATTTCATCATTTTGCATTCATTACGATATACGTGACTTTATATACATTAATCTATCTTATAAGCGCAATTCTCTCTCTCTCTCTCTTCTCTCTCTCTCTCTCTCTCTCTCTCTCTCTCTCCTCTCTCTCTCTCTCTCTCTCATATATATACTGTATATATATATATGTATATATATATATATATATACAGGGTGGGCCGTAAGTTTCCATACATAGGAAAATTTAAATACGTGCGTCGGTATTTGGATCAGCAGTTTCCGGATGCTTGGATTGGTCGGCGTGGTCCTGTGGAGTGGCCTCTCAGATCCCCAGATCTCACCCCCCTTGATTTCTATCTTTGGGGGCACTTGAAGGCCATGGTGTATCAGGAAAAGATACGAGACATAAATCATCTAAAGGAACGTATCACCAACGCCATTACAAGCATAACGTCAACTGTGCTAATGCGTGTTCATCAACAGTGGGGAACACGTATTGAAATGTGTTTTCAAAACAATGGCAACCATGTAGAGCATATTATATAAATAAAAATGGTTGTCCATAAAAAAATGTTTATTTTTCCTATGTATGGAAACTTACGGCCCACCCTATATATATATATATATATATATATATATATATATATATATATATATATATATATATATATCAGGCATGGGTATTCGTCTTCGAATCCATTCGAATACAGCTTTTAAAGTATTTTAAAGTATTCGTATGTATATTATTATTTCGTGTATATATATATATATATATATATATATATATATATATATATATATATATATATATATATATATATATATATATATATATATATATATATATATATATAAAACCTTAGACAAAAGAAATACAAGAAAAATATACTTTTATTATAATCTCCTTAAATGCACACGAAACAAAAAACTTCTTTCGTTCATTAACTTGACTTTTAAAAATCATGTAAAAAAAGAAAAAAAATTAAAACAAAAATGAAAAGTTCATAATACTATATTGTTTAACAACTGTGAGCTCATTTTCCTTCCTTTAAAATATAAATTACTTTCCTTTTTATTATATTTTTTGTTAAATAAGCTCCTTTCCTCAAATTATTCAAATTTAAGTTTACCATGAAATTTGTGCTACAGCGCCATCTCGTGGTTGGTGTTCAGAGACGTATTTCTTTTCATTAATTAGGTACTATGTACTCCCGCGTTTCTGTAGTACACATAGTATATATGCATAAATTACTTTTTATACAATACAAAATAATGCCAGAACTAATACAATACTTGAAATAACATAAAAAAACATACCTGCATTGGCGTAGACTGAGCCGACAACGATGTGAAACCAACTATGTCGCTGAAGTAAATGGTAACATTATCGAAGGTTTCCGCCATGACGCTGTTTCCAGAGATTAATTGGCTGGCCACTGACCTTCATAAGAGGAAATGCTGTAATTAGTTTCTCTGGCCATTTTTGCGGAAAGTGCATTTATGTTTTTAAATTGTGTTATGTTTTTAACTTTCATATATATATATATATATATGAGTATATCGTTAATCTAATTTGATGTAGAGAGATTCAGAGCATATAATGCAATATTGTAGCTTCGGTTATTGAGATAAAATAATTAAGGTTTTTTGATAAAAATGTAAAGTTGCCGGAAAGGTTCACCGTAAAATATGGCTCCTAAAATTATTAATTTATAATTTTTAAATTTTGATGTTACATTCCTTCCGACAAAAATATTAAAACCTCAAAAACACCCCTCCCCACCCAAAATAAAATTACTTATAACTAATTAATGGATTATTTAAAAATCTTATTTCTTTCGACGAATATTTTTCCGCAGCTGTACACAAAAGTAATGTAAAAATCTGTAAATTGATGAGGACTAAGCAAACGGATTAAATTATCTCAAATTTTCACGTTGGAACACTTATGAAAATAGGCTATAGGGATGAAACTGAGCTCCTCATCTAAATCCGATTTAAATATCTAAATCCGGATACTAATCTTGAGCCGATTAAGAAAAATATAGCTGCAAATAAAATTTTAAAAATGTATAGGACCTCGGAAACTGATCTTAGATAGAACGTACTTGGTGATCGTTTTAAACCATATAAATTTTATTTCCCGACCAGTGAAATTTTTTAATATAATAATACCATATTAATTCAGATAATATATATATATATTATATATATATATATATATATATATATATATATATAATATATATATATTAGGGTGGCCCCTATTTTTCAGTTTTTGAAATTACTTGCTCCCAACCCCTAATCTTCTTCCAATATATAAAAAATTGCTCTGTGCAAAATTTCAGCTCAATTGGGCTATATTAAGGTGGCCCCCAAAGGCCCTAAAGTTTCAAAATTCACCGATAATTGGTATTTCTAATATAAAACCTTTATAATTCATTTGTAAAATTTGTTTGGGAAAATAATCACAAAGCATAATCGAAAGTGAATTTTATTTACAACAAATAATTACGCCGCTTATATAGGCCGCAGGCGCAGAACTTTCTAGAACCTTCCAGAAGCGGTTTTTTACGCACTTATGATACTTTTCAATTTCCGTGAATATCTCGTCCAATTTTGGTTTTAAGTAAATAATGGTTATAACAAAATTTATTGTAAATTGAATTCTCTTTCGATCATATTCTATATTTCTTTCGAATAAAACACTGTAAAGAAGATAAAACGGTTTTATATGAAAAAATATCAATATTGTTAAAATCTGAAACTTTAGGGCCTTTGGGGCCATCTTAATATTGTCTGATTGAGCTGAAAATTTACACAGAGCATTTTTACATGGATTAGAACAACTTTGGAGGTTGGGAGATGAAAAATATTTCATTTAGAAAATCACATACAACTAAGGGCCACCCTAAATATATATATATAATATATATATATATATATATATATATATATATATATAATATATATATAATATATCGTAAAGAACGACGCTTTGTATAGGAGAATTACCGCGCAAGATGACAGCGAAAGAACGAAACAAATGAAAAAATGAGGTACCCACCCGGGAATCGAACCCGGGATCTTCCGATTGCCGGTCAGATATGATAACTACTACACCACAGGCCTCACCCAAACAAATGTCGTAATTCCTCTACATACGCGCAGAAACCAATGCCCCAAAGGGGCACCTCCCGCATGCCGTAACATATATACAGTTATAATGTATATATGTACGGCATCCGGGAGGTGCCCCTTTGGGGCATTGGTTTCTGCGCGTATGTAGAGGAATTACGACATTTGTTTGGGTGAGGCCTGTGGTGTAGTGGTTATCATATCTGACCGGCAATCGGAAGATCCCGGGTTCGATTCCCGGGTGGGTACCTCATTTTCATTTTGTTTCGTTCTTATCTTGCGCGGATAATTCTCCTATACAAAGCGTCGTTCTTTACGTTAATTATACTGCGTGTTTGCAGTTATAATGTGTATATATGTTACGGCATGCGGGAGGTGCCCCTTTGGGGCATTGGTTTCTGCGCGTATGTAGAGGAATTACGACATTTGTTTGGGTGAGGCCTGTGGTGTAGTGGTTATCATATCTGACCGGCAATCGGAAGATCCCGGGTTCGATTCCTGGGTGGGTACCTCTTTTTTCATTTGTTTCGTTCTTTCGCTCTCATCTTGCGCGGCTAATTCTCCTATACAAAGCGTCGTTCTTTACGTTAATTATACTGCGTGTTTGCAGTTATAATGTATGTATGTATATATAATATTATATATATATATATATATATATATATATATATATATATACACACACACACACGATGGTAATTGAATAAGTATCTGCACTTTTATTTTTACAATTTTATTTTCACATGTTAGATTATAACACATCACTTCTCAACATAGTCTCCTGTTTCTCAATACACTTAGTCCAGCGATCTACAAGCTTCCTAATGCCATCAAAAAAGAATGTTTTGGCTGTGTGCGTAGCCAGTCATGCACCGCCTCCTTCAAGTCATCATCGCCTTGGAATCGCTGACATCTCAAAGAGTCTTTTAGTGGTCCAAACAGGTAAAAATCCGAAGGTGCCAGGTCTGGACTGTAGGCTGGATGGCCGAGAACTTCAAATTTAAGTTCTTGAAGGCATTTTCTAATCTGTGCAGCGGTATGAGGGCGCGCATTGTCGTGTAACAGATAACACTTTCCGACAATCTCCCTCTCGGTTTTGTGCGAATTGCTTGCTTAACTCATTGCGAAGCATGTCAGAATACGATGCACTGTAGTTCTACGCTCCAGATAAGTTCAAGGATAGGGCCTCGTGTTTCCCAAAAACAGTGTTAGCATAACTTTACTGACGGCTGCGCTTTGAACTTCCTTGCAACAGGAGATGTTGGATGCTTCCATTGTATGCTCTGTCGTTTGCTTTCTGCTTCATAGTGATGGATCCAGGTTTCATCTCCAGTGATAATGCGCTCCAAAAAGTTTTCCCCTTCATTATGATACCGCGCCAAAAGACGAGAGCAGACATCCATACCTGGATCCATCACTATGAAACAGAAAGCAAACGACAGAGCATGCAATGGAAGCATCCAACGTCTCCCGTTGCAAGGAAGTTCAAAGCGCAGCCGTCAGCAGGTAAACTTATGCCAACACTGTTGTGGGATACACGAGGCCCTATCCTTGAATATTATCTAGGGCGTGGAACTACAGTAACAAGTGCATCGTATTCTGACATGCTTCGCAATGAGTTAAAGCAAGCAATTCGCACAAAACGAGAGGGAGACTGTCGGAAGGTGTTATTCTGTTACACGACAATGCGCGCCCTCATACCGCTGCACAGACTAGAAAATGCCTTCAAGAACTTAAATTTGAAGTTCTCGACCATCCAGCCTACAGTCCAGACCTGGCACCTTCGGATTTTTACCTGTTTGAACCACTAAAAGACGCTTTGAGAGGTCAGCGATTCCAAGGCGATGATGACCTGAAGGAGGCGGTGCATGACTGGCTACGCACACAGCCAAAAACATTCTTTTTTGATGGCATTAGGAAGCTTGTAGATCGCTGGACTAAGTGTATTGAGAAACAGGGAGACTATGTTGAGAAGTGATGTGTTTATAATCTATCAGATGTGAAAATAAAAAGTGCGGATACTTATTGAATTACCCTCGTATATATATTATGCAGTTTTATCAACATAGATTTACTTTTTGAAAGAATGGATAAAGGAAAGCTTAGCCTAATTAAGCTTATTTATAAGCTTCATTGAGCTAAACTATTTTTATCTCTTGAGAAATATAATCAAAAAATTTGAAATCCATTTGCGAAAAGAAAAAGCGGATTATTTTTAGCTATTAGATGATAACTTTATGATTAAAAACCCCCGCAATATCAAGACCAGGCTTTCTTCCATCAGCTTCTAAGATAAAAAAAGCATTTGACATTGAAGTTCTGTCAGCGTGAAATTAGTATATATATATATATATATATATATATATATATATATATATATATATATATATATATATATATATATATATATAACTAATTTCACGCTGACAGAACTTCAATGTCAAATGCTTTTTTTATCTTAGAAGCTGATGGAAGAAAGCCTGGTCTTGATATTGCGGGGTTTTTAATCATAAAGTTATCATCTAATAGCTAAAAATAATCCGCTTTTTCTTTTCGCAAATGGATTTCAAATTTTTTGATATATTTCTCAGAGATAAAAATAGTTTAGCTCAATGAAGCTTATAAATAAGCTTAATTAGGCTAAGCTTTCCTTTATCCATTCTTTCAAAAAGTAAAATCTATGTTGATAAAACTGCATAATATATATACGAGGGTAATTCAATAAGTATCCGCACTTTTTATTTTCACATCTGATAGATTATAAACACATCACTTCTCAACATAGTCTCCCTGTTTCTCAATACACTTAGTCCAGCGATCTACAAGCTTCCTAATGCCATCAAAAAAGAATGTTTTTGGCTGTGTGCGTAGCCAGTCATGCACCGCCTCCTTCAGGTCATCATCGCCTTGGAATCGCTGACCTCTCAAAGCGTCTTTTAGTGGTTCAAACAGGTAAAAATCCGAAGGTGCCAGGTCTGGACTGTAGGCTGGATGGTCGAGAACTTCAAATTTAAGTTCTTGAAGGCATTTTCTAGTCTGTGCAGCGGTATGAGGGCGCGCATTGTCGTGTAACAGAATAACACCTTCCGACAGTCTCCCTCTCGGTTTTGTGCGAATTGCTTGCTTTAACTCATTGCGAAGCATGTCAGAATACGATGCACTTGTTACTGTAGTTCCACGCCCTAGATAATATTCAAGGATAGGGCCTCGTGTATCCCACAACAGTGTTGGCATAAGTTTACCTGCTGACGGCTGCGCTTTGAACTTCCTTGCAACGGGAGACGTTGGATGCTTC
This sequence comes from Bathynomus jamesi, assembly GCA_023014485.1. NCBI lineage: Eukaryota > Metazoa > Arthropoda > Malacostraca > Isopoda > Cirolanidae > Bathynomus > Bathynomus jamesi. Next base: position 308,015 of record JAJOZX010005326.1, read on the forward strand.
CATTGCATGCTCTGTCGTTTGCTTTCTGTTTCATAGTGATGGATCCAGGTATGGATGTCTGCTCTCGTCTTTTGGCGCGGTATCATAATGAAGGGGAAAACTTTTTGGAGCGCATTATCACTGGAGATGAAACCTGGATCCATCACTATGAAGCAGAAAGCAAACGACAGAGCATACAATGGAAGCATCCAACATCTCCTGTTGCAAGGAAGTTCAAAGCGCAGCCGTCAGCAGGTAAAGTTATGCTAACACTGTTTTGGGAAACACGAGGCCCTATCCTTGAACATTATCTGGAGCGTAGAACTACAGTGCATCGTATTCTGACATGCTTCGCAATGAGTTAAAGCAAGCAATTCGCACAAAACCGAGAGGGAGATTGTCGGAAAGTGTTATTCTGTTACACGACAATGCGCGCCCTCATACCGCTGCACAGATTAGAAAATGCCTTCAAGAACTTAAATTTGAAGTTCTCGGCCATCCAGCCTACAGTCCAGACCTGGCACCTTCGGATTTTTACCTGTTTGGACCACTAAAAGACTCTTTGAGATGTCAGCGATTCCAAGGCGATGATGACTTGAAGGAGGCGGTGCATGACTGGCTACGCACACAGCCAAAAACATTCTTTTTTGATGGCATTAGGAAGCTTGTAGATCGCTGGACTAAGTGTATTGAGAAACAGGGAGACTATGTTGAGAAGTGATGTGTTATAATCTAACATGTGAAAATAAAATTGTAAAAATAAAAAGGCAGATACTTATTCAATTACCATCGTGTGTGTGTGTGTATATATATATATATATATAATATATATATATATATATATATATATATATATATATACATACATACATTATAACTGCAAACACGCAGTATAATTAACGTAAAGAACGACGCTTTGTATAGGAGAATTAGCCGCGCAAGATGAGAGCGAAAGAACGAAAAAAATGAAAAAATGAGGTACCCACCCAGGAATCGAACCCGGGATCTTCCGATTGCCGGTCAGATATGATAACCACTACACCACAGGCCTCACCCAAACAAATGTCGTAATTCCTCTACATACGCGCAGAAACCAATGCCCCAAAGGGGCACCTCCCGCATGCCGTAACATATATACACATTATAACTGCAAACACGCAGTATAATTAACGTAAAGAACGACGCTTTGTATAGGAGAATTATCCGCGCAAGAAGAACGAAACAAATGAAAAAATGAGGTACCCACCCGGGAATCGAACCCGGGATCTTCCGATTGCCGGTCAGATATGATAACCACTACACCACAGGCCTCACCCAAACAAATGTCGTAATTCCTCTACATACGCGCAGAAACCAATGCCCAAAAGGGGCACCTCCCGGATGCCGTAACATATATACATTATAACTGTATATATGTTACGGCATGCGGGAGGTGCCCCTTTGGGGCATTGGTTTCTGCGCGTATGTAGAGGAATTACGACATTTGTTTGGGTGAGGCCTGTGGTGTAGTAGTTATCATATCTGACCGGCAATCGGAAGATCCGGGTTCGATTCCCGGGTGGGTACCTCATTTTTTCATTTGTTTCGTTCTTTCGCTGTCATCTTGCGCGGTAATTCTCCTATACAAAGCGTCGTTCTTTACGATTATATATATATATATATATATATATATATATATATATATATATATATATATTATATATAGGGTGGCCCTTAGTTGTATGTGATTTTCTAAATGAAATATTTTCATCTCCCAACCTCCAAAGTTGTTCTAATCCATGTAAAAATGCTCTGTGTAAATTTCAGCTCAATCAGACAATATTAAGATGGCCCCCAAAGGCCCTAAAGTTTCAGATTTTAACAATATTGATATTTTTCATATAAAACCGTTTTTATCTTCTTTACAGTGTTTTATTCGAAGAAATATAGAATATGATCGAAAGAGAATTCAATTTACAATAAATTTTGTTATAACCATTATTTACTTAAAACCAAAATTGGACGAGATATTCACGGAAATTGAAAAGTATCATAAGTGCGTAAAAAACCGCTTCTGGAAGGTTCTAGAAAGTTCTGCGCCTGCGGCCTATATAAGCGGCGTAATTATTTGTTGTAAATAAAATTCACTTTCGATTATGCTTTGTGATTATTTTTCCAAACAAATTTTACAAATGAATTATAAAGGTTTTATATTAGAAATACCAATTATCGGTGAATTTTGAAACTTTAGGGCCTTTGGGGGCCACCTTAATATAGCCCAATTGAGCTGAAATTTTGCACAGAGCAATTTTTTATATATTGGAAGAAGATTAGGGGTTGGGAGCAAGTAATTTCAAAAACTGAAAAATAGGGGCCACCTAATATATATATATATATATATATATATATATATATATATATATATATATATATATATATTATCTGAATTAATATGGTATTATTATATTAAAAAATTTCACTGGTCGGGAAATAAAATTTATATGGTTTAAAACGATCACCAAGTACGTTCTATCTAAGATCAGTTTCCGAGGTCCTATACATTTTTAAAATTTTATTTGCAGCTATATTTTTCTTAATCGGCTCAAGATTAGTATCCGGATTTAGATATTTAAATCGGATTTAGATGAGGAGCTCAGTTTCATCCCTATAGCCTATTTTCATAAGTGTTCCAACGTGAAAATTTGAGATAATTTAATCCGTTTGCTTAGTCCTCATCAATTTACAGATTTTTACATTACTTTTGTGTACAGCTGCGGAAAAATATTCGTCGAAAGAAATAAGATTTTTTAAATAATCCATTAATTAGTTATAAGTAATTTTATTTTGGGTGGGGAGGGGTGTTTTTGAGGTTTTAATATTTTTGTCGGAAGGAATGTAACATCAAAATTTAAAAAAATTATAAATTAATAATTTTAGGAGCCATATTTTACGGTGAACCTTTCCGGCAACTTTACATTTTTATCAAAAAAACCTTAATTATTTTATCTCAATAACCGAAGCTACAATATTGCATTATATGCTCTGAATCTCTCTACATCAAATTAGATTAACGATATACTCATATATATATATAATATATGAAAAGTTAAAAACATAACACAATTTAAAAACATAAATGCACTTTCCGCAAAAATGGCCAGAGAAACTAATTACAGCATTTCCTCTTATGAAGGTCAGTGGCCAGCAATTAATCTCTGGAAACAGCGTCATGGCGGAAACCTTCGATAATGTTACCATTTACTTCAGCGACATAGTTGGTTTCACATCGTTGTCGGCTCAGTCTACGCCAATGCAGGTATGTTTTTTTATGTTATTTCAAGTATTGTATTAGTTCTGGCATTATTTTGTATTGTATAAAAAGTAATTTATGCATATATACTATGTGTACTACAGAAACGCGGGAGTACATAGTACCTAATTAAATGAAAAGAAATACGTCTCTGAACACCAACCACGAGATGGCGCTGTAGCACAAATTTCATGGTAAACTTAAATTTGAATAATTTGAGGAAAGGAGCTTATTTAACAAAAAATATAATAAAAAGGAAAGTAATTTATATTTTAAAGGAAGGAAAATGAGCTCACAGTTGTTAAACAATATAGTATTATGAACTTTTCATTTTTGTTTTAATTTTTTTTCTTTTTTTACATGATTTTTAAAAGTCAAGTTAATGAACGAAAGAAGTTTTTTGTTCGTGTGCATTTAAGGAGATTATAATAAAAGTATATTTTTCTTGTATTTCTTTTGTCTAAGGTATATATATATATATATATATATATATATATATATATATATATATATATATATAATATATATATATATATATATATATATATATATATATATATATAATACGAAATAATAATAATACATACGAATACTTTAAAATACTTTAAAAGCTGTATTCGAATGGATTCGAAGACGAATACCCATGCCTGATATATATATATATATATATATATATATATATATATATATATATATTATATATATATATATAGGGTGGGCCCGTAAGTTTCCATACATAGGAAAATAAACATTTTTTTTATGGACAACCATTTTTATTTATATAATATGCTCTACATGGTTGCCATTGTTTTGAAAACACATTTCAATACGTGTTCCCCACTGTTGATGAACACGCATTAGCACAGTTGACGTTATGCTTGTAATGGCGTTGGTGATACGTTCCTTTAGATGATTTATGTCTCGTATCTTTTCCTGATACACCATGGCCTTCAAGTGCCCCCAAAGATAGAAATCAAGGGGGGTGAGATCTGGGGATCTGGAGGCCACTCCACAGGACCACGCCGACCAATCCAAGCATCCGGAAACTGCTGATCCAAATACCGACGCACGTATTTAAATTTTCCTATGTATGGAAACTTACGGCCCACCCTGTATATATATATATATATCATATATATATATACATATATATAGATAGAGAGAGAGAGATGAGAGAGAGAGAGAGAGAGAGAGAGAGAGAGAAGAGAGAGAGAGAGAGAGAGAGAGAGAGAGAATTGCGCTTATAAGATAGATTAATGTATATAAAGTCACGTATATCGTAATGAATGCAAAATGATGAAATAAGTATGGGTCTCTTCATTTATAATTATTCTTTAAATAGATTTTAAGGCAAACGGTATTATTATCTTATAACATATAATATATTACACATATTTGTATTTAGTGACACTGCAAATTATTGATGTGTTTAATCACTTGCAGAAGCTCCTCATGTTTTTGACTGCTGGAAATCGCCTTCTTTAGGCCTTAGTCAACGTTTGGCATCTGGTAACTAATATGTCTGACCATTCCTCTAAACAATATTGTTTCGGTTCTTTCAAGTTTGGAGGATTTTGCTTGTGGACATCGTTTTTGAGGTCTCGCCAGAGATGTTCTATTGGAGTGAAATCGGGGCTTCACGTAGGCTAGTCCAAAATATTTATGTGTTGCAACTATTGTTGTCAGTAGATTTGTATGTAACCTTAAAGACATTATCATGTTGGAAGACCCACCGTCAACCAAAACGAAGCTTCCTTATAGAGGGCCCCAGGTTGTCCTTGAGAATTTGTTGGTATTTCGCGAAATCCATATTGCCATCGATTCGTACAAGATTCCCAATGAAGTCTTCATTTTTTTTAGTCATATATAGCGTTGATCCTCTTTCCTAAAAAGATCTTTCTTTTTCTCATCGGTCCATAATACCCGGTCTCACTAATATTGTGGATCATTAAAATGGGTCTTGGTGCCAAAACTGATCAGATTTGTCTTTCATCTGCAATGACCACTCGTATCGTTTCCTCTTACTAAGGTCAGAAAGCAATGGCCTCCCTCTACCTGCACGTCTCTGTTACCCATTTCTATGTAGGATAGTCTATGCAGAATGCTCTCTGAGCTAATAAGAGTAGTCCTTGCAGATGAAAGACAAGTCTGATCAGTTTTTGCACTCATTTCTCTTCTCGGATGAATCAACATTCCAGCAGTTTATTTCAGGAGTTCGGATCTGGGTGTGGAGAACCTATGGCAATAAGTTCAATCGCAATCGGTGCAATTCAATGCGAAATTCAGTGATTGTGCTGTTATGGTGTTCGCAGGCATTTGACACTCTAAAAGCTGGTACTATGTTCGTAGAGGAATGTCTTAATTCACAAGGTTACATATTCATCTTAGATAAGAAACTCCTGTCTGTTTCGGGATGGAAATTTCAACTGGTGGAGAGTATAATGCCACATATCCATTCTGTTGCTTCAAGGGGGTGTCTGTTTTATTCTGGCAGGACACTGTATAATGCAGGAGTTAACGAAATGGGTTGATTAGTTGGCCTGAGCGCTGTGCCAGTTTCTACCCCTCTTGAATGATTAATATAGTATATTAGTGAACGCTTCACTCATACTTAGCCACATCAGGTATCCACCGTATGCTTATATACTTATACTGTATATATATATGTACTGTGCGTATTTTCCATACCCACCATACATCATACCATATCAATTCTCAAAATATCCTCTCTCCGAGAGATTTCGAGCGAGTAACAGCTCAAAACACACCTACTCAAACCATATCTACTGTAAAAAACATTACAGGTATATAATTCAGTATAAGTTCATCAGTAGCTTTCTTTTCTGTTTTTACAGGTTGTAGAGTTACTCAACGATTTGTACTCCACCTTTGATTATATTATCGAAAACTTCAATGTATACAAAGTAAGTATCGGGTGATTTATAAACATGTGACGCTTTAAAAGGTTTGTATTTTCTTATTAACTGAAATAAAAGCATAAAGTTTTTACTATTCGAAAGTGTGCCAACGTCTCTACTAGAATGGTACGCAGTGTCCGTAATAGTTTATGTAAGAGAATTAACACATCCGAACACCTTAACGACCTGCAGTTTGAATACTAACTGAATAAGAAATACTCGCAAGTCGGGGCTGCACTTTGTTTCACCCTGTAATATTTATTTTCATAAATTTAAGAATAACTGCATTGAATCGTTAGATTATACTGCAGTGCACGCTTAAAAACTACAGGGTTATTCTAATCCAAACTGGCATCAAATAATTGAAATTACTGCAGTAGTACATTACTTCAGTAGTTTTGAAAATAAGGTGGTTTTCCGACTCTCCATATCCAAAAAAATCACCAAAGGGAAGTAGTAATTTTAACCGTTTCCTAGATCAAAGTTTATTTAACAAAATATTGAGTTAAATTAACTCAAGAGTTTTTAGTGTGTATAGATTGTGTTATTGTGTTCAGGTAATTGCGTTAAGCTATCAATCGCGTTATTTTTTAACTGTCATACAAGATTTTTCAGTTTAAATAAATATTACAATATTTTTCTGTAATACTTTTATTTATTTGATGTTCTGATAATATTCTGATAGTTTTTCTGATAATTTGATAATTTTCCGATAATTTTTCTGATAATTTGATAATTTTCCGATAATTTTCTGATAATTTGATAATTTTCCGATAGTTTTTCTGGTAATTTGATAATTTTTTTAATAGTTTTTCTGATAATTTTCGGATAGTTTTCTGATAATCCGATAATATGGCATGTATTGTTTTGCACCCAGGTGGAAACTATCGGGGACGCTTACATGGTGGTATCAGGCCTGCCGGACCGCAATGGTAATTTACATGCCCGGGAAATCGCTCGGATGTCTCTGCGGTTACTGGACACAGTCCGTAATTTCGTTATCCGGCATCGACCGGACGACAAGCTGCATTTGAGGATCGGAATGCATACCGGGCCGTGCGTCGCCGGTATAGTCGGTGTGAAAATGCCCCGGTATTGCTTGTTTGGAGACACCGTCAACACCGCATCGAGAATGGAGAGCAACGGATTGCGTCAGTATTAAAATTCAAAATTGAAACTTTCTCCAATTGTATTTACATCATTTATTCGCCAGAGTAGCTAAACCATAGAGTGCCGGACTCTTACTCTGAAGGTCCCGGGTTCGAGTCTGGGTTCGGACTTCAGATTTCACCGATGAAGGCGCTTCTCTGGGTATTCCTTGGTGGGATAGTACTTTGGACCCTGGTAAAGCTGTAGGTCCCCTTCATCACATGTCCTTAAATGTTACGAAGGAGGTTAAACGACACCTTAACTATTATTATTATTATTGCAGTACAGTATACTATAATATACAGGGTGCCAATAAATTTACAAATTCAATTGAAATTTAATTGAAATTGTAAAAATAATTTATAGACACCCTGTATTATATATTCGTATTATACGTTAGGGCAAAGTATTCCTCAGTCCAGTGAAAACAGCGTTTCCTTCAGGATAAAATTCAATCCCTTTACACTTGATGAAAACAAGCAAATTGACAAGTCTGAAAATTAGATTAATTTTCCCATAATAAATTTTGATCATCGAAAAATAACATGAAAAACCCATTTAGAAATCATAAAAAAAGATACACAACACTCTTATCAAATTTATCTTCAATGGACTTGGTGCATTCGATTTTATAACACACACACACACACACACACACACATGTTAGACTTACTATACTTGTGAGGTCGGTTTCGTAATTAATTTAAGCCAATCTAACCTAGTTTAAATTAGATTAGGTTAGGTCTTAAAAATCACAAAATACCTCGCAAAAATTTTACGATAGAACTATTGAACTTGCAAGGTAGTGTGATTTATGCAATTTATATATTTAATAATTATATTTTAGTACTCCATTAATGGTGTGCTAGCTACTTACTATATACATGCACGAAAAGGTACAATTTCTGGAAAAAAGTTCGCCTACAAAAATAACATTTCTTAAAAGCTTAAAAAATTACTAATTGGTAACTTATCGTTTTCCTTTGGATATTTTATTCCATTTGGACAAATAAAAAATCAACTAATTAGTATTTTGTGTTTGTTATAAATTTCGTTTGTTTAGGCGAACTTTTTCCCGAAACTGTACCTCTTAAAGTATAGTAAAACGAACGCACGTACATACGTACAAATATGATGAAACCTTTTGCGTAGCTTGCCCGTCATTTAACAAAATTAAAATTATAATTTTATAATTTTCATTTTATTCAAGTATTATAATTTGTGAAGATCACTTCCTTACCGTGACGAGACACTCCTTTTTTTCCTCTGGCTCTCTCTTGTTTTCGTGCACCCGGTAGCTTAGGCCGGCCACGCGCACGATCGCCTTGCGACTGACGACTCGGGTCGTGACGATTCGAGTCGCGCGTGATTTTACATTGACAGAATAGGATTCCCCAAAATCGCGTTGCGTCGCTGCAGTGCGCGGGGCTCCAATTCTGTCAATGTAGAATCACGCGCGATTCTAGTCGTCACGATCCAAGTCGTGAGTCGCGAGACGATTCTGTGTGCAGCCGGCCTCCGTAATTATTATAGCGGTTACGGTGGCGAACTCTGAGCGATGTGTCGATGGCTCGCTTCCGGCTTCTGGCATCGGGCGGAGTTGAGTTGGCCGCTTACTCCGTTTCTGCTCTGGCTTAGGTGACCCTCGGGGCACATTTTGGATGTTACCTTTTTACCTCTTTTATGTTTTCTTTTGAGAGAAAGAAAAATTCATGAATATTTGAAATGAAATTTTATTTCCGTCATTGACGAAGTTCGATTTTATGTTTTTCATTTCGGAATTGATTTTAAATTTTTAATCTGACATTTAACTTTTTTTTTTTAATCCTGTTTCAACTTTTATTCTGTCATTTGAAGTTGGTTCGAGTTTTATTTTGACTCATCGAATAGTTGACCTTTGACCTTTTGAATATTGACCTTTGTTTCTGTCGCTAATAATAATGATAATAATAATAATAATAATAATTATTAATAATAATTATTAATAATAATAACACTGGCCAACAAAATGAAACTTTTTTTCTCATCACAAACATGATCACACTTTTCTTAATGCATTTTTCGCGCTGATTCCGAATCTGGTTTTTTTTTTTCTAGCACGTAGAGTTATATAGATACACTGGTTTTGATATTTTTAAGTTTTTAATATTGCTATAAGAAAATTTATGGATGTATAGATCACACTTAGGAATGCTAAACAACAAATACATCATATACTTTATTCAATGTACTTATAAATAAAGAATATATACATTATTTATTAAAAGCGCTGTGAGTGTGATTTCCTTTTGTAAATTTGGCCTGGATTGTCACGATACAGCATCCAACAATGGTCCGCCATCATGCTTTCATTCCAATATCCTTGGTAGCGCTTCTCCATCATCTGAATATCTTGATGGAAGCGCTCTCCTTGCTCGTCACTCACTGCACCAAGGTTTTCAGGAAAGAAATCTAAGTGGGAATGCAGGAAGTGAATTTTTAACGACATTCGACATTCGACACTCCATTTCTTTGAAGGCATCAAGGAGGTTCTTGACTCCATCCTTATACGCAGGTGACTTGTTGCTTCCAGAAAGTTTTCACATATCCATTTGAACGCCAGCCAAGCCTTCAATTCCAGCGGACTTAGGACTTTCTCAAATTCAGTGTCATTCAAAACCTCCCTTATTTGTGGCCCACAAAAATTCCTTCCTTCAATTTTGCTGCAGTAACCTTCGGAAATTTCCTTGAAAGGTATTGGAACCCTTCAGAATTGACTTTACCCATTGCTTTAACAAAATTCTTCATTAAACCAAGTTTAATGTGAAGAGGTGGCAGATAGATCTTTTGGGGATCCACTAAAGGGACAGACTGGACATTGTTTATCCCTGGGACATATGTATACCTAAGTGGCCAGTCACTTTTGGTGTAATGTTCTATAGTGGCGCGACTGTCCACAGGCAAAGGAAACAACAAAATTTTGTGAATCCTGACTGCATACCCATAAGCATTCCTATAACTTTTAGATCTCCACAAACATTCCATTGATGACTGTCGTATTTGATTGCCTTCAGTAGTATATCCATATTGTCATATGTCTCTTTTAGATGGACGGAATGGGCAATGGGGATGGATGGCATTATATTACCATTATGCAAAAGAACTGCTTTCAGGGGTCATTCTTACATTGTCGAGGCATGTTGACTGACCTGAGCAAACTATAAATTCAAAAAAAATGTACACCAACTTGACACAACAAGTTCTTGGACTGGACTGATCTTTTGACACACAAAGCACGGCGTTGTTGCCTGAATCACAATGCTGCTAGACGTAAAAGCTCACACCTGAAATACATAAGATGTATAATTAAGATAATTGAAATAAATAAGATGAATAAACTAAAAAAAACACATAAAATAAACACAATCAAATGTTGAAATATTAGTATTTTGCCTATTTAAAATGGTTAAATCTGTGTAGTTATATATATGCCTTCATCTTGAAAACTATACGTGCTAGAAAAATCTAAATGCAGTTTTGGAATCAGCGTGAAAACTGCTATCCAGCCACCACAAATTTTACTCTGATGAAAATCTTTGTTGACCAGTGTAATGATGGCATAACAGGCGCTTCATTCTTACGTTACAATACACATTTTTATATAATCTTTACCTTTCGCATATGCTAAATGCTCACAGCATCATCACGTACACCACAGCATCATATATATCAGTACAGCAGGGTTTCCCAAACTGTGGTCCGTGAACCCCCAGGAGTCCGCGGTGGTATCTCCAAACAGAATTCCAAATACAGGGTGTTTGAAAGTCCGGAATTATAGGAAATATTTTTAATATACATATTTTTTCCTATGATTCCGGACTTTTGAAAACACCCTGTATTACTACACTGCCAAAAATAATAATTTGTTGTGATATTGTCAAGTAACGTAATAATTTATGTTTTTTAGTCTTTACTCTAAAAGTTCATTGTTGTGAAATACAAATAGCGAAAATTAGTGTACAAATATATTATTTATTTTTATTCTATATTAGAAAGTTAAACAAATTAGCGCTATGCAGAAGGACTGGGGGTCTGCGGAAGTTACCGGGTTAGAAAGGGGGTCCGTGACCGCAAAGTACGTAATCACACGCACTACACCTTCACATACATCATCACATACCCAACATCATTGCATACTATACATCCACGCATCTCAAACTAGGGGTCGCGTAAATATTATTGGGGGTCGCAGAAACATTTGAAAATATTATTTTTTCATAAATATACAGTGTTAGTACCTATTGCTTTTATGACATTGAGTGAAGGGTCGCGAAAAAATTTGTCTGATCGAAAGGGGTCGCAAGTGAAAAAAGTTTGAGAAGCCCTGCTATACATCACATACTGTACAGCTTTACACGCAATAACACTGTTCAACAAAGATTTTGTTCCTCTGATAGTGTTCGGTGTTCCTTACTGACTTTTTATTGCTGATTTCGAAAATAATAATAATGAAAATTTTCCATCACTCACAGTTATTTATATATATATATAGATATATATATATATATATATATATATATATATATATATATATATATATATATATATATATAATCCCGCACGACCACTCCCGTTCCACTGTTTCTAGTTGTTGTACTCATTTGTTGGCAAACCACTGGTCTCCCCATTAAGGGCAATTCATCTAACTGCTATTTAACCATTTTCAGTGCCACAGTACCATCTTCGGCCACAGTGCCTCCCGAAAAGTGTAGTTCTAATGCTGCTATTATACCTACATAGTTCTGTTTTTGAAACAAAATTCAAATTAAATTTGTTCAAAAATTGTGGGTGATGGAAACATTTCGTGTCCATATTCGTATTCTCTGTGCAAAAATCTACCAGAATCACCCTATTTTTTTCAGAAACAGGAAAAAAGTTCTAATTTGTTGTCCACTGTAATTTATCACACGCGCATCATCATCTCGTGTCTCGCATCATCACATACTATACATCATCACATGCAGATCATCATCACATGCCCCACATCATATAATCATCATTTCCACTTTTGATCTTAATTTGCCTCTTGCTCTTTTGCAGCTCTCAAAATTCACGTATCGCCGACGACAAGCGAAATTTTATTAGAGCATTTTTCATCTTTTATCTTGGAGTTAAGAGGCGAAATTTGTATGAAGGTAATTATAAGAATAGGAGAAAGCTGAAGGGAGAAAAATTATATATATATATATATACTTCAATCTAGTTTCTATGTTAAAACAAGTTAACAAGTTTTTGATTAGTGTAATTCATTATCAGGGTAGCTGTCAATAATATTTGTATAAATATAAGTTTATAAAGACACCTTTGAGTACGGGGTAGAGTAGACAATAACTGAATCTAAGCATCATTTAAAGTGAAGTGTACTGGAGGCCATCTTGTTCTTGTTTTTTCTATATTACCTTATAATATAGGCCATGGAAACTCGTAAAAAAGCGTAGTTTTTCTTCAATTTTGAATATATTGTAGATTACTAATGAAATTATACTTCGTAGTAATTCGTTGTTCGGCACACGAGAAAAAGTCACTTTGAAGAAAATTCACTGAAATTTCTCCCATTATAATTTCCATTAACGCTTTAGTAAGACTTCAAATTTTTTATGTTTATATTGTAAGCGTGGCATCGGTAATCGTTTTGATTCATTAATGCTTTAGAACTCGTTCGTCTGACATTATTCACGAAATATTAACCAGTATGAATACATACTAAAATTACACGACTACAAATCCTTCACATCTGATCCTTATGTGTTGGGAATATCACACATTTGAAAGACAGAACAGAAACGAGATTAGAATTTTTTTTATCGGAATTTGTGTCCAGAAAATTTTTATTTGAATTTTACTGTCAACGAAATTTCTCATAGTTGTTTTGTAAATGTACAGGGTGTTCCATTTAAATAGAACCATAGGGAATAATTAATAATGTCTTCTTTTTCAGATTTGTGAGGGTAAACGTAATAAAGGTAATAATAAGGTATTAAAGGTAAGCAAAAGGTAATAAAAGTACCAATATCCTTTCCAATCTTTATTACTCCCTATGGTTCCATTTAAATGGGAATAATAAGATTGGAAAGGATATTGGTACCTTTATTACCTTTTATTTACCTTTATTACCTTACCTTTATTACGTTTCCCCTCAAATCCGGAAAAAGAAACGTTATTAATTACCCTATGGTTCTAGTTAAACGAAACACCCTGTAGATTAGATTTACAGTAGGCAAGTTATATCAGGTTAAGCAAGCTAAGTCCAGTTAAATTAAATCAGGTTAGGTTAAACTGAATTAAGTTAGATCAAATTAGGTTAAGTTAGATTAGGTGAGTTTTGTTTCCCGAGTTCAGGTAAAACATTAAAATCAAATTTGTTTGCATTCGATAACGATTTACTGAAATCTCAAGAATTTGTACCGTCGATGGAAAGTTTTAACACTTTTCGATTACGAATTTAGATACTGAAAAATGGTATTCGACTGTATTCGACTGTATTCGACTGTATTCGAAATCAAATTTAAAAACCAAATTATATACAGGTTAATTTAAGGTGCAAGTTTCACCTTGGGTTAAATCTCTCAACATTGAGAATCATACGGGAGAAAAGTTGTTTTTTAACTCTCGTAAATATGAAATTCCTACCAAACATCATGATTACATCATGATTACATTATCATTACATGATTCCTACCCAAACATCATGATTACATCATGATTACATTATCATTACATGATTCCTATCCAAACATCATTCGGACCACGAATGGGAACGGTAATTACGCCAAGTGGAAGCATTTCGGAAGATGATTCTTTGGTTTTTACCAAATCATAACCCTTCATAATCTTAATCACGATTACTTCCCATTCGCGGTAAAGGCGCCAAATGAGAATGGCTGATATTATTTCCCTATTTAACCTAACATTAACCTAACCTAACCTAACCTAATCTAACCTAATCTAACCTAACGCGGACCAAAGTGGAAAAATCCGTGGATGAGAATGAGAATGTTATGAAATAGAATAGATCTATTTGAGAATTGCATCCTTTGCTTTCTCACTCGCGGATTTCTTGCATAATATTGTTGGTCACCGAATTAAATGGGAATCGCATTAATTAAGATGCCCTTTTTCACCTTTAATGTTATTTTTTATACCAGTTAAAATATCGAGAATGAATTTACACCCTACCGGTCCACTCTTTAACCCAAATTCTAATAGATTAACGAACTCTCATACTCACTTTCACCTTCGCCTTTTCATCTACATTCATTCTTACATTCACACTAATATATATATATAATATATATATCTATATATATATATAATATATATATATATATATATATGTCATGCCGACCACTTTCTGTACTATGGTTGAAGGAACAGTAGCACTTTGACGAGAGAATCTTGATGTGGTCCTCGAAGTTGAGCTCGGCCTTAGCCGTAGGACATCCGAGTTGTGGAAGCGATTTAGGACACATTGTGAACACACACACACACACACACAACACACACACACATGAGGAGTAAAAGTTTTTTCAGTACGAATCTTGTTTCATACTTCAGGACGTTTATTGAACAATTTTCTATCGAAAGCGGCACAGAAGGGAAAGACAAAATTTACAGCCTCTTTTACTGCTGATGGTCAGATCTTAGACAGGAATTGAAAAGGGAAAAAAGGGAAGGAGGCTCAGCTTCCCTGGTCTAAGGTTCAGGCAGGAATAATTTAATTTACAATGCAAGCAATAAATGTCTAAATTTTGAGGGGTGCAGTTGAAGGTAAGTTTTCCCCTTATCTGGAGATCTAAAGGATCTAGTAGTAAGCTAAACTTAATCAGACAACAGGATTTCAAATTTTAAAAAAATAATGTTACATAAAAAAAGTATGATTTTTGCAGAGTGTACATTCTTGTGTGGCTACCTAATGTCGGGGTTGTACATTGCTTTGAAATACATACTAAGTATTGAATTTTATCAAACATTTGACAACATGTCTCGTATTTATATATTTTAAGATGTATATGATTTGTTCTTATGGTAGTTTGACTGAATAATTTTATACATTAGTTTACTATGATTCTATAATTATTATAAGACCCAATTATGTCAAATATTATGAGAAAATGACTATCTATCATAGTTTGAAAGCCAAAGTAGCCAGTGGCGAGGTAAGCGGAAGAAAGATGTAATGTACTTTTTATTGAAATTACACGGATACTTATGATAACGTAACACATAGGTAATATTGAATTTGACTAACACTTGGTTAGAAATAACAAGTACAATTAATGAGAACATAGATAACTATATGGTTTAGATAACGAACCAGTGACATAGCATGATAACAATGTATTATAACACAACCTCTTAATGTTAT